>JANHMN010000004.1:120625003-120650069 GCA_030674055.1 Rhabdomys pumilio
AGAGACAGAGACAGAGACAGAGACAGAGACAGAGAGAGAGAGAGAAGGGAGGGTATGTTGGGGTGCTTCTACTTGCTGCCAAGTATTCCAACAAAACAGAAAGACATCCAAGCTATTGTTGCTAATGAGAGTTCAGGTACACGTGTCTCAAGTTCTGTGCTGTCAGGTGACTATAGAGGGACTGTGGTCTCTGTGAGTGCAAGTCACTGGGATTCCTTCATTCCATTTTTCTCACTTCCCATGCCCTACATTGTCAATGCATCTTGGGTCACATTCCCCAGTTCCTGAACACATTATGGTCCACTTAAGTAGCAAATGAAGTGAAAGGACCCCAGCATTCCTCAGTTCACTTAGCTGTTCTTATCAATTGTCTTAAGACAAACATTTCTTTTTCCTCCAGTAACCTGAGTTTCTGATCCAATCTTCCCAAGTCCCTCTTCTTTCCATTTAATCTCCGTCATATCAGATTTATTATTTATTTAGGTGGGGTCTTTTGAGAATTTCTTACATGAGTGGTATATTTACATCATTTTACCCCTCCCTCTTTCTCTCCAACTCTATCCATGCCTCCAGCTTTGATTCAAATTACTGACCTACTCTTTATTCACTATGGCTATCAGAAGCTTTTCCTTGTAGAAATCTTATTGTCCTTCCAGGGGTGAAACTTAAGAGGTTTTCTCCTTCTCCACTGGCATGTCAGCTGGTATTGTCATTGTTAAGGTCTTGTTCAGGTCACTGTATTTTGGGGGATTTTATATGTGTAGTTTCCCTGTCATATATAGATGATGTTATCTCACAGTAGCGACCCTGGATCTTACAGTCTTCCTACTATCTCTTCTGGGATGTTCCCTGAGCAATTGATGTTGAGTACTGCATGATTTTATCTGCATTTTGACCAATTGTGGATCTCTATGATGGTCAATGTCTGTGGCAAAAAGAAGCATCATTGATGAAGAGTGACAACTACAGTTTTCTGTGTGTGTAAGGATAAGTAATTAGAATACTGTTGAGAATTATCTTAGTGTAGGAAATTGGCAGTAGCAGGATCTCCTGTAGGATTCATGATGTCACTGTCAGTGGGTAATTGTCTAGGTTTTAGTACCACATCTGAATTCCTTTCTATTGAGCAACGCTTTCTATTGAATGGTCGAGTAGATAGCTGTTGGTTACCCCCAAGTAGAAGCACCATGTTTGCACCTTAAGGATATGAGGCCATGCTAATCATTATTGTCATTTGTAGGTTTTACACTTGGGTAGAACTAATGACTATTTTTCTTCTTTGACAACTGGCATAAAACTTTCTGACAGTATGAGAGCTAGTCCTTAAACATGAGGCTCCCACGTAGGTTCTAGATCAATTCCTCCAAGTCCTAGGTCTGAAGTATATGTTCAAAGGCAATTACATTAGCCATTTGTTTGGAGTTCTAAGGACTACCCTCGTCAGCAACTCAAAAGAGAGGTTTCCCATGTCAGGTACTGAAGGCTTTTTTTGTTTTGTTTTGTTTTGTGTTTTGTCTTTTGTTTCTTTTTGTTTTTTTTTTTTTAAATCATCTATGGATCTTAAGATTATATTTAGTTCATATCTTTTATGTTGCCCAAGTTAGTAGCATCATTCTGAAATGCATAAATACAGCCCTACTGGGTTTGTTCTTGATCGGCAGACTAGAAGGCTTGTCTTCATAACAGAGGCTGAAGGTGGTAGCCAGCCTGCTATAATATTCCCCCAACTACTTTAGAGAGATAAGCATAGAAGTCATGGAAATGGAAATGAAGCAATCTAGTATGAAAATATGTATTTGAATCAATGGTATTTAATCAGTAGAGTTCCAGGCCGGCCATATTTGGTACTGTGGAACAGTAGGATCCTAGGACTGGGGTCAGTGGGTAATTTTCCTCATCTATAAAGATAAGAATATAGGGGAAGGAATTCTTAAATTGTCAAATCTCAGACTTTAAGTAAGCTTAATGATCAGGATTGGTGAAATTGCATGGGAGCTTGGCTTTTCTGTGATGCAAGGAGCTAGATCAGTGGTTCTCAACCTTCCACATGCTTCAGCCCCTTAATATAATTCCTCATACTGTGGTGACCGCCAATCACAAAACTGTTTTTGTTACTATGTCATAACTGTCATTTGCTATTGTCATGAATTGTAATGTAAATGTTTTTTGAGACAGAGGTTTGCCAAAAGAGTCAAGATTCACAGGTTGAGAACCACTGAAGTAACAAATCCTAGCAGAAACCAAACATAACCAACAGTACAACGCTTTCCAGACAGATTTAACAATGATTGTGCAGCCTCTGGTGACCTTACCTACGTGTTTCCTCTCTGTTCTGTTAAGAAGATAGAGGTTGACCACTCTACTTAGCTGATAAATGCAGGTGCTATGGAGTTGGGCCAAAGTGGCTTGGACAATAGGCTCAGAAGCCTGAGGTTAGCACACAGTAGTATTGCAGGAAACACGTGTTACAATCAAGTTGAATCTCTTAGTGCCAACTATTTTTTTTTTTTGCAACTGTAAATCCCAATATCTCTGTGCTCTTTATTTCCACTATAAAATAATAATAATGGTACTGTTTACCCTATGGACTTGCTTTATAAATATGGTGTAATAACTCAAGGAACCCCTGACCATGGTAAATACATGGAAAATGTTGGCTACTGCCAGGAGAATTGTCGTAACTATTTTCTGGGCTGTTTCCCTTTAATACTTTTCATCTATCCAACAACGGTTTTGCAGTAGGCAATGAATTCAGGCCAATGACTTTGCTGAAAGTGGAAATGCCTGGCCCTGCTGAAGGAAGCTGTCAGATCCTGAAAAGCCTATTGTGCTAGCAAAACTGCTGGCCATTTCCTCACTCCACCTTGGAGTCTGCACTCTTTGTTTCTCCTTCTAGTGTGTAATACTCAGATCAAAGCATTCTTGCCCCGATTATCCTTCTAAAGCACGTCATATCTTCGGGTTAATAGTTGAAGGTCACCAGCCTCCCTCTTTCTACACCTTGTCTTCAGCGTGCTTGGTAGCAGCCAAGGCCCCAGCTGGAGTGGGGGAAGCTGCAGCCAGCATGCTGTCTGTGCTCCCAGCAGATGTAAAAAGCTTGGTGCAGTGATCTGGGTGCACCTGTTGCTTTGCGACCATCTGTTAGCCAAAATGTTAAAGAACCACACCCGCTGATGGCCAGCTGAGGAGAACTTAATCTCTCCTTCCCAGGCCTCCCAATATAAGCTACTGATCACATTTAACAAAAGAAGAGAACCAAACACAAAAGGGAGTGACTGAACCTCACTGGGGGAAAGCTAATCGCTGTGGTGACTGTGGGTTTTCTACACTGACAGGAAGGGGCTTTAAAAAGAAAACCTAGATAGTTAGCACCTGATAAGAAACCCTGCTGTAAATTACTATTTCCTTAAAGGAAGATATTAGTTTCACATGGATACCAGTATTAAAGGGAATGAAGTGGTAATGGTATTTGGAGATACGGCAGCGGACAGACCCAATATCTGTTTTCTCTGAAGGATACATAACTGGAATGTAAGGGCAGCATTATAACTTCCAGTGAACTCAAGAACATGATTCTTTTTTCGACACTTTCAAATAGATGGGGGATGAATAGGATAAACAATTATAATCGAGTTTAGCCATTGGAGTCTCACAGATTAGACAAGCACTCCTCTAAGGAAACAAAAATCCACTCGACCTTTCTCAGACCTCAAGTCAGGCTTCACTGGGTGGTTGTTCCATGCTGTCAGCATCACTGAGCACAAAACAGTTTCATACTCCAAGGACTGAGGAACACAGGCTAGTGTGCTGGTGAGTGGCATTTCAAAGTTGGGAACTATCTTGTTCAGATAGACACCAAATACTTATTTGTAAAAGGCAATTGGAGAGGTGTGGACCTTGTATACAATGACTAGTTCAGATATTATCAAGACGTAAGATTGAACAGCTAGAAGACATATCAATTTTATTGAATATATATAATAAGGGCTGAAGGTGTAGTTGAATAGATAGGCTCTTTGTGTGGGAGGAAGTCCTGGGGTGGAGCCACAGCATCCTCTATATTGGCAGCAGATATCCATTTCTGTAATCCGAGGATTTGGGATCTACAAGCAGGAGGTTTAGTAACTCAAGGCCATCCTTAACTAACTAGTGAATTCAAGGCCACCTTGAGATTCATGAGACCCTGTCATTCCATACATATTAATATATAAGTGATTAAATGTTAGCAGGCATTCTGATCTTTGTAAAGATTAAACAGAAAGCAAGAAACAGGCTTTCTCCTAAAGTTGTAAAATAGGAACAATTTGTTTTATAATTTAATAGTTTAAAAAATATCCCTTATTTAAAAAATGACCGCATCTAGCCAGAGATTGGCTACGTAAATATAAAAACATACTGGGCAAATCTTTGGCATGGCCCTAGCGCTTTCACAATGATTCTATATACCCTGTGTTCTTTCTTATCTAACCACTCTTCATCTAATCCTCTAGGAATAGTGAATAGAATTAACATCTCTCTGCCAATCCCATTAGTGTGCTGTTAAATTAATGGGTTCATTTCTGCCCTCAAGCAAGAGATGGATTATAATCTTGAGACAAGCTACCTTTAGGCAGTAGGCAATCACTTTAAAAACCTGCAAGCAAGCAACATATGGCATGGTACACAATATGAAAGTGTTTGAGAGGTACAGGTTTCCACCCTGGATGATACATGCCCAGTTTTAAATAAAACATAGCGTCATCTGGCTCATGCTTAAACACAGAAATTGAAATGATTGGCCATACTGCCATTTTCAAAACAATAGCTAACGGTTTGCACATGTGCTGTTTACAAATCCACAGCCTGTAAACACAGCCACCAACCACAACTTTGCAAAGGTAAATGACAGCTTGAAAAATCTCAAGTTCCCAGAACTCCTGGGATTTCCTCACGCCTCCCTCCCCCCTCTCCTTCATTCATTCTTTCCTCTCACCCCCTCCAGAGTTCCCACCCCCAACCTAATTATAGACACAACAGAGCCACCTCTGCTGGAGCATGCGTAACCATAACCGAGTCAACCCACCCCCCACCCCCCAGACACATTTTCCTGCTGTTGAGACCAGCTGGGATGTATTAGTCATGCTGAAGCATGCCATGTAACACCACAGAATATCAGGCAGCCCAGTGTCATGGGAAAAGAGAATCTACTTCATTATCTACCCAGGGAAAGGACACAGAGCTGCCATGTAAATGGGGCTGGTCTTTCCTTCTGTGCTGTTAATAACCTATTGATATCATCAATAAGATTCTGAGGAAAATGGCATGTGAGCAGTCATCGTTGGTAATACTGACACGCCTATGTTCATTGGTCCGTATCTACCCTTGCTCTTCACACAGTTTCTGTAAATATCAAGGATTTTTAGTTCTATATGCAGGGGCAAAAGATACTATCATTAGAGTAGAAATAGTCCTCATTCTCTGTTTCAAATTGTTATAGCACCAAAGAAATAGTGGCTTGTTTCACTGTTTCTTACTCTTTAACACACAGCAAATTATGTGCATATCTTATTGGGTGTTGTTGTTGTTGTTAGGGATTGTTTTATTTTTATTTACCAATTCAGTGGCCTAAAACATATCTTTTTCTTTTGTTATGATTTTGCGATAGGGATTCACCACTTAGCTCAGACTGTCCTTGAACCTATAACCCTCTTGCTTTGCATTCCCAAGTGATGGAATTACAGACATGTAACATCACACATGCCCAAAAGTCTGTATTATTAATGAATGCCAAGGGGATATTGATACTGTTGGTCCCCAAACCACACTTCGACTAGCAAAATTACATTAAAAGGCATCCAAGAAAACTTAGGGGATACTGTTGCCTAGAACTCCTGAACATCAGGATCAATCCAAAGCTGATCAGAATGAATCAGAAAATGAAGAGGTTTGAGTATGGATTGCCTTCATCTAAACTCATAGTGAGGTTGGGTCTTCATTGTGAGGGTGTTGAGATGTGGCTTGGTCTTTAAAAAAAAAAATAGGGTCTCACTTTCATGAAGAGATGGAGGATTATCTACCTAAGAACAGGAGGATGTTATAGAGAGCTTTGGTGTCCTTAATGTTTCTTTCCCCTCTGGCAAAAGTTTTTTATCTACACATACCCACTGCTTCTTTGGGCTTCTCTACTATAATAAGATATACCAGAAAGTTCACCTGTGGATTCCTTATCCTTGGACCTCAAAACCAGTGATAGGACATATCTCATTCCTTTAAAAAGTACCCAGCCACATGTCTAGATCAGCAGATTCTGACAGGACCAGGATGATGGAAAAAGAGGGGACTTTTCAGAATTTGCACATGGGCGGAAAGAGAAAGCAAGGATCAGCAAGAATCAAGTAATATGCTTACGTTGGGTTTTATTTTATTTTGTATTCTTCTATGCTGAGCCAACATGGGAATTTCAGCATCTTCTTGAGGGGGGGGGCTGATGTTGGCATCTTGACTATTTTAAAAAGAGAAGCAGATGTACAAAGGACATCTTCATAAACAAGAATATACAAAGGAACAGGCAATGAAATTGAAATCTGATTCTGACATGGTAATTGTATCCAAGGTGGTAGACATAAACCCTTGAAAAATGGAGGAGCAGCCTGCCCTTCTGAGCAGAAGCAAGCCCAGGAGGGAAGGCTGTGGCATAGGCACTCATTACTCCTTGAGTAACTGATGGCTCCCAGATCACCTTCCAGTTTGCTCACATCACTACTTATGACAGCCAGAAAATACGTTCTTTTCATATAATTGTTTGGCAGTAGGACACCATATTAAAGAGAGAATGCATTTCCTGAAACTTAAAAATGACAGGAGATGCTCGTCACCATGGCGTTAAAAAACACAAAGATTTATGGTTTCCCATGGTAAAATTAAATATTATTACCTCTAAATTAGACCAAACTAAGCTAAGCTAAGCTACACTAAGCTAAACTAAGCTAAACTAAACTACACTAACTACAGTGAACTACACTAAACTAATCTAAACTAAATATTTTTACCTCTCAAAAGTTGTGAAACTACAATAATTCACTTCTGGTTATTTCTGAAATTATATTCTGGAGTGGGAGCCCAGTGTTGTAAGAGCAAGTTACCACAAACACAGTGGCTAGGGTTCTGAGTAGTGTTAAGCATCTTTGACCTGCAGCTGCATCATCTTCTCTCCCACTCTGTTGCCTAGGCTTTGTTGGGTATCTTTTCTCAACATACAGCAGTGACATAGACTTAGGGTCCATCCTGATCTTGCAAGGCTCCATCTTACCTTCCTGCCTCTGAAAAGCCCAATTTTCAAACATATTTACATTTATAGGTATCAGGAGTTTAGGACTCAACATATGTTTCCCTTCTAAAGGTTTATTAATTCATTTGTTCTTTGACAACTTCATATATGTAAATAATGTATTCTAATTGCTCTCATTTTCCATCCTCTCTTATGTCTACTTGTCATTAACCCCATCTCTTCCCTTCCACAATCTCATCGACTTGTTTTGTTTTGTCTATTTGTGATCCCCTGCTTCTAAGTTATGGGACCACAAACTTGGAACTATTGGTAGGAGACTGATGGGCTCACTAGCAGGTACCCAAGGGAGGCAATGACTCAACCACTACCCCGACTCACAATCTTTTGGTAGCCAATAGTTCAGCACAGAGGAGTAAGGTCTCAAGAGTCCCTCCCACATCCATGGCTAAGATCCTGCTTAACTCACCACAGGTCACAACATAGATGTCCTTGTACTTTGTTGTAAATTACCATTTAAAATATGACTTTAAACATTTTCCTTACTAATAATAGCAAATGAGATAGTTCTTTAAGACAGAAGAATTGTAATTATAGTGGATGAACAAAACTTAGGCAACCTTAGACTTTTTAAAATTGACAAGTAAAACCTGTACATATTTATAGTATGTTATACAGTGCTTTGTACTACATGCTATATGTATGTATATGTGGTAGATACTTAAAATCTATTATCTTGACAATTTTCATGTGGGCAATAAAAATGCTATAGCTGCTTTGCAGTGACTCCTGCCTGAGAGAAATTATTTTTCTGAAGAACACCTCTTCATGCCTCCTTACCTCTAAGCAATGCCACCTACAATCCATGCTTATGATTTCAGCCAAAAAAAAATAATAATTAAAGTTACCAGGTACATAACAGGTATTCTAATGCTTTACTTTCTTTTAAAGCTAATGTAATTCAAAGTGCTTACTCGGAGCAGACGTGATATGCCCCTATCTGCCAGTGTTTGCTGATTTGTGGTTAATAACCACTACAAGAAACTCATAGACGATGACCTCATACAGACATTGTATTGCAAGTCTCTTCAAGACAGATATTGTCTCATTAGTTTGATTTTTCCTTCTATTGTTAAAAGTGTACTCTCCTGAATATGGGTTGAAAGTTTTTAGGAGAAAACTTTCAAACTGAGTCATTCTGAAAGAAAAATAAAAGATGTCTACTCATAATCAGACCCCAGATGAGTGACTGTCTATTGATGCCATGACAAAGGGTTCTCAACAAAGAGAACTGATATCTTACACGGTGTTATTAGCATAAAACACTAAATGAACAGTTACAAACAACAGTGAACTGACACCCTGGATCCAGTTTCCAAGCGGTTAAATCTGGATGTTCAGAATGGGGATGGAGTGGTAGCCTTCACTTGTGTAAGGCCCTGACTCTACCTCCAGATCAGAAAAAAAAAACACATCTAAAAAGAAGAAGAAGAAGAAGAAGAAGAAGAAGAAGAAGAAGAAGAAGAAGAAGAAGAAGAAGAAGAAGAAGAAGAAGATCCATATGTTACTCCAAAGTGAGTACAAGTCACTTGGAAGTCCTGACATTAGCTAACTAGACATGTTCAACTGAGAAGTTAACTTAGCTATTACCTGCACTCTGACCCTATGCCATACAGGAGAAAAGATAAGAAAATGTGATATGAAATCACTTTGACTTAATATCTTCCCAGAATCCTTTCCTGAACCAGTCTTCCCCAACACAACCACATCCATACAGAAGTAATCAAGAAAGAATCTTCCTCGCGGTTAAGATTCAGAAACTCATCTTGAACTTCAAGCTAGCAAATGTCAGCAGTTTCACGTTAGTTTGTCCTAATGTTCTCAGAAATCTAAACTATGGTGTGTTGCCACATTTAAAATTCTTCTCTGCTTGCTGCAGTCCCTAATAATATCCTGGCCATGTACCTTCATCTATATTCATGAGGGTGCAGATGCAGCCAAATTAGAGGCAGCAAATACAATCTGGCTTCCTTTAAACATTTTTTTTCTGACAAAAAAAAAGTTTTATTAAAAAAAAAAAACCAAAAAAGAAAGAAAGAAAGAAAACCAGACAGATTTAAATTCAGCAGCACCCGTTGGAGGAGCCCTGTTACAAATGCACAGCTGGCTTGATGATGCCTGACAAATCAAAAGTCAGGGAGAAACTTCCCGATCATCTGAGCCCTTGCCACCCGATTAGCAGAAGAAAACCGGGGCAGATGGAGGGAGACGTAGCAGTTCGGAGGGAACAGATGGCCACTACGAACTTGATATATGAAATTAATAACACTTTCTCAAATACAATTAGTAACAGGAATACATTACCTGAATTTTCATAACTGTGAGCAAGCTGACATTAAATGAGGTTTTTCAGATTAACAGTTGATGTGGCATTGATATTTGGAGGGAAATAAAAATATATAGCAATCTGAGAAAACTCTTGCTTTTTTGGTGCCATCAATCACGGTGTTATAATGTTTCAAAGGCAGATCACCGTTTGAAGAATTCTATATTTAAATTTTGCTAATTGAGATTTTTTTTCCTAATGTAGCCATTTGGGCCACATAAAGCAGGAGACCCTGGGAGCCTCACAGATGTAGGCAGCATCTACTTCCCTGAGTGAATTGTTATTTAGGAAAAAAAAATAAGAACCATACATCTCCTTACAGAGGAACTGAGGGAAGAGGCAAACAGAATCTAGAGCCAGCCATGAGGTTTCTTTTGTTTCATGTTTTTTTTTTCACAGATAAGTAATTCCTGAAGAAAATCCTTCAGCTTTTTATCACATGATGTCCTGTCTCTAGATTAGGCAAAAAGCTTAAACTCTACATTTTGTCAGCCCCAAATATTTTAAATTCAAAATCCATTAGGATGACATTTTGAATTGTGTTAACTGGCCCTCTGGGAGGTTAGACCCTCCCTAAGTTTAGGGAGGTCAGCCCCAAGTGCACACACATCTAAGACTCCTGATGATACATGACAAGACAGAGGCTCCCTAAATGAAGTCCAGCTTTGGGCCCTGTGGGAGATGGAAGCAATCTCGAATATTATCAGATATAGCTGCATGTGCATGGTCTATCTTGTTGCGGGAAGAGCACATGAGTGCTTGGGTAAGATTTGCCATAGGTGAAGGCCTGTGGGGATATACACAGAGGCACCCACACCGGACATGATACAGATCTGCAATATGCGTCCACGCTAGCCATATGCACTTCTCCAGGGTGGTGAGAGGAGGTTCTCCCTAGTCCCAGGAGGCAAATCATTAGGTCTGCCACAACACAGGGAGGGCTATGACAGCTGGTAGCTGCAGAAAGAGTCAGCCTGGAAAAGTGAGGACATTTCCTGTCTCCTGAAAAAGAATAACCCTGGTTAATCAGATAAATGAAGTTACGAAAAGGCTTTTCTCTGTAGTGAAACTAGCACTCTTCTGTCTGTATCTCCAGAGACAGGTTCCCTTCTCTCAATCCATCCAGAAATACACACAATAGATAATAGCCCAAGTGTGTATGGCCACAGAAGGAAAGATGGGAGGACGCAGAATACTGGACCAAGCTTTGCATGATAATTATAAGTAATATCTGAATTGGTTTCATGGCTTCACTTGAAAAGTCTATTATCAGAGATATTTTAGATAAGTCACTTCGTAAACAATCTACAACCTGGGAGTTGTCACTAGGTGAGATGAGAACTTGGATTTTAGAGACTAACTAGCATATTTCTAGATGTTTTATTATGTTAAAAATGTTAAGATTGTGTCTACCTCAGTTTTGTAAATTCTTTCAGTTTGCAGTGACATGTTTATTATTAATCAAGAAAAATAAAGAAAAGTTTCTATAAGGCTTAATATTAGATCTTTCCAAATGTTTCTATCTACTTGTAAATGAAGGGATTTTTTTTTCTGCAGTGAACATATTTTGCATGATTTCTGAACCAAAATTAAGGCCAGCACACATGTTTAAGTGAGATTATGGGTAAGTCCAGTTTCCAGAGTTGCCTATGTTTCTTAGTTTAAACTTCCCCAGAAGCCCACTTGACATCCTAATTTAAATGTAGTTGCTTATTTCAAGGTGGTAAGAAAGTTAGATGAGATGACTCACACTCATAATGTCAGTTCTTGGGAGGCGGGGGCAACAAGGCTGGCCTAGGCAGTATAACAAGACACTGTCTTAAAAAGTAACCAAACAAAATGGTGGCCAATAAATGTCACCTTCGCAAATCAGTTGCCACCAAGAATGGATATTGCCTGATCTCTTGAGAGAACTCTGGGAGCCTGGGGGAAAATCACTCATTTTAGAGTTAATACACTGAACACTGACTAAGGGAGTGTGCTGGGTTTTCATGTAACAGCTCTAGCCAGTCATTAGTTAAGGGCTTCTCCTGGGGATTATTAACTCTACTGTATTTCTGGTCTGTGCAGGTGGCCAGACAGAAGCCTTGAGAAGCAAGAGAAAAATCCTTAGGCAGAAAGGACCATGTCCTGGACGTTCAGTTTCTTTTTCTCTAAGTGCTAAGACTGAGACCCCCTGGTGGCATCTCCTGTATCTTATAACGATAAAAGATAAAACTGTTTGTTTTGTTTTTCAGTAATTTGCTGCCCAATAGCTTCGTGTTCTTGTAATGAATGACATGCAACTTTATCTGTGTTATCCTCTCACCTCAGGGAACACTTAGAATCAACAGGGTATCCAGAGGTCAAGCAGCTGTTCCTGCCCCAAAGTAGAAGTGCTTATACAAAAGAAAGAACAGTCAGTCTGCCCCGTCCTTCTAAATATACTTCAATATTCACTGAAGTGCTTCCAGAGACCCAGAAGAGATCACTTTTTTTCTCTGAATGTCTCTCACTCCATAGGTGACTTTGCTCACTCTGGAAATTAGGTATGAAGCAATAAGGGAGACAGAGAATCTACTCTGAGGATCCATTTAATACTGAGCGAGGGGAAGCAACTGTTCTAACCTTCCCTGCTTCTTGTTATTACTCCCCTGGAGTTGAAAACTGCTAGTTCAAGGTGAAATACAATTAGACTCTCCTTTCATAATATTTAGAATGCAAAGGAAATCCTCCTCTTCTTTGTCAAAATGTAGAAATTCAAGGGAGCTAGTAAGCAAGCCATCTAAGTGGAGGGTCTTTAAGCTAGTCATTTGATGGTGTCTTCTGCTATCCCTTGACGCTGACAGCCAGCCTGTCTTTCAGAAAAGGCCATAGCAAGCTTGACATGACTGACCTGTATGCCGAAGCCTCATCTGTTCTATAACCTCATTAGCTGGGAGTGCTACAGGACGCAGGTGTCACTCAGAGATTTGTCTCCAGGACCTCCTAAATAGGAATAGTCATATTCCCTCTTAGCATTTATTTTACTCTCTAGCTTTGATCCCTCAAAGTTGGACATTATTTTCTTATTCAAAAGAAGTATTTATTGAGCCTGTCTCAGGACTAGGAACTGAACCAGGTATCATTTCAGATGAAGGCTTCTCCTTCTGTAAAGTTTACATAGTTGCAAAGGGAGTCAGAAAAAAGATGAGCAATTAAGGTTTTAAGAAAGATAGGTAGAATCTTTCTGCTTGGATTATGTTCCCTGAGCCTTAGGTGTCTAAGTTTCATTTTACATATGCCATTTGGTCTGGATACCCAATGGTCACTTTTTCTCTGAATTTTGACCACTATGGATCTCTGTATGATCTTCGAATGTTGTAAAAAAAAAATCCTTGATGAAGGTATAAATATAAATATTTAGAATACAGTTACAAGTTACAGTTTGTTAGGAAAATGGCAGTAGTAGGCAGTCTCTGTTAGGGTCTATGACCTCTCCAGTCAGGAGGAATTGGCTAGGTCTACCATTCATGAATGCTTCTATTGAATAGACTTAACGTCTGTGCAGACAGCTATTGGTTAGTCCTGGGACAAAAATGCCACTACTGCGCCAAAGGTGCTATCCTACTAGGCTAGTGGTGGTTCGTAGACATTATTCCTGGGTAGGACTACAGATTCCTTTCCTCTATTTGCTGCTTCCATACCATCTCTTGAGTTAATCCTCAGGGAGATTTCCAAATCAATTCTAGCTCAATCCTTCCAAGTTTTGTGCCCGAAGTATTTGGTGTCATCAGCAATATGGTCTTCCTTCCAAGTTCTGAGATGCAAGCAAAGCTAATGGCAATAAGACTATATTATTTTGTGGGTCTTTTGGATTCCCTTGGCCTACAGCTTGAAGGGAAGTTTTGTTGGCATTGGTGTTTTAGTCAGATAGTCCATAGCTTTGCTTGAGTCAGATAGTACATAGCTTTTACCATTATCACCTTTGTAGCATAAAACCATTTTATACCTATGCTCCTACCCCTCATCAGAGAAACTTATTTATGTAACAGAGAGTGGCTACTATTGAGATCCACAGCTAGCCACATTACAGAGAATAAGAGAGAGAAAGATTGTAAATGCTAGAAGACCATTATTAGGTTGTAAACCCAGGACAAAATGGCAGAAGTGCCTATTTAACATATTGAAGTTAACAAGGAATGCTGACTGTCACATTCTCCCAGCTTCCTTCAGTTCAACCTTTGGATTAGATTGCTCTTCCCTATACAATTAAACCATTTTGATAACTCATTCTTTTTGGGCCTCCTGGCTGCTGCTCCTGGTTCCCCTCTCTCCCCTCCCCCTATACCTCTTACATGGTTCAGCTCAGTTAGATCATGTCCACTCTGGATTCTCCCAGATGTCTCTGCATCTGATTCTACTTTCCCTGATATCCAAAATAAACCTTCTTCTCTACCATACCAAGGAGCAGTCATGTTCTTTCCTTTCCTTTTTTTTTCTTTTATTCAACCATGACACCTGCTGATAATATCTTCTAAAGAAGTCAGAGAAGCTGTACTTATGAAATTTCACAATGTGGATGCTGAAGGAAGACCTGCATAATGACAACGTGAGTTGACATGGCAACTGGACAGGGAAAATTTTACAAGATCTTACCCCTAGATTAAGAGCTTCAGGCAGTCAATGACAGTGGATCAAGAATCAGTTTTCTACAGAGATGAGCTCCCTAATACGTTCTCCAACACCATCTCTAAACATATACACATACGGGTAAACCAAACTGAACTCAATAGGATATGTAGGGTGTGTGTTTGTGCGTTTGTGTGTGTGTGCGCGCACATGTGTGTGTGTGTGTGTGTGTGTGTGTGTGTGTGTGTGTGTGTGTCTATGCTGTATGTAACCATACTAATTAAAGAAGACAATGCAGTGAATCTGAAGGGAGAGTATATGGGGCAAATTGAATAGGAAAGAAATAAGGGTGAAAATGTAAATACGGTGTCCATTTTTGAATTCTTAAGACAGAATTAAAATTTACATTAAAAAGAGAAAATTAGGTAGAAACTAGAAAAAAAAAGCCATAAGTTCCATATTTAGGGCAAGGAGGAACCCTAGAGAAACCTCAGGGTTTTCAGAGGCATCACTGGGAAAGTGGAATTTGCTCAAGGACTAAAAGGGGAAGAACAACAGATTCAACTAACCTGGACCCTTGGGGCTCTCAGAGGCTGAACCACCAACCAAAGAACATACACAGGCTGGGCTGGACCTAGGCCTCCCTGCACACACATAGCAGATGTACAGCTTGGTTTTCATATGGGCCCTGAACAGCTGGAGCTGGGGCTATCCCAAAAGCTGCTGACCTGTTTTCTTTCTTCTAAGATCTCCCTGGTGACCTTACATGGTATTTGTTTGGTTTTTAAGTCACCCTGATGTTACATATCCTCAAGCAGATGAATATGCATGGGTGAATGCAGACACATAGAAGCATCTGAGCTGCCAGGTTAACATGTCAGTGTGTCCCACTCTCCTCAACACCCATCCCCCATCGCCAGCGTGCCACCCAAACTGACCTGATCCTGCCTCTGTTGATGGTGGTAGGGCTATGAGTATTGGGCTATGGGTATTGGAAGGTGAGTATGGGGTACTCAAGACATAAATGGGAGATCTCCAGCCCAGTATCTACTCTAAAGAAATGGGATTGCAATAGATGATGTAACTCGTGCTAGCTGAGCCTTCAATTCAGTCTTCAAAGGCCAACTGGAAAATCAGAGCAGATTTGAAATCCCATCAGACTTTATTGGTAGTAGTCAAATGGAAGGATAACATTATGAATGCCTTTGCAATGGTAGCGATGGAGCATGGAGCCTGCACTCCAGCTCCTCTCAGATCAGGGTCTCAGCCTCTAGGTTGGATATGTTGGTGAAGCTGATGATGACCAGACATGACTTTGCTGGTGAAATCCCAGCGTTTGGATCCCAGCCTTGGAAGCGCTGTATGGCTCTGCCTACTCTGACTTGCATGGAACATTAAGAATCATGCTTCTGAAAAACAACTTTCTACCTACTTAAATGAGGATGATAAGCCCCTTTAAAGTTTCTAAAGCAATATAGCTTTAGTTGCTAGACTTAAGCAAATCATTTATAGCAATGCTAGGAGAATTTGCAGAAGAACAAAAGTACCTTAATTTGGAGTGTTTTTCTCAGCAGTGGCTTCCTGCTCAGAGTGTGGTTAAGGCATTGTGCCCTAGCAGCCTCAGCCGGGCTCAGTGAGATTAGATGGTATGATTACCCAAGTCTTTGATAGCCTGGACTGCAATAATAAACTTAACGTCTCTCAGTCATCATTTATCCTGATTTCTTTATCAGTACTGTTCAAACGATACTTAGCCAGTTCCAGTGTCTTCTCCCTATGGTGAGTCAGTCCATACATACATACTCTATAACATCCACAATACATTTCTGCTAATAATCTTCATTGTGGCACAATGGAAAACCTAATGAAAAGCCAATTTAACAACTTTTTCATAGATTTTAACATATGACCTCAGCTTTAATTCATTTTTATAGTATGAGATCGCTTTCCATGGGTGATGGTTAGAACTAATCCATCTCATTTAAGTATTATAATTATAGGTGCAGTTATATTCAATTATGGTTATACATATAATTGTCAAATGCTTACCACTTGCCAACTATACTTAAACCTAATCTTCAGAACACTCATCACTATTTTATATATAAGAAATTGAGTTGGAAAATGATTGCTTTGCAGGAATTCATACTTCTAGTAGGCAGCAACGTTTATGGAGTTCTCACTAATCTTTAAGTATGTGGTATATGTATGCATTTATGTTCAGTGCAAGTGTGTGTGTGTGTGTGTGTGTGTGTGTGTGTGAATGTATGTGTATGCAAGTGTATATGAGTGTATGTGTGAGTGTGTATGAACGTGTGTGTGAGTGTATGTGATTATGTGTGTGTGTCTGTGTATGTGTATGTGTGTGTGTGTATGTGTGTGTGTGTGTGTGTGTGTGTGTGTGTGTAAGCCAGAGGTCAATGTTGGGTATCTCACTCTACTGCTTACCATCTTGTTTTTCAAAATAAGTTATTTCATTGGTCCTGGGCTCACTAATTAGGTTGGCTAGTTGGTAAGCTTCAGGGGGTCTGTCTGTTTCTGTCTCCCAGCACTAGGATTTCAGATGTGAACCAGTACCTGGGTGTTTATCTGGATGGTGAGTATCTGAACTCAGGTCTTCCTCCTGCTAGATCCATCACTTTATCAGCTGGGGCATATCTCCATCCCCTTATGCTAGATATTAGTTATCAGTTATCTCAATTAATGCTTGTAATTATTTTTTCAGCATGGCACTATTACAATCCTTCTTTAAGCATATAAAAGCTTTGCAAAGTTGATTTTCTCAAGGGCCCACTTCCACACAAAGACGTTGAAGAGGCAGACATCAGCCAAAGCTTTCATTCAGAAACTGAATTTTACAAATCAGCTAGAATTATAGGCTTGTTCTTATACATTTGTTAAGACTATGTACCTATATTTTGAAGTAGAGCCTAATCCTCGTATACGCCTTGCGGGCATTATGTCTACTATAACAAACCATAGCTTAATGGAGTTTTTGAAAGCTGGGCCACAAGAAACGATATAGCCTCTACCTGGCCCGCTGCCTCAGGAGGCTCATCCTTATGGCCCAGTCACTGTGAAAGGTAATGTTTTCCTGAGACATATTGGTGTCCTTACCCAGGAAGCTGTGAATGATGATATTACCAACATAAAACAAACAAACAAACAAACAAACAACCCACAAACCCTTGGCAAGCATTTTTAAAGTATAGTCCTTAAGATGAAGACATTAATATAGAATGTAATGTCTGGCTTGCCTAATATCTTCACAAAGGTCTTTAAAATTGGAAGAGAAGTGAGAGGTTTTAAGCCTGAAGGAGATACTGAAGTGAAAGGAGAGGCAACTTGAGACAAAGGAAGTGGGCCATGGGCCCAGGAATGTGGGCAGCCTCTGGAAATTAGCAAGCAGAAATGGATTCTCTTTTGAGCCTTCATAGAGAAAGGAAAGCAGCCTGGCAGTAAATGGACTTTAGCCCAGAAGGACTTCTGGCCTACAAGAAGTATAAGATAATTTATTTGGATAGTTTTCAGCCACTGTGTTTGTGGCGACTTTTCAAAGCAGTGGTAGAAAACTAATATAGTCATTACACTGTCAAGCCACTTAACTGACAACCTCAGCTGAGATCTCCAGCAACAGCCAGCACTGTTTGCTAAAGAGTATGTGAAGAACCAAAATGGTGAAACCATGGAGGAGCAGACTGACTGTATACACAAATAAATAAACAAACAAACCAGAAAGCAAGCAAGCAATGTGAGGTTGTTTCTTACTTTATTTTGTATTCTCTTTTGAACAGAAAAAAAAATTCCTCTGGTAGAATTAATGTTTAGTAGCTGCATCTTCTGCTCATAAAATATAGTAAGTCTTAGCTTATCCCTCCCACTATGCAGGTCCTGGGGATTTAGTGCAGGTCAACAGGCTTGGCAGCAAGTACATTTTCACAATGGGAAATCTCCCTGGCACATAAGACTTTTAAACATCTTATCAAATGTCAGACTATTTTTAAGAACAGGACACCATGAGGATACTTAAAAAGGTAAACCAACTGATAGCCAAATGTCTCTGTGTTAAAAGAATTGATCAGGAAAAGAAAACAAAACAAAATGAAGAGGGGGCTGGAGAGATGGCTTAGCAGTTAAGAGTACTCAGTGCTCCTGAAGAGAAGCCAAGTCTGGTTCCCAACACCCACGTCAGGTGCCATAACCTGTAACTCCAGCTCCAGTCATTTCAACGACCTCTTCTGGCCTCTGCACACACCTTCCCTCATGTCTACACGCACAGTCATATAATTTAAAAATTACGTCTCTATGGCTAGTGACGTAAGTCACTGGCTGAGTGTTCACCTATACTCCCGAAGCCCACATTAGCTGCCTAGAACCAAAAGCAGAAAGAAAAGAAAACACAGAGAAGCAGACAGAAAGTGATCATCCTTGGATCAGTTTAACCCTTCCACTTTTTGTTTTTTGAAAAGAAATTCTCTTGGGTGGTTCTCATGGTTCAGAGAATTAATGGGAAACATCAACTCCCTATTATGAGCAACAGAACACACAGGGAATCGGAGAACACCGCCTAACAAACGTGCATGCATGCTATGATCATGAATTTACTATTCTAAGCTTCAGATGTGCATGATTTTCTACTTTGTGCATCTTATCTTATGATGCATTTTACACCATTTTGCATCCTTCCAGAATTTATGCATGGTGTCAATGCGAAACTTAGCTTTTGGTTACTATTACAGTTTTAAGATTTATTTATGTTGGTAGGTATGGGACTAGCTTATTGTTCATAGCTAAACTTTGCTGTTGATAACAAAATTAATGTGGGGTTTGTTCTTTTGGGTTTTTTTTGTTTGTTTGTTTTTGTTCTCACTTTCACAAGTGTTTTCATTCCACATTTAGGAAATTTCATTATATTATATACTTAGGAGTTCAAGTTGATAGGGTAAGACAAACACGTACCCTTCAAATCTTTTGGAAATTATTAATTGTTCAGCAAACAATTTCACTTTTCACTGTTGTGTGTAACATTGCTCACTTTTCTATCTTGTTTCATCTGGTATTTTTTAAACATTTAATGTTTTGCCAAACTCATAAATCTGAAAATCTAACTTTGGTTTTCTCCGATTGCTAAGGCAGCTAAGCAGTCTTTCATATAAGCAACATTTCTTGTATTACACAACAGTATTTGTTCTATTTCCATTATACAGAGTGAGGGATTCTATAAACACAACTTCTTTCAAGAATGTGATGTACTTGACAGTACTCATCTCCCACACCCTTCATTTTCTTCCTCTTTCCTCTTCCTCCTTCCTGTTAGTCTCCCTCCTTCCTTCTTTTGGTTCTTTTTGTCTCCTTCTGCTTTGTAGTATATATGTATGGGGTGTGTGTGTGTGTGTGTGTGTGTGTGTGTGTGTGTGTGTGTGTGTTATGTGCATTTGCGTGAGTGTGTGCATGTATATTATGTGTGCTGTGTGTATGTTTGTGTTGCAGTATGTGTGCTGTGTATATCTGTGTGCTGAGGCACCAATATACAACCTAGAGTCTACAAATGAGAGAAAAATGAGATATGTGTTTATTCAACTCTGGTTTATTTTACTCACTTCCATGATCTCCAGTTGTATCCATTTTCAATAAAACAAGATACTTTCATTTTCTTTCTGGTTGAAAAAAAAAAATATATATATATATATATATATATATATATATATACACACATATATATATACACACATATATATATCCATGCATATATGCACATATTCATTTTCTTTATCTATCCATCTGTTGACAGATACCTAGGAGGACAACAGCCAGATTAAGGGAAATCTTTTTTTCCCTCTCTGTGAACTTTTTGGGTTTAAACTTTCCATCTACTGAGTTTGTGTGTGTATCCTCACTGAGACATTGTCATTTTTTAAAACCTCTGGATAATAATTCATTTTGTTGTGTTCATAACAAAAACCCTTCCCAGGTGTTGAGGTATCTCCTTGTGGTAACTTTTGGCTTAACACTGGTTTGTGTTTGACTATAGTCTGGAAAGTTGGAATTTTCTTCAATGAGGAATGCACTTGTCGAGTGTTTACATTATTGAGTTTATAAACAAAATCCTTTTAATTTTTTCTAAGGTTTATGCATGTTCCGTCAGTCTGGAGTGAACCTTCTAACAGAGGTTAGTGTGAAAGAAGGGGTAACGTGATTTTGCCTGTACACAAACATAAATAACTTCTCATCAGCATTATTAACACCCAACCCATCTCTTTCACTTTGATGACTAATGTTTTTAGATTTTCTTCTTGTATATTTAAGTTGGAAACACATTACAACAACTGTGTTATTTAACATCTGTATTATTTAATTCAGGTTATCATCTCTGTCCATCCATAATGTCCTTTTTCTGCGCTGTTCACTCACAGCTGTAATGGTTTTATTTGCTAGGTCCTACTTAGATGTCACCACTTTAGGAGGTGGCTCCTATATTTTTTCCTGCTTCTTCACATTGATTACAACTTTAGTTGCAACATGGATTACACCAGAGAAATTTATGTTGAGAGGGACTTTCTTTCAGCATCAGACATTTTAGATTGTATGGGACTAAACATAGCATCCTACCATTTTGTGCTATTAAGTGTCTTGTAGTTGTTTCATAAGATTATCTACCAGAATAAATTAATAAGTGAATCTTCAGAACAGAACAGCTTGAGTGACACTTGGTGGATCTGAATAATTCATCTTCTTAACTCTCATT
This sequence comes from Rhabdomys pumilio, assembly GCA_030674055.1. NCBI lineage: Eukaryota > Metazoa > Chordata > Mammalia > Rodentia > Muridae > Rhabdomys > Rhabdomys pumilio. The sequence goes on from JANHMN010000004.1 coordinate 120,645,989, forward strand.
TATTTTTTTATACCCTTGTTTTGCTGACTTTATGTAGAAATAGTAGCATAGTTGGTATGGATAGCATTTTTTAAAATTACTATTTATATCTGTTATTTTTTATAATACTATTCTATTTGTTAAAATCATTTCATTTCAGCCCCTGCTCTCTGCTTGAATTATGACATTGAGTTAGCAACCTCACCTACCTGGTCACCAAAACACAACCAAAATTTTCTAAATCTGTGAAGCAGAAAGAAAGGCAAGTTCTGCACTCTAAATAGCTGCTGTTTGTTATGTATTGTTAGAAATGTATAAATCAAACCAGAGGTTGTAAATTTAACCAGTTTTACTTAAGTATTTTTGTGTATTTTGTGGCTTTCTGTTATAAGTAAGGGTTCCATAAATAGTTATTGAATATTTTCATGATAATAAACATGTGTTTCATAGCATGCCTCACTCTTTAGCGTGTTTTATAACTATGCAACAATGAAAAGCACAACAGATTTCTGAATGTTTCCATCAGTACTCATGCATCACAGGAAACAGAATGGAGATCAACATTACTGCAGTGGTCTTGAGATTGCCATGGCCACTAGCCATCATGAGAAGTAGATTTGGACCACCCATCTCTATTCTTGTTTTCACTCAGTGACTTTTCCTATAGTGAGCACTAGTCAACATGATTGATCCCAAATGTCTCATCAAAACTGTCAATTCCAAATAACTGAAAGTAATGAAAACACAACAAACCAAACCTACCAACATCCCCAAACAGTCTGACTGACAAGCATGAGCTCCACCCACCAACAACCCCAAACAGTCCGACTGACAAGCATGAGCTCCACCCACCAATATCCCCAAACAGTCCAACTGACAAGCATGATCTTTGGAATCTTTGTGCTTAGTCAATTTTTAGGATGTAAAAACTCTTTAGGATTAAAATTTCTTTACCCTGGAGTGTGGAGACATGGGTTTCACATGGCTTGCAGGATTCAGGACTAAAAGTCTTCTTTAGTAATCTCATTTGTGTAAATGAGTCAGATTAAGGCCAACTCTCCACCATTTCTGTTGCCGGTAATGTTCTGCTCTGAATTCCTCTAATAAAGGAAAATTCAGCCATTTCCAAGATTTCGCCCAACCCCATTCCATGGAAGCCATCTTTAACACTGACTCTTCCTCAGGCTTTCTCTTGTTTATTCCTAGAAACATTCTCTTATCCTGGCTTTCTGAAGTTCTCTCTACACAGTTTCTGACCTCAATTCCCATTCCTGACCTGATATCCCCAGCTTAGGATTCTTCTCTAATGAATTTCCTCTCTCAATACACTGTGCTCTTGTTCCCTAGGCTTCTTCCAATCATAGCACAATATATTTCTAATTTCTTTCTGATCTCAGTCTTAGGGGTCTGAATTTTCTCCCTTTCTTCTTATTTCCTTTCCTTTTAAAAAAGTCTGTTTTGTCTCAAATTGGTATTTTAAGCCCCAAATTTACATTTAAAGGGCATAAATAACTCTTATCTACAACCCCTGTCAGGTCCCTTCCTCTCCTTAGAGTTCAGTTTCTTTGTTTGCCAAGTGAGGTAGATGGGAGGGATCTGTAAAGTCTCTTTCAGCATAAACATCAGTGCCTTGCAGACATTAGACATTGTCCTCTTTGGTATGTGTGGGTTCACTGGGGTTACTTACCACAGAATAGGTTTTCTGTGTTACATAGTGTATCTTGAGCACTTTAACCCGCAACACATTAAATGATCAGCTGGGTCATAAAAGGAAGAGGCGGTTATCCAGAGTGTCACACATACCTGTGTCTGGGCTCATAGCCAGGCCTGCTTGGGAGGACAGGAAGCAGCAAGAGCACAGGGAACTCTTCTGGGTGAACGGACATGGGGCCATGTTATACAAGTCTTTGTGACACTCCACACATAATGACAGAAAAAATGAACAAACAAACAAATAAACAAACAAACAAACAAAACCCAGGGCTGATATTCAAGACTTCACAGGGAAAATTAATGAGCAAGAGAAAAATAAAACAAACTTTAAAATACAGAATTAAATCAAAAGCAAAACAAAAGAGCAGGAATGGAGAGGTGGGTTTTTGTTTGAGTTCTAGTAAGATTATTTTCTCAGATCATGAGCTGACCACCAAGTAGGCAGGGAGATAGGCAGCTACCAGATCTGCCAGCCAGGCAGAGGTGGATTTATTTATATACACATAGTGTGGAAGGAGGCATGACTACAAAATCCTTAGTCTTTCTAGTCCCTAATATGAAAACCTCCAAAATCATAATTCTTGAGTGCCACAGGCAGAAATGGCTCCATATTATTTCTTTCTAAGACATTTGTTAGGCTGCCCCCTCACTAGATTGCTAGTTCATTGATAAATCTATAATATCAGGTACAAGGAATAAGATTATATTCCCTCCATTCTATAGGCAGACAACGCAACAACTGTAACTTGTCAGCTTCCGTAAACAACTCTTTGTAAACAAGCAGAATTCTTGCAAAGGACTTCCTATTTCTTGAAGAGAAAACTTGTAAGCATTATGTATTCTGGAAGTTTATTTTAATTGTATTGAAGCATCTTTGATTTTAGGGTTAGCGTTTATGTGTTTGTGGGTATGTGTAATTTTTGAGAAAAGGCTGGCCTTTTCTCTGGGGCAAGCATCTTGCCTCAGCCTCCAAGTGCTGAACAGGTGTGAACTACCTCATTCTATAGTTCGTATGTATGTATGTATGTATATATGTATGTGTTTATCATCTATTTTGGACACATATAGGGTGCAAGGCTTTCTGGAAAATGAATGACAAATGCTTAGGTTGACACACTTTTAAAGATAAATCCACAACAAAAAGTCTGTTTATACACGTAAGTAGCTATTGTTGCTGTATCTCTTTTTCAGACAGGCACACAGAGGTTTGAAGTGATGGAACAAGTTGAAACTGGTCACACAGAGCAAGAGGATGAGGCTGGAGTTTAGACTCAGCCTCACTGACCTACAGTGTGTTGTCGACTTTTCTCCCAGCGTCCTTCCCCAGATGGTGAGAAGGGTGTACTCTTTGCACATTAGCAACTTGTAAGTACTTAGTAAATTAATGACGAGACTGTGACATAATGAGTCTCTTGGCAGTTGCTAGGTGACCACCTGGCATCTCCCTGCCCTCCCATCTCCCTGCCAACTCCAGCCTCATCCTCTGAAACTAGATCATGTTCCTCCCTTATTTCTTCAGCAGTTTCCTCTTCCTGATTTGTGTGAGCAATGGTCACTTGGGGTTCTGGCAGGAGGACCCTTTGACTCCTGGCTTCCATCATTTACTGCACATTAGGTGAGTATGCATATTTACAGATGACACCATAAGGAATAGTGGGAAATAAAAGTTACATTGTGGAATATTTACACCGATGAAAATACCTCCTTTATATTACTTTGTGCTGATTGGCTTTCAAATGTTAGGGAAAAAAGGATTTGGATGATTGAGGTTCAAGGACTTAAGAAAACGAATCTCATTTCAAATATTCTAAAAGACCATATAAAGAAGTTTCACTAATTGGTATTTGACTAAATTAAAACATAGTTGAACTCTACAGCATGGCTTAAAGACAAAAATGGAATTAATGCAGACGCCAAGGACAAAATTACCTGGTACTGGTTGTCTCCGTATCAATGAAAGAATGCCAGACTGCTTCCATTAGCCACACACACCCTTTCTTCCACCCCTCCTGAAGGAAAACGTCAGCTGATGGCACTTCCTGGCACAACAGGCAACTATGCAATTTTCAGTGTGCTTTGACTTTTGATGTTTCTTTAACTCAATGACCACCAGTGCTGACCAGGGCTGCATTAACCAAGTCTACCCACCCAAAAGAAATTTTTTTCATTCATTAACAGATAAGGAGTTTTAGCTAGCCTCTCAGGGGGGAAAAAGGGAGAACACACACACAGAGAGAGAGAGAGAGAGAGAGAGAGAGAGAGAGAGAGAGAGAGAGACAGAGAGAGATACAGAGAGAAAGAGAGACAGAGACACACACAGAGAGAAACAGAGAGAGACAGAAACAGAGACACAGAGACAGAGAGAGACAGAGAGAAAGAGAGACAGAGA
>JANHMN010000004.1:120655627-120667388 GCA_030674055.1 Rhabdomys pumilio
TGTGTATGTGTATGTGTATGTGTATGTGTATGTGTATGTGTATGTGTATGTGTATGTGTATGTATGTATTATGGCATGTTACCTGGCAGGCAATTGTATCTCTGTATCTGAACATTGTTTTCCAAGAGTTACAATCATAAAATGTTTAGTTTGGCCAGAGTTTATGACTGACTGACTGTTATGAGAAAAATGAAGTATTTCTGTGAACTAAAGATTTAGGATAAATCATACAAGGCTTTAAGACAGGGGATACCATATTCTATTGGCTAGAGTCCAAAATCTGAGAAATGAGAATAATTAGATAACAAAGATATGGATATTATAGACCTTTTGACTACTCTTCAACCCCACCCAGCAAATGCTACCATCCATCAATAGGGATGAACAGTCCTGACAGTCCTAGCATCTGAGTTGGAATGTCTATGGGCTGGTTTTGAACTGGTATTAAGATTCCTGAGGAGGATTAAGAATGCATTTCTCGGGTCAGGTGGCCAGAACAGCTGACTTTGAAGCATACTTAATTTTGAGACAGATTGTTAGTGGCCTTGTGTTGATGAGCTTGTGTCCTCCACATCTGGAACAGTTACTAGCTTTGACACTTACCTCAGTACCCTCATCTGCAAATGGAATACCAATATTATCAGAGTTGCTTGGAAGAAAATATTGTAAATAAAAGATTCCTTAAAGTAGAAAAAATAATCAACAAATGAAACTACTATTAGTATTATTGCTAAGCTGTGTGCTTGTATGTGTGAATGCTTTGTATGTCTATTAGTGAGCTGCATGTATGCTCATGAGTATGGAGTCCAGAGGTTGATGTCAGGTGTTTTCTGGATAATAATTCAGAAACTCTCTACCTTTTCTTCTCATTTAGGGTTTTTCACTGAGTCCAGAGCTCACTGATTAGCTACAGTGGTTGTGCAATGAGCAGTAGGGATATGCTTGTCTCTGCCCATTCTTCATCCCAGTTATGGCTACAGATGCACATGACTTCCCTTGGCCTTTTTTGTATTAACGCCAGTGCTTTGGATCTGAACTCACATTCTCATGCTTATACAGCAGATAACTAATTGGCTGAACATTTTCCTAACATTCTTTATTCAACAAACTTTGAAGGCTCAGTGACAATTTTCTAGATCCTGGATAGGACTTTTTATCTATAAGTTTAAGTTCTGTCTCTGGCTTTTAATCATAATCCCTCATCTCCATCAATATTGCTATATAAGAGGCAGAAGGATTTATAAGATGATACGCAAAGTGAGTGTGTAATACTATCAAATAATACCTTTTGTGCCTAGGACTCTAGAGTTTATTTTTTACTTGATTTTACTACATACACCAACATCTATGTGAGGTATTTATCATACTATCAATTGGAATCTCACCAGCATATCTGAGCTGGTGAATGACAAAGCTAGGATTTGAAACTAAATTTGTACAGATGCAAAGTCTATTCTCTAAACTAAAACAATCAGTAGAAAATGCCTGAGACCTTCTAGTGATTCAGTATCATAATTTATGAGAATGGAGGGAAGATCAAGTCCTTGGTCATTTCTCCATCACTCAAATGATCATCTCTTGAGCCCAGCATGAAAGCTGAAAGCTAATATTTCATATCAAAGAGATACTGGACTTCTCTGGTACTCGTCCATAATTATGCATTCATTAACATTTATGGAGCCAGTCCCCCTTATTGTTGATGTGATCAAAATGAAAGGGTTAATGAATTAAGTCACCTTTGCTAAAAATGATGTCTGCAGACACTGTATGTGGTAATTCTAATGAGCCATTTTACAGCAAATGTACTTACAAAGATCACAAGAAAAACAGAGAAAATTAAAGTTAAAGTCAAATTAAAATATTAGTAACAAAAAAAGGGAAAAGCTAATTTGAGCCCATCTCAAATACTACATTTTAAATCTACACATTTTTTTCACCAAAGATGTCACAACTCTAAAATATTCACTGGACAATTGATGCAAATGTGACTAAGGTGAAATGAAGACCTTGGATTATGAGGGAGTCTCCGGAGAATCTTTTCAGTGAAATTTTATCACCAATAAAAGCCCCAGACTCCTGAATTACCACCCACTCATCAGGATTAAAACAAGAGTGATCATTTTCCTATTTCCTGACATGGAGACATGGAAATAGAGCAATATTAACTATTTTTGTCACTGCTGTGTTCAAATACCTGGTAGTAGAGACTCAAAGGAAGAAAGGTTTCCTTTGGCTTTAGTTCCTTAGTTCACCATGCAGGGACGATAAAATGGTGACTTTTATTGTGTCTATGGACAGATGAATACTGGTCCTCAGCTTGCTTTCTTCTTGTGTTCATATCAGAGTTTTAGCTATGGAAGTGATAGGATCCATATCTAGGGTAAGCTTTTCCTCTTAGGCTAAACATGTCTAGAAATACTCGTTTCTAGAAAAATATCTACTTACTCTGTCTTAAATTTTCTATCTTACTCTAGTTATCAATGGAGATTAAACATACCAACTTGAGAACTCATCAATTTGTTGACCAAACTCAGTACTTTAAAACATGCTGTTCCCCGACCTCTAAACTACTCCCATCAGCCAGTGCAAAAAGCATTTAGTCCATTTCTCAAAATTCCATGGTCTTTAATACTTCTAACCATGTTCAAAATCCCCAAGTCACATCTGTTATTTAAGACTATCTCCTAATTATAGGTACCTATAAAATTAAAAACAAGCTTTATACTTCCAGTATATAAAGAACATAATAAATATTTGTTCAAAAAAAATGAGCAAAAAGTTTAGGACCTAGCACAAAAAAATACTCTACCCTGAAGCTGTGTTTGATATTTGGGGCACATAATGGAGTCATCTGGGCCCAAAGGTCTTGGGAATCCACATCCTTGTAGATTTGTCCATTCATATCTATACTAGTTACTCTTTCTAGTATGATCAACTGCCTGACAACCATAATTTAAAGAAGGAAGAAGATATTTGCATATAGGTTGGGGGCACACAGCTCACTATGATGGTATACAAAGCTCCTGGATCTGCTCTTCTCCCTGACTTTAGCATTCCTTGGTTGACATAACATTGTTCTGGCATCTTCAATATCCTAGAGATTCTACAACAACTCAGGCTTCATATATTCATTGAAAGGTTTCCGGGACTTCCCTGCACATACTCTGACTCTACTACACATTGCTGGGTTTCAGCATCTCTCTGGTTCCTGGTGCAGACTTCATCTCCCCTTGCAATCCTGTATCTTCAATGCAGTACCACATGGACACTGTGTCTAGTTCTACTCCCAACTTTAACTGTAGTCTGCCCTACCTCTAAGATCACAGTTATACTGTTATCTATGTGTGTGCTTACCTGGGAAATAGTCTCTTAGGTTGGTATTTTTAAGCATATTCAGCTGTATTAAAATTTTAGGCTCCTTCCTTTTCAATGAGCTGGCATTTTCACAAATTGGCACCGTTGGTGGATGGGGTCTTACCCTCAGGGTATTTTTTTCTCTCATCCTAAAGCATACCATGAGGATTTTATTTATTTATTTTTTAAATAGCATTACTATCTTTACAAATTACATCTGTTTTCTCAGCTACCATGTCTAAACAATGCATCTTTATATCTGTTTACCTCACTTGTTTTCTCAGACTGTGTACCTGGTTGAGAGCAGAAGACAGAAATTCTGATAGAGCCTTAATGCTAACCAGTCTTGAAATGTCCTCTGCTAAGCAAATTAGTCCTTTATTGTTGGTGAATTCATCTTCATTCAAGTTCTCAGGACATGAGCAGAAATCAGTCATATTCTTTTCCAGGATTCTTTGTCATTCAAGAGTTCCCAGGAGAGTCCTTGCTGTTCCTGAAAGCTAATAATCTATAGCTCCATTGTCCACATTGATCTCAGTGTTCTGCTCTTGCAAACCTCCAGCATAGTAGCTCCATAAGCTTGGCTTACAACATTCTCAGACCTCTTTAGTAGAAAGTCGAAATGTTACCACATTCTTCCTTCAGACTAGCTTGGAAGACTTGAAAACCTTATCAATGCATCTATCCCATCTTTGGTACCACATTTTGATACTGGTTGCTTTTCATCTTGTAAAAAAAAAAAATCCTAGCAAAAGCAACTTATAGGATGATGGTTTATTTTAACTTGCAGTTCCAAATGAGAAGATTGAGTTCATCATGACAGGAAGGTGACTAGTCACACTGTATCAACAGCTACAAACAGAAAACAAACAAAAACAGACAAAGTGTATTCTACAGCTGTGCTTTCTTTGTATTTTTATTCATTCTGGGAATATGGCATCATAGAGTAGTCCTGGTCATGTTCAGGCTGTGTCTTTCTTTAGTTAAACACCCACATCCACATCCACATACATACAGAGATGTATTTTCATGGTTATTTTTAATATAGTAAAATTTATGCTGAATATTAATATCACAGGCTCCTTTTTAAAAAATCACAATATTTCATTTACTGCATTCCCATATTACAATCATATATTTTGAATTATAAAGAGGGTACACAAAATGCAATGCTTAATGTGAAATTTCAAATATGAGATTTCATATTTGACACAGATGATCTTTCAGTTCAGAAAAAGTATGTGCATGCCAATCAGCCTGGAGTCTTATATGGGGGGTGCCATTCAAGAAGACATTAAACTCTTCACTGCTGACAACCTTAGAGGGATACTTGAGTAACTAATTTAAAGATCATACAGAAAAATGAAAGACAAAATGGTACAAATTCTTCATCCTCATGTTATTCCCAAGATGGCTTGTATGAGCAGAGCAGCTAAGCTCCTGCCTTTCAAAGCACCTGAATCCAGAAGGCACTCATAAAAATATTCACAGATTGAAAGTCTGTCATTCAACTATGACAGTAAGAATAAAGTGCGTCTGTAGAGCACTTCCTTGTCAATAAAGAAAATTTTGCTTTGTAAAGAATATTCCCTAAGTGTTCATGATTTAACAGTCCTTCTCTTCTCTCTCTCTCTCTCTCTCTCTCTCTCTCTCTCTCTCTCTCTCTCTCCTATCATGAACAGTCATGACATTCTGTCAAATCATTTATTCTTCTTCAGTTCCTCATCCTCCTTTTCTGGCATCATTTGGTCACCTTTAATCAACATTTCAAGCCTCATGACATGTTTTGTTTTTTTTGCAGTTGTTACTGTTCTTTCTTTGCTTTTTCTGCAGCTTTCTTTGTTTTTCCCTACTTCTAGTTCAGTCTTCTTTTAAATATTCTCCTAGACCCTTCTGCAAACACAACATTTTCTTTCACTCACTGTTGTATGCTGGACATACCTTAGAAACGTTAGCTATTCCTTCAAAAGCTGTTTCTAATGGAGGAAGGTGGTTGGCGGGATGAGGGATTAAGCCTGTAGATACTTTGAACACAGGGGGGTCCTTTGTGTGAGAGGAACTGTTATTTGGCAGGAGCAGATATGTTTCATTCAGAATAATGTATTAGGCAGAATCTGAGGTTGGGCCATCCTACTAACACTATAGTCATGAGACATTGTATGCTTTATGTCTCAGCCTTCTCAACAATGACATGGAAGGTTGGGATATTATCAAGTGAAGGAAAGATTTTGACTCTTAGGTTACTTTTCTCTGCATATTGCAGGTATGCTACATTATCCATGTGCAAACGTATGAGAAGTCATGGTAAACATTGCTAACTTTTGCTTCAGACAAGTGAACTGAAGCACATTAGGCAACCTTTACAACTTTAAGGCTGTTTTCCCTCCTTATGTGAACTGATGGGAGTTACCAGCAGCAGGGCCTCTCTCTAAGTTTTCTAATGAGCAGACAGTGATTGACAGGCACTCTGAAGTGTTTTGAGAACTGGATGATATCCTGTTTGACTGGATAGGCAAAGGCACTGCTCTTCTTTCCTCAGTGACACAGAAAGAACACTGTGAGGCGGACTCTGCAGTTCACAGGGATAAGGAGAGGAGCAGGGAACAGGGTGCTGAAGGGGAATGGGAGACACAAATTGAAGACAGAAGACAAAATAAAACTTAGTATCAGAAAAACGCAAAAATATCAAAGGGCTCCTTTTAGGAATAAGAAAATGCAATGAGTCTCATCTCCCTGTGACACAATTGGCAGCTTGGCTTATTTCAGCGCTCAGCAGGTGGGCATTACTGCACAGAATGACTTGGGGATTCTCAGTATTGTTTAACATTGACCAATTGCTCCCTATAGGAATCTTCTGGGGAATCAGCAATTTGGAATATTTCATCTACCGAAAAGAAAAACCCAACATAAAACAAGCTGAATTTTGGAGATCAGTAAACATACATTAAAACAATATCAAGTGACTGGTTGCAGCATACTTTCAAAGAACATGCCACTCTGAATTGATTAAAAATTAGCTCAATGGCTGACTGGAAGAGCATGTCATCTGGCAGCATATGGTCACCAGGCAAACAGAGATTTCTTTCTCTCCTCGGTTAAGTGATTGTACCCTAACTTTTCAAGTTGGTTTTGCTAACCGTCTCCAGTGAACAATTTGCTATCACCAACCAGTGATTTCTAATGACACAACAAAGGTTCTCTCAGAGAACGGTATTCAGTACCTTTCTACTGAAAAATAAAGAGTTTTAGTTCTTGTTCATCTTGGAATACTAAAATGTATCAGTTTAACTTTTCAGAGTGACTGAGAAATGACAGGAAGCCTTCTCCTTCTTCCTTCCCTCTTTCCCCCTCTCTTTACTCTTTTAGTTTTCAGGGTCTCAGTTTATAGCCTGAATTAACTTGGCATTCTTAGCCTTTCAATTATTAGAACCACAGGGATAAGCCACCATGCCCAGCTAGGGCTATTTTCAAGTGAACATACGTTTATAGAGTAAAAACAAAACAAAATAACAGTAACAAAATCCGAACAACAACAACAAACAAACAAAAACACACAAAACCAAAATAACCCCCAAACACTTTTCTTACCTTTAAAAGAGGTAAAAGCATACTGTGAGTCTATATAAGAGAAACAGCTGTGTGAGCCCAGGGGGCAGAATTTCATGACTCAAACCAACATTAAAACAAAACAAAACAAAACAAAAACATTTATGTCTGTTTAGCTGAGTGGAAAGCAAACTCTTCTACATTGTGGGCATAATTCATAAATTTGAAAAACTTGTACACTACATAGATAACTGTATTGTTTAAATGCTGGGGATATAATTCAGTGAGTAGAGTCCTCTGGGTGTGTGCAAAGCCCAGGGTTTAATGTTCAGCATGGATGAGAGTAGGCATCGTGGTACACAGCTGGAATACTGCACTCTGGAGGAAGAGATAAGAGAATCAAAAGTTCAAGACCATTCTTGGCTACACGGTGTGTCAAAGGGAAGCCTTGGCAACATGAGACTTTATTTTAAAAATAACAAATTATAAAATATATATACAAATGTGGAAAAGCATATACTTAAATTATAATAGTGAAATAATTAAAAAACAGTTTTATAAATGTACTTTATAAAAAAATCAGTTATATAAATGTACTTCTACATATTACATTAATGTGCTAGATAGTTCAGACAATTACATCCAGTGTTGCCCATAAGATAATGACACTAAATTTTAATAATATCATTCGAGAAGACTCACAGGAATCACTGATTTTGTGGCTGAGAGTTGATGATTGGTTATGCTTGATATTAATTAATTTAAGGGTTTACTTGGAAACACTGAATATGGAGATGAAAGGAACCCAAAATTTGGGTTAGAAAACTTACATCAAAGAACTACATATAATTTATTATACATATAATAAATCAACTGTATAATTCTAGACAAGTCTCAGTAATATAAAACCTCAATGCTTTACTGATAATTGGTAAAGGTATATTTTGATATTGTTAGAAAAATTAAGAGAGACAATATATAGAAAGTATTTTTATAGTGTGAACACAATAAGGAAATAAGCATTTGAATCACTAACAATAAGAAATATTGTCTTTTATTTAAGAAAAGTGATCGGAGGAATCTTTTCTTTTCTCAGTCTGCTATTAAAAAAATACTTTAGTATTATTATCAATGTCTTTGTTAAAGAGAAGAAAGAATCTAAGGAATCTTTTAATAATTGGAGTTAATTACCAAAATGTTTCTCATTTATGAAGACACTAACTTCAGTTTGTTAAAATAAATGAAGCAGTTATATATGTATTTCAAACTATTCAAAGATGATACCCATTAGTCAGTGGAATTAATATGTAGTAGTAAAATATAGAGAAAAAGAGAATCTTGAAAGAAAATATTTGTAAACATCTTCCCTAAAAAACAATTATAAAATAAAAGAAGTATCTTAATTCCAACATTGTTTTGAAGGCCATGATAAGACTTAACCAAGCGGTTTGGTCACCCTTGTTCTCTGAGGCTTCCTGAGATACTGGAGAACGTGAAAGCACTAACATGAAGCTACCTACACAGATCAAGGTATGTTGTAATCCCTTAAAATGACCAAAACAATACTTTAAAAGATACCCTGCTTGTGTACGCATATCTGCAACTGGGGGTTCTGCAACTGGGGGATACCAAGTCCTGCTGGATGCACCTCTGAGAGTGTCCTCTCCCTGAAGTGGCGAACACTCTAGGCAATCATTTCTGTGATACAGCAGCCATGCTTGCCTATGGAATATTTATAGCAGAGAGTCTGATGCTCAAAATGAGTAAAATCTCTGTTGCAGATAGTCTTATCCAGCAAGAATTATCTAGGTTCTCAGGAAAAATCAGAGTGTGTGAGCAGCACTAGCAGAGTGTCTCTGAAGTTAATGAGTGTCCTCCACAATGAAGAAATTCTTCAAAGAGAATACACAGGAAGTAACTTCTCTATGTTTGAAACTCACTAACAATTGAAAGCAGCTTATATTTGCCTTTCACACCTATGTACAACTTCCATTTGACCTTTTATTTATGTCAGCCCCCCAAAAACATTCTCTAGAAATCAATTTTCTGTGCACAGAGTTATTCCTGTAAATTGGCAAATGAGGGGCTAGGGAGGCGAAGAAGACCACAAACACTAAAAATCAAATGCAAGCTCTTCAGTTCCTCTGCCAAAAAGTGCGCTGAAGCCAACGGACCTCCCACGTTCTTCATAGTGTGCTTCTGTGCGTGGTGATCTGCAAATATTATCATTCCATGACAATGCAGTTTCATCAAGGTACGTCTCAATCCATGGGATACGAGTCCCACACAACAGACGGGGACTTTGGCGGAGCTGCGTGCACGCTGCGTGTGTTACTTACTGGTTATATTGCGGTGGCCACACTGAGTCCCGTATGGCGCAGTATTAACGAATACCATGCAAGCACCTTCTGTCGAAACATCTGCGACAGGGAAATTTCAGGCATTTTTCCAGAAAATTTTTGTGCTCTGGACCAAATTTTCATTAGGAATCTAAAACCTGGCAAGGAGCATTGTTGTGTATGATTTTTTTTTTTTAATAAACTGGGACATGCCTTTGTTACAGGAGTGAGGGAAAGGGGCCTGCCATGGCTCCTTTCTATTCTAAAAAGTTCAGGAAACATATGACAGCTCACAAAATAACATCTCCCAACTTTTGGCTTTTTGTCGACATACAAATAAAATTCACAGTTTGAGATATGTAGACTTTCACATCTCAGAATAAGAGATTCCATCAGAGGTTTTCCTCGAGCACGGGTTTGTGAAGAAAGCACCCAACCAACAGGGGCGATTTGTACGTGTTTCATTTTTGATGCAGGCTGCCAAAAATGAAAACAAAACAAAACAAAACAAATTCATGCAAGAGTTTTTTTTTTTTTTTACTTGTTTTAAGGGACAGCATGTCCCAGAATTAGAAAAAAATAAATCAAAGAGCAGGGCGCTTTTTGCAATGCCTGCCTGAACTCATAAACTACGTGCATAAAACAAGGAGCGGGCTTCATTAATCCCACTCATAGAAGTATAAGTTTTTTCCATTTCCTTTCTTCAATAGCCTCTCTACGATAGTAACAGAGACTAGAAAAACACCCTTTTGTTATTTTTAAATTCCCCATGCCCTGCTATAAACACTAATGCAAAGCAAACATGTTTGGCAGTTAATATGTGCATTATCATTATGTAAATAGGCATGTTATCATTATAATTCAATGATGTTGTTCTTTGTAAGCCACCCCCCCACCCCACTACACATATTATCCAATTTCTGTCATAATGCGTATTATACCACCACCGGGGCTTTATAAGCTCTCGAGATCACAGGGAATAAGTAGACTGTATATAACAAGAGGTCTCCCACATATGCACAAGATATTAGATCCAGAGACTACCGAGCAGACGGAGGCTGCTTCCCATTGTTCAGTTGCACCACAGCCATGTGCAGAAGCCTGAGATCAGTACCCATTTTACTGTTCATGTTGAGTGTCACATCATGACATTTTATACTTGACAACATTATAAGTTGAAATGATACATTTAAACTCCATAAGAAGACTTGATCTAGCACTAACATAAAACAGGCTGCGTATCTGAACCTTCTATGAACTAGGAACAACTCCTGTCACAGTCTGTTTGGAAATGTTACAATGTTTGCATAAATCCATTGCTTATGCATAAGCACCAGGGAACCAGAATCCCGAGGCAGGGCAGTAATCTATAAAGTTCTCATGGCACTTGATAAGCATGCAAGATGCATCGTACATCCTCCTTAGTGAATTGCAAATGTTTATGCAAGAAGGAGCACATAGCTGCATCTTGCATGAAAAGATCAGCAGAGATTTCTTTAGTAGGGAAGGGAAGAGAGCAGAGAAAGAATTGGCAGAAGGAAGATAAAAAGGCTTGGTATATCATTTAGTCTATTTGGGTTCTTAAAACAACAAAATCTACTGTAAGAAGCAGATTTGGGTTTCTTTAATCATCATACTCTGTGGTTCAAATTACAGGACTTATCACTATTTTTTGTTTGCTTGTCTGTTTTACCTGTAATGAAAAGGTCAGGTCATCAATGAAAGGATGTGATGCCTCATTGATTCATGGGTTCTTTACTTTTATAGAATCAGTAAGCTATGATGTCTAAAGCAACAAACAAATGATGGTTTTTTTTTCTTTGTTTAAATAATGGTGTCATTACTTTGTTTCACGTTCTTAAGGAGATTGCTGCTTGACACATTGTTAATCTGATAAGACAGCATAAACTGCTTAAAGATTCAATGTCTATAAGTTTAAAATGCATTAGCACTAGGTTCTGATTTAAAGGGTAAATTAGGTGCTATTTTTCATTTGTTCGCCACACCTTTTGTTAAGCACCTGCTTTGTGTGAAGCCTTCTGATTTGAAATGTCCTATTCAATTTTAGTTATGCATAATGCACCACTAGGCTAGAAACATATCTGCCCTGGCATTGAGATAAGCAGATATTTAACATGCAGAGCAGAACTTCTGTTTTAACCCAAGAAAGGCCATTTCTATTCCATCATCAGATTGCTGGCAGGCACAATTTAAACAGTGGAGCTGGTAGACAGATAATGCAGGAATGCTCTCCCTGTGGGCCAGTACAATACTTTGTTGGGTCTTTCTGGACAGAACCATTCTTCACTCCAATTGTTATGCCCGGTGTTTCTTCTCTCTTCCAGTGTCCAACCTTACTGACCTCTCTCCTCTTTCTCTCCTCTCCTCTCCTCTCCTCTCCTCTCCTCTCCTCTCCTCTCCTCTCCTCTCCTCTCCTCTCCTCTCTCTCTCTCTCTCTCCCTCCCTCCCTGCCTCCCTGCCTCCCTCCCTCCCTCCCTCCCTGCCTCCCTCCCTCCCTCCCT
>JANHMN010000004.1:120667488-120677488 GCA_030674055.1 Rhabdomys pumilio
CCCTCCCTCCCTCCCCCTCTCTCTCTGCATCTCTCTCTGCATCTCTCTCTCTCTCTCTCTCTCTCTCTCTCTCTCAGTTGTATTGATTTGCTACAGACTTCTGTTTTCAAAATACCAGAGACTGGGTGGTCCAGATAATAAATTTTATTCTCCTATAGTTTTAGAGTCTAGAAGAAGGCCAAGAAATGCTGACAGTACTGGTGTCTGGTGAGACTTCTCTTCTTGACATGGAGGTGATTCCCTTCCTCCCTCTTTCTCACATGGCCCCCTTTCTGTACTTCTACAGATTAAAAAAGAGAGAAAGATAAATATCTAGATTTCTGGCATCTCTTCCACTTACTAAAACAGCAGTTGAGTCTGAACAGAGAACTAATTTAGGACGTCATTTGACCTCTATTGTCTCCAAATTGAAGAACACCATGGTGACAGTGTCAACGTACAAATCTTAATGTGACACAATTCAGTTTATAGCACTAATACTCAGTCAGATCAAACAGGCTGTCTACTTGGAAGTAGCCCTTAAGTTTTATTTCTTAGGGAAGGTTAGGTAACAATTTCAGATTAAGCCATAAATTCATTTTGTATGCTCTCATCGTAGACCTGAAATGCTTTCTAATGTATGCTGATGGGTTGTAGTTATGGACTGGAGAGTCAGCTGTGTGAGTGAAGTATTTGTGCTTCACTGATTTGAGTCCAGAGTATGAAACACAGAGAGTGGCCTTGTGTTTTGATTTTGTGTAAATTCAAGAAGCACACTGAAAGACTTAAAATTAAGGGCTTGTGGTCCGCAGATGGCATCATTGCAACGGCTGGCACAAATGATAGTGTGGAGTCTGGTTATAATACCAGTAGGAGTTGGGGGAAAATGCACAAGTCTTTTGGATCAGTTTCACTCCCTTTGGGAGCTGAGCCATGAAGCACCAGAGCTCCTAGTCCCTTGTCTATATTATCTCAAGAGCCACACCCCCCAGTACAGACTTGTGTCTTTTTTATATCATGAATTACTTTGCCCCTTCCTTGGAAAGGTGAGCAGGAGCCTGCTATCTTCTGTGCATTAGTAAAAGTGAGTCAGTAATGCGCCTGGAGGTTGTTCTTTGGGGGATACCACCTGGTTCCTGGCACAGCTGAGGAAGAAGGGCTGTCATCCACACACTGGGTTTCTCTGCAAGGACACATGGAGGATCCTTGGTGCTCCCTCTGGTATCCTGAGATTGCCAAAGAATGCAGTGAGTCACTCCTGAACAAGAGTTGGGGATTCATGATAGATCTGTGCAAATCAGTTAAGTTATAGAGTCCCAGAGAGTGGAAACAAACAGAACAATGGACCTCTGCTCCAGAATACTTAGCCACGTCTGGAAAAAATGTTGGTTTGACATCATTTGTGATCAGAGGAGGTGACACTGGTTTCTACCCAGAAGAAGCTGGCTATTTTATTAAACATTATATGTCATCTTAAAGAGACAGAAGAGATGATAAAGTATTGATCCAAGAGATGACCCAGGCTTTATACCCCAAACCTATGCAAAAGTACAGGGCACTGTGGCATGTAGTTTTAGTTACAGTGTTGGGGCAGGCAGAGATAAGATCTCTTGGGCTTGTTATCAAGCCAACTTAGCACAATCAGTAAGGTTTGAGACAATGAAAGGCATTGTCTCAAAGGAAGGTGATAGCATTCTGTGGATAACAATTGAGGTTGTCCTCTGACCTCTACATGTATATTTATACATGTGTAAATATGCATGCACACACACATACACATACTTGTGAGACTGGGACATTATCCACGATTCTGTCATTATTCTGGAAAGTATAGCATGTAGGTACATATGCAAAAGGAATGTTATGATAGACAAAATGTCTACAAAGACTTCTCAGATTAACATTCCAATAGGACCAAGTGTAGAAATTCTGCTATAATGGTTAAGAAAATGGACTTTAGAGTGAACACTTATTTAGAGGGGGGAGATTCCTGGATCCTTGCCACAGATAATTCCTATCATTCATATAATGAGAATAAAATATATATTTTCTTGTTCTGTTATAAAAATAAAATGTTATAAAAAATTCAAGCTATTCTTAGTTTAGCATGAACTGGGTGCATGGACACATACTCAAAAGAAGAGCAAACACAGGTCTCTAGAGTGATACATTTCTAAGTAATCAAACTTACATGAGGTAGTAGCATTAAAATTAGATTATGAATTTATGTGGGTCATGTGTGGGTGTTCTGGAGTGATGGTGGCAGGATGCTTGTGAGACTGGGACATTATCCATGATTCTGTCGTTATTCTGGAAATTATAACTATCCTAAGATGCATGGAAGAAGAGAATGCATAGTCCCAGGCAGAAAAAGTCTCATTTCTTTGAAAACATCATTTGTGTCAATTTATACAAAATAATGAGACTCATTGTGACATTGTCATGCATGAATGCCATGCACTTTGTACACATTTGCTCCTATTATTTTCTTCTCCCTCTTCTTCCCTCCCTCACTGTTCCTTTTCCTCTTCCAACTAATATCTAGTCAACTTCACTTCTAAATGACCTAGACTGAACATGTAGGAGAACACGCAAGCGTGTCTTTCTGGGTGTGGTTTGCTGTACCTTTCACAGCCTTGAGTCTGGAATCCAGCAGTCTCAGAGGGCGGGAGCGAAGCCTGAAAAAGACTCTGGGGCTCATGGGCCAAGAGAGCAAAGTAGAGATTGAGGGAACAGAAGAAACTAGTTAAGAAGACATTGTGGCCTAGAATCCTGAGCAAGAGTAAGAGGCCCAGGAAACCTAGGAGGAAGCAGGATATCATGTGGGTTGAAATCCTCAATCCAGCAGTTTCCCTGTGCCACAACCTGGTACCATATGGATCCTTCTTTTCCCCACTGAGAAAGAGCTTATTTTTCCTTTTACAAAAACACATGGAGCATAATAGCTATTTAATCAAGGCCTCTACTGTAGTTACTTAGTAGAACTGTCAAAAAGCTTTTACCAGCATCAGGGAGCTGCTCTCCACCCCTTCCATCTTTTACCTCACCTCCTGAAGGCACAGTCAGCCCTGGGGCTCCATACAAGAGGAAATAATGGCTCTCACTGTGCACTGCCCAAACAGCAGCCTGACTGCTATGGGGCATGAGCCTGTTGGTGTGGATAAGTCACTGTGAGTCGATGGGTATTTAACATCAATTGAAACCTAAAGGAATTTTAATTGTGTTTTTGTTTTCAACACCAGATATCAGAACACTCAAAATTCATTCAAAGCACTAGGTAATTGAGCCGAGTATTAGGACTTTTGAGAATTTGAATCTTTTAAGTTAACTTTCTATCAACATGATAACATGATTTGCTATTTAGCCCCATGTATATCCATTTACACAATAGCATATTATTTAGAAAGAGTAATCCATGTATGTTTCTGTGTATATCCATGTCTGTCTATATATGTATGCCTTTATGTGTCTAGGGGTCTGTTTGTGTGTGTATTTGTATGTCTGTGTGCCTTTGAGTATGTATATATTTTTGTGTGAATGTATGTATCCCTGTGTGTATCTAGGTTTGTGTACCTTTTTCCATGTTTCTCTGGGTCCCTCTGTGTGTTTTTTCCTTCTCTGTGTCTGTGCCTGTGTGTGTTTTTCTCTGTGTGTGGGCTTGTGTATCTGTGTGCTTGTATGTGTGTCTCTGTGTCTGTGTAACTGTGTGTTTATCCATGTAACTGTGTGTTTGTGTCTCTGTGTCTCTGGGTGCCTATATGTCTGTGTATCTTGTGTGTGTGTGTGTGTGTGTGTGTGTGTGTGTGTGTTTTGTCTATGTCTGTGTGTCTCTGTGTTTGAACTCCAATTTATTTCTGTAACTGTCAAGCTCTCCCAGAAGTGGAGATCTTGAAAGGAAACAGAGCTTGCTTCCCAACCCACAATGGTCACAGGGTGAGCGCGTTTCCCTTAACTCCTTTAAAGTTGAACACACTTTTCAGGAAAATGGGGAGGGGAAATGCACAGGCTGGAGAAGTCTTTTATAAACAAGTCATTTAAACTTCAGTGACAATTAGCCCCCTGCCCTGCTTTAAATGCTGGTTCTCATAGACTAGACTTGCTGGATGATTTACCTTCAGGCTTCCCAGCCGTACCAGGCTGGCCTGGGGAGGTTCTACCCTCACTTGTGTGGTGTGTGGGGAAGTTGAGCTGCCATGGCCAGTTTGATGAAGTATACATAAGCCCTGGCTCTGCATATCTGCAATATCGTGGACGGTCAAGGAGGCGCCTGTTATAAAAATACACAGTGAAACACAAGCGAAGGACTGCTCTTTCTCAAAGACCAACGTAATGCATTCCTTCTGTTTAGGCTCATTTTCCAGCCTCTCACATTCTTTGCGAACAAGAGTTATAAAACAACCCTGATGCAGGCCAATTATTTTTACTTTGAAGGCCATTAATCAAGATTGACTAAGAAAATGAAGACAGCTAAGCAAAATTTCATATGTGACTAGAGCAAGCTTAAAATAAAACCAGATGGGATGGACAGAGACACCGAGCATTTCTTTAAAAAAAAAAATTTGGACTCATGTAATAAATGTCTTTTTACAAATTACAGTGCTCTTATTTTCTTACAGTAAATCAACTCAGGCCATAGTGTACAAGTGGTCCCTTTGCTGAAATGTCAAAAATAGAACCTGCCTTGTTCTTGTGGAGTAATCCCGCAAATCTAAAGCAGCAGTGTGGGCTAACAGTCTATAAACTATCTACCTGTGTTCAGTCGGGCCCAGGCCTGATGGATGTGTTTCTCGTGGTCTGTGAGCAGAGCACACAGTGAATCCACAGAACTCCCGATGCAGAAGTTAGCATTTCAAATTGGAGTCCTCATGCAATCCAATGGCCTGGAAGCTAAGAAAAGATGTGCAAGAGTCCAGATCCTCCAGAACAGAAAAATTAGAAAAGCAATGCATTCTACCTGCTTCACTATTTTAAAATTGTCTTCCCCAGAGATCGTCGGTGGGAAAATCATTTTTCTTTTATAAAATAGACAGTTTTTAAATGCATGCTTTCTGAAGAGAATAGTAAAATATCTATACTTGGTATGTGAAACTGAATTCTCTTCTGAGTTTTATTCAGAAAAATGTAATTTTTTTCGCCTTGATTTTTTTTTTTTACACAGAAAGGTCCTCCCTTTCTTCTGCACACAGCAGCAGTATCTTGCCACAGTGACAAAATGGCTGAAAATAACCAGCTGTTCCAGGATCTCTCTCAAACACACACACTATAATCCCAAAGAATTCTCCCCATTTAGCACTGTCAGGTTGAAAAGTCTGAGGAAATGAGACTAAACTTGCTTTTCATAACACACAACGAACCATTTCCACAATGTATTCAGAGAAAACATATTTTCTCAGATCACCTTCAAAATAATCTGGAAAGAAAATGAAGTCAATTGTCTTAATTTTTTTTTAAAGAAGGTAATTTGTTTGGAGTTCAAAGAGGACTCTAAAGATTATTTTCCTGAAAACAGTCAAAATAGGTCAACCCATGAGAATCAAAGCGGACATTCATTCCATTCTTCTTAAGTCTCCAAACAAAGCAGGAAATGCTTGTCTAAAAGTCCTCAAGAAAACACAGCTCCCTAGACATAGTCACTCCCTATTTGGTGCAGTAGGTGTAAGGCCCCGAACATGGTGCATCTGTCAGTGGGCTCTTTGTTTAATTGCTTCCTATTCGAAGCCTCCTGGTGAATCCTTCATTCAATAAAGCCTCAGACTGAGATATGTGAACAAACACCAGGGAATAATGCTAGGAGAAAATAAATACCGGAGAGATTTACTTTTGCAAGTTTAGGACTGTGTGTGTTTCTTGACCAATGACTTTCGTTGTGACAAGCTCTCTACCATATGTTTATAGTAAATCCAGGAATAAAGAACTCTACACATGAACAAGTTTTTGATGAGAATTGTCTGTTTCGTTCCCAATAAACCCAACACCTTTTACTGTCTCAATATCCAAATTTCTGTTGAGTGCAACATTGTACTCGCACCCCGAGCCTTAAAATCCCCAGGTTTTAAGTATTTTAGAGTGCCTGTGAATGTCTCAATGTCCCTGGCTGCCTCCCTTAATAGTTTTCTAATCACTTTTTTTGAAAGCCAGGATCATTTCTGCCAAAGACCTCATTCTCACTGTGTTCTATACACATAGTTTCTTATCTTTTAGGTTTCTGTTTAATGTCACCTCCTCAGACGAACATATTTACACTCTTCCTAAATCCCCCCAGGCATTCTTTGACACATTAGCTTTTTAAATTTCTGCTCTTGGTCAGATACTTGGCCACTGTTTATTAACAGTGGGACATCAGCACCATGAAGCCAGGGATCCTGTCACTCTGGCTGTGGCTATGTGTCTGGCATTAAGGTACTAGCGTACTAGGCATTCAACAACATATAAAGCAAGTCTCTTGAATAAATGTGATGAATAGTGAATATAAAAGGAGAAATTAAGCTAGAATACAGTATGACAGAGAATAGAGCTTGGATGCCCTGAGAATGCTGTGAGAAAGAGAGAGGGAGGGAGGGAGAGAGAGAGAGAGAGAGAGAGAGAGAGAGAGAGAGAGAGAGAGAAAGAGAGAGAGAGAGAGATTTGGGATGCCTTGAGGATGTCGTATAAGATGCTGAGGTTTTTTAGTATTCCAATCCATTGATGGAAGTCTGCCTCTGCATGGCTTCCCTTCATATGGGCAAGGCTTCTTCTTAAATGTGCAATGTCCTAGTGAGTATAACCAGTCATTCCATGAGAATTAGTAGATTTCCAGTCCTTCCCTCCTTAGCACAACTGCCTCTGTTCACATTCTTTCTTCTGTTCCCTCCATGCTTTCTTGGGAGGATGACATTTGCTCCCATCTTGCCTGTTCCCAGTCTGTCCAGTGCATTGGCACCAAATCAATCTTACTAAAAACAGTTCCGTGATGTCACCTCCAACCTCAAAAACTCAAGTGGTTCTCATTATCTAAGAGTAAAGGTCAAACATTTCAGCTCAGCATTCAAGACCATGAAGTTGCACCCAGACAATCTCCCAGCCTTATCTTCCATGACTTCTCAACAGGAATCCAGGTCCCAGTTAAGCTGGACTCCTCAGTTCCTTGAACTCAGATTGTTTCCTCTCCATCTTGCTCATGAAATGCTTGCTGACTGGAACCTTTTTCTCTTCTACAGTTTTTAAGTAATAATTATGGTCCAGATGGAATCATTAAGAATAATTTAAAAATCCTGAACTGCTTATTGTTATTACAGATTGTGTCTTTGGCCATAATCACAATTCTTTCTAAAGATCATTTACATGAATTGGACTCTCTGTAAAGACTAAAAATATATTTTACTTTCTCCCAGAACTCAGCCTTAAATGTTGATAATGAAATCAAAAGCTTTCAGGGACTTTGTCTTCTCAATGGAAGCAGAGAAGAAATTTGAGGATTTGTTAGAATAAACAGAGGTGATATATGAAAGAGTTTGTGTGAGATCTAGCATATACACATTAGTGTTTTTATATTAGGTTACTGAAAGAAACAGGTTAACAAACTAATTATCAAGTGAGTTTTAGAGCGCCCATAAAACACAGCTGATTACACCACAGTTTTATTGATACTGCAAATGGGTCTTGCCAAACCATGCACAGAGTAAACAAATTAATATTTCAAAGAGGGTATACACTGCTTATTTCTGGTGCTGCCACCATATTTTATAATCTAAACATTGTGATCTTTATCTTATTTTAGAACTGTAATTCTATGGAAAATATTAATTAAACTTTTTAAACTCTTAGTAGAAAAATGTAGATGCAAATTCTAGAATGCAATTTCAGACAAGGCCTTGGAGACCATAGAATCACTTCTCTTCTCCACTACAACATATGAGGATGTGAAGTCCAATGTATGGTTCTGGTATTACTACTCTGATAATGCTGTCCATTCCTGACTCATTGACAAAGCTGCATGGATAGCTATCTGTCAATCAATCAGCAGAGCACATGGATTCTTCTGTTATTAAGGCAAAATAAAATGAACCAAAAGCAAACAAAACTATTGAAGGGAGATGGTTCTCTGAACAGTTGTGCAGCAGATGCACTGTGGTGACATCATACTGAGTTTTAGATGCACAGACTACTCGCTAATTTTTTTGTACACATGAGATAGAGACTATAGTGTCAACGGAGAGGCCAAAAACATGTTCATATTTGGAGATTATGTCTCATAAACCTCCCCACTCTCCTCTTTTCATCTTTCAGTTCCTTTGTTTTCTTTCATTTTTTTAGATTTTTTGTTGAAACTATCAAGTACCATCTCTTTACTAAAACTTAGTAGCTTTTTTTTCCCCATAAAGGATTCCATGCTTTCTTGGAAACTACAATGCTATTAAGTACTAATATGAATGATTGTATATTGTCAGTATTGTACGTGTGAAGCTAAAAAAATCATTGGATGCTAAAGTGTATGTAAGTGGGAGACCAGCAGTAGTTAACAGTACAGGGTTATCTCTTGCAAGGCTATAACCCAGCCTTGAGGGATTCAGAAACAAGTGGCCCCCAAAGTTAGCTGGGGGCCCACTTCTCTGAAGAAGCTTGGGTTCATGCAGAGACCATGCCTCAAATGAGTGGGTGGAGAGTGAGATTGGAGGACCTCCAGGGACTTTTTCTACCTTGTGATATGGACAAATGTACTCACATTGAAGTACACATCTGCCCCTAGATAGACACATGTGTGGACATTCCCAAACAAATGATCATTTCTGAGCAGAGCCTAAGTATGATGAAGACCATGCTATCCAGGGATCATTAAAAGTATTTTGGAGAAAGACATTCTAAATGAGATTTGACATGGCAAAAGGGGTAAGATGTAGGGCATGTTTAGTGTTTAGAATGTGCAACAGAATGACCATAGGGTTGGGAAGAACATTTGAGACACTCTCTGGATATTAGTAATATGTGGGCTTCCAAGAACAGCAGAAGGAGTTGAGAGCTTTGTGCTGCTACTGGGGAGGTTTATGATCTCAAGGTACAAGAGAGCAGCGCAAGACTTAAAATGTGGGTTTCACTTTTCTTACATAACAGACATTATTCTTTAAAATCACATTGACTTTTATTTTAGCTAACTGTTTATACCATCAGAAACCAGACTAACTCAACTTTTCCTCTTTCCATTATTAGCATATTGTCTTTCAAACTCATTTCATAGTGTCTCATTACCACAACATGGCTATTGATCCCTTTGGTATCATTGCTATAGAAAAGGTAAGAACAGCTGAGCAACAGGGGAAAGCATAGGATAGGTGTATCTATCCCATATGAAAGAATAAACATCATTTCAGTCCTCAAAATCTGCAGATTTCTAATAACGCCTCATTTTTCAGATCTTGCTGCCTATGTTGCAACTGTCAGTGAAACATCTAAGTCTGCATCATCTCAGGAAGAGGTGGGTAAGAGGAAGCTAAAGTCAAACAAAAACTTGTCATCAAAGGGACATTGTCCTTCATTTTGAATAACAAAACTAAATAAAGCCATTGAGGACTGTGAGTTGAGAAGCCATAGTACCATTTGAAAACATATCTTCCCCAAGTTGTCATGGGGAACATTGGAGAGGCAAGAACTGATTTAACATGGTGATCTGGAAGCTATTGGCTCTGTGAGAAGGAGCTGAGGCTTGAACCAAGACGGATGATTTTAGGAAAGCTGGAGTATATAAAACAGCTCCTATATAATCATTCCTAGCAGGGCTACAAGGCAAAAATGTAGTGATGTGTATGAATTCACTTTAGATTATAAGGTTTTATAACAAATACATTGTATGATTAAATTTTGACAAACATTAAACTATACTTTGCCCTTGGAGTTCGAGCTTTTCTGATAGAGACACACTTGAGTGATAGAAAGTTGGTGGATTTGTTTATCAAGGCCCTCTTTGCAGATTTTTTTAATAGAAGGCACTACATTTTAATTATTGATGTAACAGAATACAGAAAAAAATATTCCCATACCAATTGTACTT
>JANHMN010000004.1:120682488-120691670 GCA_030674055.1 Rhabdomys pumilio
AAAAATTGTGTGGCTCTTCAGGATGAGTCAAGTCAATAATGTGGTAGGAGAGACGAAGGAGTAGAACACATAACATTGCAAGTCAAACAAAGGAATGGATCCTGTTGAGGAGTGGGGAGTGGGGACAGACAGAAAGACAGGGAAGGGGAGGTCCTGTTGAGGAGTGGGGAGTGGGGACAGACAGAAAGACAGGGAAGGGGAGCACCTGGTGAGGAGTGGGGAGTGGGGACAGATAGAAGGACAGGGAAGGGGAGGTCCTGTTGAGGAGTGGGGAGTGGAGACAGACAGAAAGACAGGGAAGGGGAAGTAGCAAATGGCCACACAGAAACAGAGAGAAGGAGATAGAAAAAGGTTACAATATGAAACAGGAATGCTTAACTTGCTTAAAATTACCCATGGTTACTGTAAATGATCTAATCCCAGGAGATCTACAACACTCTTGGAGAAAAGGTTCAGAAAAGTGGATCTTCTGTGACATAGTCACTTCTTGTCACAGTGCCTCCCAGTGTACTGGGTCCCAAATATTAGTCTTTGGGTGGCATAATGTGCCCACTCCATAAGTGGGGCAGAAGCCATTTTCTTCATTTGCTTAGACAGATGTTACTGTCCTGGGCATTTTTACAACATATTGCTTTATAGTAGAATTCATTTCTAGAGCTAGAGACTCCTAGAACTGAGACTGATACTGCTCTTTGTCTTTCTGATGAAGATCATGGTAAGAAAATTCTTCATCCATTGTCTTCTCTCTCCTTTGCACTTTCTTCACACATTGAAATAATTCATTGTCATAAGAACATGTGAATGGAAAACTGCTGTTTAATTTGAAACCAGAATGTGTCCAGGATGGCATGTTATTTTAAGAAACAATTTTAGATTGTTTTTTTTTTTTTAAGTTGGTGTATAAAATAATGGATTTTGTTCTGACAGTGTCAAACCTAAGTATCATTGTACTTTGCACGTCTAAACATAAATCATGCTAGTATCTCACTACCTGCTAATAAAACACATGTTAAATAACTACTGGCACAACACATTTCCTAATATTTCTACACTCTTGAGATTAGGCGTGATTTATATATTTCTGGTAATCTGGTTCTTTACGCTCAAGGCAGTATTTGAGACAGGACTGGAAGGAACATTTGGAAGGGCCACAGATTTCGATAAAGAGGATTAAATACAACCCCAGCAAAGAAACAGAAGGTGAGTCCTTGTCGACTGCAGAGCCATGTCTGTGTGCTTAAAAAAATCTGTAGGAAACAATATGCTAGGAAATGACAATACTTTGATGGACAGAAGAAAAAAAGAAAGAAAGAAAAAGACACTGGACAGAGAGGTTTCAGAGGAATTGGGTTTATGCAACCAAGATCCTAGCAAAGCTTTGTGTAGATAAGCTAGAAATACTCAGTCTAGCCTCGAAGGACAAGATACGTGTTTGTAAGTTAGCGGCTGTCAAACTCCAAACTGGAGACCAACAAGAATAGAGCTGTGTCAGATCTAGTCAAATAAGGGAATCTGGACAGGCTCAAGGCACATCCCCACAATGTGGCCAGAGTCAGCACATGGGAGTCAAGGGAATATTTATTCCTGGAGTCAAGATTACATCCAAGGTAAAACCAGGACAACTGATAATCGTGTTTTCCTGTTCACCCAGTATCTCACTTCCTCAGATTTTGTTTCAGTTTCTATGAAAGCAGAAATTGAGCCAATGCCAAGCAGTTCTGGACCAATTATTTCCCGTGGACCACCGTATCACTTCTTGGGATCTGCAGGCAGGCATAAGCTTCCTAGTCACATCAAGCAGGGCGTAGGCAATGCCAGAGTAAAGCCTGCCGGCCCGAAGCATAGGAACCGAGAAAAAAAAAAGTCATTTTGTAACCTTTAGTGTAGGCATGAAATGTCACTAAAATGATGCTTCCACATTCCCAATTATTTCCAGGTCTTCACTAGTAGCGGCGATGCTGTCTAAAGGCTACAGGGCTTCTATGTATATCCCACAGGTGACTTCATTAACAGTGTTTAATCATCCCGGCAATATATCAGTTCATCCCTCCCACGTGATACACGCCGGGTTAGATTCTATGAGGAAAGCAAAGGAGAAAAAGACTTATTTTTCTAAGCTAATATTTTTATTTCCTTTTACTCTTCCCCCCCCTCTCACCCTCTGCCTTTCCTTCATTCCATCCATCCTTCTCTTTCTCTTTTATGTTAATAGAATAAAAACTGTTCTACAAAGGTTCATTTTGCTTTCTAATGAGTCTGAAGTAACCAACAATTCTTACTTTTTCTATCACTTATTTTTGTGTTATTTTAATTTTTCATTTTAAAATTCTGGATGTTGTTGTATCACATTCTGGAGTACTTAAATTTATTTCAGAATTTGCCTTAACTTCAGCCATCCAACAAACTCACATATGTATATGTGCTTAGCCAATTTGCACCAATCATAATGATTTACAGGAAGTAAATAATTCAGTTAAAAATTATGAGTGTTCAGGGGGTGTTGAAATAAAAGGCGGCTAGGAATATATATATATCTAAGAAACTATTCAGAGAATCCCATAAATGGATTAAGAAGATGACGGTTTGGGATTAGCATGGGGAACACACCCTTCTTTCACAACAGAGAGGAGATCTTTAGAGCTCCTCTTCTTCTGTCACTAGTTTCTATACACTCCCTTCAGACCTGGAGGCTGATATAGCTTCAATTTCCTCTCCTTTCACAACATTAGAGCACACTCCATTAATTATCATCCCCAGGACAGAATTATAATAGTTTAGAAATAGAAATACGTATCCTACAGCCTAAATAAAATTCCCCCTTTGATGCCACCTCCTTTGTGTACCAGCATCTCTCCCACCATCCTTGGCATTCTTGTGTTTTTAGAGGTAGGATTGAGTTTGTTTTATCTGGTTCCTCAAGTTGAAGTCTGAGTCACGCTATTATGCATCCACAAACGTCTCTTGAGGGTAAATCTATTGAAACCTCCAGTAGGCAGGTGTTTTGGAGCCTCTGACTGTGTACACTGTGCCCTGCATCTTGAACCTCCTGCCTCTACCTTTCCACTGCACTGCTCTGCTGCGCTGGCTTGAGCTCAGATATTTCTTGGTCCCACTTCTAGCCTTTTACATGAATCTTGCTATTATATTTTATTTTATGAATGTTGATAATCCCCAAATCTCTGCCAACAGTTTTTGCATTTATTAAACATCCTGTGCTAACTCACTTACAGAAGTTCGGTGCCATCAGAAACGGCAGTGACATCCTGTTGTCCTAGTCAATAATGCTCGATCCTGCA
The DNA here is from genome assembly GCA_030674055.1 of Rhabdomys pumilio. NCBI lineage: Eukaryota > Metazoa > Chordata > Mammalia > Rodentia > Muridae > Rhabdomys > Rhabdomys pumilio. The sequence continues at coordinate 120,685,785 of JANHMN010000004.1, forward strand.
TCCAGGTCTTCTACCTGTCTAGTAAGCCTTTCAAATGTGTTACAGTGTTCACAACAATAACGAAACTGAAAGAAGTATGTGATGTGGTATTCATTATTCTCTCCCCTTCTTCTAAATCCACTTTTCCCTCTCTAGCTGTTGACTCATTCAGAACTATGCCATTTGTTCAGACAGACTAAATAGAAGCAAGTCTGAAGGTTATTCATGAATTCTTTTTTCATATCCAAATAAATAAATGATCACAAAGAATTGTACACTTTAATAATTCTCAATCGCCAAAGATTATTCCCTAAATCATCTTGAGTCAGTTTTTTGACAGTAGCCCCACAGCTGACTTCAACATGAGCTTATACTGTAAAAAGCATCCCCACTCCTAGAGCTAGGTGTCAAAAGTCATATTCTCACAGTGATGGAGAGAAGAATCCAACAAATTCAGTACTGATGACATCGCTTCCCAGTTTACATTGCTGCTGGTTTCTTTTTACTTGGTTTGCTTCTTTGCTACAAGATCACCTGCCTCTTGCTTTACTCTTCTCTAAAGAGTGAGCTCTTTGTAATTTCCCTGCTATCCTATGCTGTTTATCCTGCCTTTCATGGTAAAGCTGACCACTCTGCTCAGAAGTTCCCTGTGCTCTCCATCTGTCCTTCTCCTCCTAATCCTAGAAGACTCTTCTTGGGAACAATTTGTTCTGGGAAATTTTTGTGGTTCCTGATCTATATCTCTGTTTTGATTGAGTAACCTCCACTTTAGTTTACATTCATTTTATGCTATAATTTTCTACTTATGTATATTATTGATTAGAAGGGTTATGCTTTGTGTATATATTTTATCTTTAGCATATTATTCAGTACCTCTCACACAAGAGAGGTGAGGCACGAGCACATGCTCAAGTGTGTGTGTGTGTGTGTGTGTGTGTGTGTGTGTGTGTGTGTGTGTTTCTGTTTGTCTTTAAGGGCATCTGTCAGAAGGTTAGACAGATAGACTCAAGGGAAATATGGAAGCCCTGAGTAATGGAATGTATATATTTTGGACATTGTAAGCTAAATAAAAGTATTGTTTTTAAATGAAGAGTGGACATAACTAGTATTTTAGGGAAATTTTTTTTCAATAGCAGGTTAGTAGCATGCTAGGATGAGAATGTAAAATTACCAATGTATAGTATTAGTTAAGGAATAAACTAATGATGATATTATTTAAAATGATGGTACTTAAATATTGGGGTTGAAGTAGGCACCAACAGGTTGCCTCTGCTCTCATGAATACAGTGGAAGCTCACTGTCAGGTATAGGGAGATCAGTTAGTTCAGGAGGCTTGGGTGCTACAAGTGTACTATATAGAAGTGAACTTGGCCTAGACAAGGTAGAGAATAAATGGCTTTACAGTAAAAGGTAATGGATGAACAATAATTCACATCCTTTACATGCACACAGTATATCATCTGTTCCTTAGGAGAGCGGTGTGCAGCGTGTGTTGCCACGTGATTCTGTTTTCTTCATGGCTGCCAGCACCAACGCGTGGTTCAAATAACCAACCCAAAATTATGATGAAGTGATACAGCTGGGGTTGTTGGGGTCACTTCCATCCTCTCCCAGCTGCCTCCTGGAGTTGCAGGCCTTAGCACAGTAAATGCTCCTGCTCTGCGTCAGCTGGAGAACTTTGATCTCAGCCTCTAAAAATTTTCTCGCTGTAAACACACAAGATATCTAATAATACCCATATCACCTGCTCATCCAAAGAGTTCCATGGATGTGTAAGTAATAGTTGAGAACAAATGTCACCATAGTTGCCTCAATCTAGACAGAGGACATTTATTCCTTCTACTCATGTTTCCTGCTTGCAGCATGTATTAAGCTTTTGGGAAGGTTATTAAGAATTCAGATAATTAAACTTTTTTCGTACATAATGACAATTTATATTTGAAAACAATTAGCATGAATTACTTGTGTGTTCAAAGAACCAATTTTACAGAAACTATTATAATGTATTAAGATAAATGTTCAAGGATATTAAGTGTTACATTGTTATTAAAAGTCTGAAAGTCTGCAAATTATTTAAATGTTCATTATAAATTATGGCATAGTGAGGGAGATTTCTAAACAAGGGTTGTTTTGGGCCTCTCTCTATTCCAAGTCTACTGCCTGCCTTATGCTCTTCCTCTCCTCCAACAAGCCCTTTGTGCTTTCATGCCAGAGACTAGTACTCTCTCTTAAACAACTTTAAGAAAACATTATACAAACACATGTGCATGCACACACAGACATACACACACACACACACATATATATATATATATACACAAGCACACACACACACACACATACACATATATACATACACACACATATACACTATGGCAGAAAAATATACAAGATACATTTTAAGTTGAAAGGCTGCAGAATTGTAGAGTTAAATTAGTAATAAAGTAATAGTGTGAATAACAATATAGATCATGTGACTAAATACATCAGTGTACACGTAGACACATGAATACACATGCACATATAGATGCATGTATACACCACAATACACATATAACATATGCGAATGTACACATGCACATATGCCAAACAGGTACATACACACACACACAACATATACACTCACCACACACACACACACACACACACACACACACACACGCACACGCACACGCACACATACACACATATTCTGTCACATAATACATAAATACACCACACATAGTACATGCTTATACATACATACATATATACATACATACACACACACACACACACACACACACACACACACACACATATATGAACACATTTCACCAAAACAAGATTAGGACTCATAAAGAAATACTAATTCTTGAGTTACTTTAAACATTAAACAATATGTCTATAATGACTTCCTATATTGACTGACTCAACACAACGAAACTACTGCTGTGTTATACTGTGATTTCTCCTTGCATTTTTTGACTTCTAGAAACTAATATTTAAAGTATTTAAAATACGACCAGCACAATCCCTAACAACAATCTGTGAACATCTGCCCTTATACACACAGTTAAGTGTATTATTCTTCACCCTTCATCAAGGACAATTCTCTTTACCACAGGTGGAGACCATTATGGAAAACCAGAGAAAATGCAGTTGTTGAGCCCAGTCCCAGTGAATACATCTACGAAACATTCCTGTACCTAAGGTTTAGAAACACTGGGAAAGAGGGGAAGGAAAGGTTGTAAATGCCAGAGGACCAGGGAATTTTCTGTGAGATTGTGTCTCCTAGTGATGCCAGAAGCTACCCCTTAAAATTCTACCAATATGACTGCCTAAATGATCATTGAACAAGGACTACACCAATTCATATGCCAAAGTGGATAAAGAAAAGTGTACAAAGCCTCAGCTTTATACAAAGTACTCCAGGCATCTGAGGAAGACTGAGAGCAGAATGGTTTTCCTCAGTGAGGAGCATACCAGTTTGGAATCCATAGCCAAATAGCCCTGAAAACATACATACATGTAACATTATACGGACTGAGGAGGTCATATGTATTTTTATAAATATGCATATATATACATCCAGTAACAACTTGTGAAAAAAGACAATAAATTTATAGAAAAGTAAGAGACGAATATAGGGGGGTTAGAGAGAGGAAAGGGAACGAAATTGTTATTTCTCAAAATTGCATGGTATCAAAAATTAAAAATAAAATGCACAAAAGAGACAGTGTGGCAGGAGAAAGAAACTTTTCAGAAAGTCTGATGAATTGGGTTCTTTCTTAGGGATCCATCTCCGTCTGGTGGAAGGAGAGACCCAACTCTTACAAGGTATCCACTTACCTCTAAATACATGTCATGTTATAAATATTCATATGTGCACATGCATGTACACACACAAACACACACTGTTTATCTTAAACAATTTAAAGAGTACTCTTTTCTAGATTAAAAGGTCATAATTTCAAAGCAGGAATGATAGAAATAAAGCCAGCTTCATGGCAATTTAGTGTTCACTGAGATATCAATTAATTAGAGGAGGAATAGTAATTGTTGCATGGTCCACTAGAGATCATACTAAATCTATTCAACAACTTACAGTGTATGGACTAACAAGCACTGCTGCTCTTCTAAACCCATTGGACATGGAAAGAGGAAAACAATTTTTCAACTAATGTGAACTTTTCCTTGTACGTTAAAAATTACTAACTTTATTTTTGGTTTTACCCAGCCTTTTTAATTTTTTTAGTTCTTTTCTTTTTTTCTTGTTTTTCTTTTGAGATTACAATATATAGTTACATAACTTCTCCCTTCCATTTCCTTACCTCAAACCTTCCAAAAGTCTTTTCCCCTTTCTCTTTTAAATTCATGGCCTCTTTTTTACATTAGTTGTTGATACATACATGCGTATTCCTAAATATATGAATACAACCTACTCAAGGTGTATAACGTTACTTTATGTATTTGTTTCCAGGAATGGTCATTTGGTTGCTGACTCTGGGACTATGTTGGCCTCAGGAACTTTCTCTGTATAAGCCATACACTATAATTGTGCGTTACTCTTCTTAGGTTTTTTTTTTTTTCTTTCCAATTCATCCTCCATTTTCTGTTCTGTTTGCTATGCCTGGTGATTCTTACACTCAAGGTCTGTCTCTCCTTCAAGCAATAGCTCAAATATTAACTTATAGATAAAGTGTTCTTAAAATTAAACTTAACATAATCAGATTTCTATAACAAATATCACAGATTGGATTTTGGGAACGAACAAGGCTTATTTTTATATTGTGAATAGCTCAGAAGCCATGGATTAGAGCAATATCAGATTTATTTCTGGTGAGCATTCATTTACAGATTTGTAGACACTCTTCTCTTGGTTGTCTGCACATGGCCTCAGGATAGAGGAACTCTGTATGGCCTCTTTGTAAGGGAAGTCATCTGATTCGTGATGGCAGAAGCCTTTTTCCCCAAACACCTCCCTCAAAACTTACCAATAAACACCACTTTGGGGGAACAGATTTCAATATAAGATCTCAAAGGAAAATAAAATTTGAACCTTAATACTTGTTTCTCTCCTGCAATGATTAGAGAGGTAACCACAACGTTTTTCTATGAGCTTCTAAAGAACTCTACTGACTACAATGTAATGCTTATTTCATTCCATTGTGCTGTTAAGATTGGGTTCTGTGAGATCAAAAATGTATCTCACTAATAGTGTATTTTTTTTTATCTAGCCTGGTGCCAAGAATATAATGGGAACATTTATTTTATGAACAAATTAATAGCTATAGATTTGGAAAACATGGTAGTGTTCCCACCATTTTCATACTAATTGTCATGAAAAAATAAGTTGTCAGTCAATGAGTAAACTGAAATACCAAAGTTTTCAGGCATCATTAAGGAGGCAAGATTGTACTTGGATAGTATGGATGTTAGATCCTTGTAATCCAGTCTAGCTACTAGACAAGCAATCAGTGCTCCTACGAATCTTACCACATGATAAAACTCACTGTTATAAAGTGGTCTGCCAGATGAGCGTGCCTATACCACCTGCTCAGTATCTTCAGTTCTGGATAGAGGAAACCATATTAATTAATACAACCAGAAGGCCAATGAGGAGAAAGCAAAATAATGAATCAGAAGGAAGATAGATTACTAGAGTATGCAGACCAAGGTGAAAGGAGACTCTAGATTGTTAAACTATCAAGGAGAAAATCTGAGAATAAGGATGTGTGTGTCTATAATTATGAATATGTACGACACATGTGTTAACATAAGAAGAAATGTAATTATAACTCACATAGTCTTATAATGATGATCTTATACGTCCTAATACATTTAGACATCAATAAAACTTCAGTCAGGGAACAGTATGCCTTTCTCTCTCTCTCTCTCTCTCTCTCTCTCTCTCTCTCTCTCTCT
>JANHMN010000004.1:120691680-120703210 GCA_030674055.1 Rhabdomys pumilio
TCTCTCTCTCTCTCTCTCTCTGGAGGTGAGAGAAGTTTATTATTTACCAGAGGCCTGGAAAGTATACCATTTACTTGAGGTCTTAGAGCTAAAGAATGACAGATTCCAAACTGTTACTAACATACTTGCTCAACTGTCAGGCTAGTCCCTATTTTTTGCATTATACCAAACAGCCTCTGGGCTGGTATTATATGCCAGGGTGAGTTCTAACCTGTATTAATAATTTAAATGCATTAAGTGGTACCAAGAACAAAGAAAATTCAATGGATGACGGAATCCTGTGGGATAGTATACTCTCATCTACATTTGTAGAGAAGAAAGCTCAAGTGCAGGAGGTTAAGTAACTTAATCCATTGTGTAATAAATCATGTAAGTAGGAAGTGCTGAAGCTGTGATCGAAATCCCAGAATCTGGCTACTCGTAAACATCTAAGCATCACAGGTCACTTTCTGATGTCTAGATAGAAGAAAAAAAATTGAGAGTCGTTTTAACTAGCTCTGATCGCATTATCCCTATTGCCATCTCCTTTAGGTGAGAAGGCTGATGTTAATAAATGTGAAAGACTCACAGTTGCCTCCAGCTTGAATTCAGCTGAAAAGAATGTGTAAGACAGGATGCATCATCATCATCATCGTCATCATCATCATCATCATCATCACCATCATCAACAACAACAACAACTTTATCATTCTCACCAACTGTGATGCAATACGTATTAACTGAATGATTACTGTGTGAATGACACAGGGAGCTTTGAGCCATGCTAACCTTTTCGTCAGGCCTTTTCTCTTTGTGGTCTTAGTCTGTAAAAGAAACCATAACCAGAAGGTTCACAAGTATGAGCTAACAAAATGATTAGGATATTGGCCTCTCATCTGAAGTAATGGATGTACACTAACTTATTAAATTTCATGCTCTACACAACCTCATACTACAACAAAAAGGGTATGTTACCATGTAAGAAAAAGATTATTATGTTTTAAACAAATAAAGCGCCCTTGTCTTCTTCCAGCATGTGTGTATTTAACCAGTACCTGCTATTTCTTATGGTGAGTGAAGTGCACTTTGTTATTATTTGGCCACATCAGTTTTTATTTTTTTAAGATTTTATTTTATTATTTATTCATGTGTATGTGTACACACACACACACACACACACACACACACACACACACACACCTGTGCTGTGTCGATGCCTGTGCCCATGGAGGCCAGAAGAGTATATAAAAATTCAGGAGCTGGATTTACAAGTAATTGTGACCCACCCAGCATGGGCATTGTGAACTAAACTCAGGTCTTCTGCAAGAACAACTGCATTGAACCACTAAGACATTTTTCCAACTTCTATTTTTCCACCTTTGTCTTATGAGCAGCTTGAACTAGAACGTGCCAAATCTCACTGGACATCACCATTTGAAGCCTGTCATCTTGGCTTATCAAATACCCAAACTAAACTCATCGCTTCCCAAAGAAACAAGTGCTTAAGTTTCCTTTATCAGTTAATGGCATCATTGGCATTCATGGCAAGAAACTTACATCACTGATTGAGCCTTCTCTGAGACAGAAACAGCCTAGATAGCACTACAGCCCCACCCTCACAAAAAAGAAAAACTGGACATGTAAAGAAGTCCAGCAACATTCTCATTTGTTCCATTTGCACAATTTTAGCATCTTCTTTGAACTCTAAAATGTCAAATTGCCCCCAAACAAGTTTTGATAGCTCAACCTTGCAGTGTCTAAAGTGCTTTCTGAGTAATCCTCATGGCTGGGCTGACAGGCCCTCATCTCTACCTCTCTTGTAGCTTACATCCACTGCAGCCATCTGCTCTGCAGCTCTGTTCCCACCTGTGACTTCACATCATCCTCCACAGTGTTGACAGCTCCAGAAGAATGTCAGCGCCAACCTAATTATATCATTTCTCTTCACAATACTTTTAGGACACTAAGGCACCTCCTATGTTGGCAATGACACACTTTTCCTGATCATTTCCCCCTTGTCCTCTCACTACATCCTCAGATTTCTAAGCAAGCCTTCAGCATATATACTAGGTACTTTTCAATCCCCTGTCTGTAACTGTTAGAGGTTTCTCTGGGTTCCTCTTTCCCAATCATACAAAATTTTGCTATTTCAACAGTTTACTAAAAATTACCTTTCATCTTTCAAGACCTTATTTGATTTTTATTTTAGCACTTTCTAACCTGTCTTACATTCATCACAGAAATCATTTCTTCTTTTATTAAAAATCATCTCTGAAAGTTGGCTCATGTGTTTATAATGCATATATTTCATGGCATTGGGACTACAGTCCATGTTTCTGCTAGATCTGACTCCTTTCCTGGATAAGAAGCCCTTCTTCTAGTTCTCAGAGAACACAGCTGCCCACAGGATGGGATTCAGCATGGTTTCTATGAGAAGCCACCAGTCTCCAGACTGGAGAGGAACTCTAAGCCCACTCCTTTCCCACTGGAGTCTCTGTTCTCCCCCAATTTTCATCCTGCTTCCCTCAACTGTGACTCTCTGTTTAGAAACAAGGTAGTCACTGGGATTAGATCAGCAGTTCTCAATTTGAATGTGGCCCCATAACACCAGCCTCCTTCTCTTCCCTTGTGCAATAACTTGTACTTGCAGCTGCAGCTGAGGATGAGTGACTTCAGAGACTCCTCCTGAGCCATGAGTCTGAGCCAAGTGCACAGCCCAGCTGTTTAGAAACTCCTTCAACAGAACCCTGGAGTCGGCCAACAGAAATGTAGGCATTTTTTGATTTTGCTTTTTGTTGTTCCTTACCCCTTGATGGCATGGGAGCCTTGTGACCCAAAAGTAGAGATTAGATTAGTAAAGGGTTTTCCAAAATGATGGGGTTTTTTTTTTTTTTTGACATATTATTCGAACTAAAACTGACTCCTAACAATGGACAACCAGATTTTGTGTATTGAGAATAAGACATTAAAACAAACAAACCTCCCCCCAAACCCTCTATTCTATGTTAAGCTCTTTCCTTCCCCTCCCATCCTTTCCCTTGCATTCTCTTCCCTTCCTTTCTCCTCTCTTTCCCTCCCCTCCCCTTCCCTTATACTTTTCTGGTGCTGGAATGAAACCCAAGGTTTTACACATGAGGCAATCTCTGTACCATTGAGCTGTATTCTCAGTGCTAAAGACTTTTCTGTTCTCTGTCAGCTCAACAGATACACAGTTAAATCTTTATGGTATTGTAACTTACACAGGGGCTTATGCGAAGTCATTAGCTAGCAAACCCAATGGGATGGGCTTAATAATCATAAGAATGTGTTCTGTAATATTTTTTTTTACAATTTGTTTGCCTGGAACTTTATTAATTTTATTATTATTTCAAAATACTGGCTGTGCAGGCCGTTTCTTTCACAGGATGTTTCAAGTTTATCATCTGTTGACTCTTTCAAGCCGACTCCACACTCATGAGGGTAGAGAGACCCAGTTTTTACCTAGGTAAAATTTAACATGAGAAAATCCTTTCTTCTCAGTCTGCACTTTTCAAAATGTGAGACTGTCATCTCAGTCCAACTGAGTAAGCTATGCTGTCCACTGCAAAGAAAGGGAACAACAGTAGGCTTGAACTGAGCTCAAATTTGTCAACATTTCAAGCAATGTGCTCCTTAATTTTTGTAGGAACACATGAAAAAAAAGTGGGTAATTTACTTCAAAGCCAAAGCTGTAGACTATTCATACGTTCTGCTAGACCCAATCACGATCTCTCTTCATGTTTCAAGTCAAAAACATGTAAGCACCACATGTTTGTCATTGTAATTAATACTACGGTGCTGCTACCCCTTGGCTCTTTCATCCTCGAATATCTGCAATATGCACAGTCCCTTTAGCTCAGTTTCTCATTCCTTCATCTACATCCAAAGCCATGGTCCGAGAAACCTAGCCACAGTACTGACACACTACAGAGACAGTTGTGAACGGGACCTAGGCTTCTCTTTTACAATGTAGAACAAGAACCTGGGTTATTACATTATTATATATTCTGAATAAAAGTTCATATTCACGCTGTCACCATATCAAATGAGCTCATATCAGGTTGTATTTTACCAGACTGTGGTTAACGCAGTCTTTGACTGTGGCATTAGTTATGACCTGCTCGGGACTGTTGATTCACCTGGCTCAGTGTGTGACCAAGCATCTCCATTATTGGACTAAAATGAAAAGTTTCAAGAGCGTCGTCATGCAATAGAAGAAACGATTTTACCTGAGCACTAATGCTCACAGAGTACACTAATCTACAGTGATTCTGTGATTGCATTTGGAAGCAATTCCTTCTATTCACTCAGAGATAACTGTTACAATACAATGGGCTGCCTCCTGGTTTTCCCCCACAGTGAGCAAAATACACTGTTCACTGCAAAGAAAGGGAGCAATAGTAGGCTGCAGTATTTGTTTCTATGTGGATTAACAAGTGTGTGCAGATCATCAGGAGGCCTGCGTAGCATAATGAGTTTGTACCAAAACATTAATGTGGGATATAGGATGCTCCAGAAAATTTGCATGGGGAGGAGATTATTGCTTTCCTCAGATTTTACTGATAAATCTAATAAAAGGCTCATTCACTCTAGTATTCTCGACAGTGTAAGCTTGTTCAGAAATGGGAACCTCTGTGGGTACAGAACGGTCCTATAAAGGGATGTTCTGGTTAGAAAAATATTACCATTTCCCTTTATTTGCTGGTCAGCATCTGACTCTCAGATCATGACTTTGTGTTAGTCCATTTCTGGGGCATCGTGTTCACAACTGGCCAATAATAATTTTATGTTTGTGGGGGCAGAATCTGACCCTAAAATAGGTATCACTTGGTATCTTAAGTTTGCATAATGTTTCTGGATTTAAATCAATCTTTCTAGATAGAAAAACATTGTCTTGGAGAAAATGACCAAAATCCATTGCCACTTCTTATTCTCAAAAAATTTTTATTTTTTTACTTGTATTTACTATTATCATAAACTTCTTTCATGACTTCATAAACTGCTGCACAATGATCTTAAACCAAATTCTTCCTATGCACCCAGAATGTGAAAGACTTGCCAAGATGCCAATAAAGGTGGCTGTTTATACTCTAATAGTTTCTATTTTTTCTATCATCATATTTCCCCAATTTTCTCCTTTCTTAATCTTCTCTACCAACCATCTTGTGAAATGACTCCCTGTAACCCCAAATTTCATCCACTCTAACCTTCTCCTAATAAAACAAAGCAGGTCAATCAAAGTGACAGGTGACTCTTCATTTGGTGTCATTTGGTCTCCTCTTTATAGGAAGTGATTCTTGGCGTATGACAGTGGATAATGTCAATTTTTCATGCAAACAAATCAAAATAAACTGGAATGAGGTAGAGCATCTACCTGGAGAACCCAATAGTATCTGGGGAATGCAGAGAGGAAGATTCTGGTAACCAACACCAAGAATGAAAATCCCAAGGTAATCACCCCACACAGCTTGGCTTGATTTAATTAAAACATATGTTGTATGATGTGATATGTATATTTTAAAATAGTTGCAAGTTTAAGTACAGCTGTATCTTTCTCTAAATTGGAGAAATAGTGTCATTACTGCAATTACTCAGCCCAAAGAGCTAGCAGAAGACAAAAGCTCTTCCCCAAACTTAACCTTTGAGGTACCCTGGACATTGCTGAGTACACAAAGCAGCTTGTGACGCCAGCGTATCTTCTGCAACAGAAACTCAGTCAATTTTGGATAGGGTTGCCATAAGGAAGGCATAAGTGTTAGCTGCACAATGAGAAGTCAAGAGCATTTCCTCCCTGCCTATGCAAATATTTCGGATACTTCCCTTTTGCTGCAAAGCTTTCAATCAAATGCTGAATGACTTCCAGACCCCTGTGATTCTGAGTTGTGCTATAAGACTATGCAAAGGAAGAACAAAGGAAGTGCTAAAACCCAGACTGTGACAACCAAGCACGTTTTCCCCATGTTCTTTCTTGGGCTACACACAAGTGAAATTGAGTTCTCCAAGTTCTCTGTAAGAGCTGCACCTCAGTCTCTACCTTTATGTATTTTATTTTGGTCTATGGTTTCATACATAGCCACTCAGGAGAGGCAGAGGAGTCACTGGAGAACAGAACTAGATATACAGATGTACTATTGCAGCCTAAGAGCAAATAGTGTGGCATGTTGTACACTCTGGTCTCTATGCTTCTAAACTGCTCAGTTCTTCCCTTTGAACATTCTTGTACAAGGGCACGCATACAAGTTGATTCTGATCTTCCCTTTAGAAAAATCATTACAGTGCTGGGCCTGATTTTCTGCTTCTCTCACACCACTCAACATAACCTTTTAGTTAGGAAAGCTGATGATTTTAACTAGAAGATGAATACTTACAGAGTCAAGTTCAGAGGATTCTGTTGGGCTTTGTAGCTTCCCAGCTTGAACTAATGGTACGAATCCTTCACACTGCCTTTCGCATCAGAAGATTTTTCAGTCAATCCTAACCTCCTGGATGAAATTCCACCTTTGAAAGCATCACTGCTTTGTGTTCTGAGCCCAGGACTTGCTTCTCGAACATTCTTTGCAGCATTAAGCTCATGCCTGGGAAACCTTATATTCTAAAAGATTTCTCACTAATGTGAAAACCCTAAGCAGTGACCAATACATAAAAAGAAAAAGTATTTTTCTGTCTTTATAAATATCACCTCAGTAGGTCTCTTGGGTAAATATGATGGATAAAAATATCTAGAATAATATAAAGAGGTTCAGACTATTATATGTTGATTTCTGTTGTAGCGTGCATGTGAAATGCCCCTACAGGCTCATGTATTATGAGTACTTGAACTTCAGAGCCTCACTGAAGGGGGTAGATCTCTCTGAGAATGGACCCTGAGATTGCAAAGTCCTGCCTTCCTTCCAGTAACTAAGTTATCTATTGCTCCTCTTGCCAAGCTTCTCCATTTTGTGCTCTCTATTTACCAGCCAAAACAAACGCTTCCTCCTTTAGGTAGTCTCTCGTCAAGTATTTTGGCACAGTAACCAGAAATGTGACACCAGAATCTCCCCTCCCTTCTTGTGGTATCTTTCGTATCCACACACAAAGTAGATTTGGAAGGTGGACACCATCTGTTCTCATCTGTACTTTCTTAATTCACACTATGAAGTGCATGACAAGTCCTGAGCTTCTGAGACACAGATGTATTAGGAGAGTTATTTTAGATAGTATTGAAAATATCTATAATGACAGAACTTTTTTTGAAGTCAATTGTATACTTTAGAGGAGACATTCTAAATACAAAGCTTTCTTGGGATTAGTCTCCCTTCTGTGTGCTCTGGACATTTCAAGTCTTTCTATTTTGGGTAAAGGTGACAGAAAAACCAGATCATATGCTCTCAGTGAACAGGAACATTTCAGTCTGTTTATTACATGGTTAGTTGGGCATCCACCTGTTGTGTTATCATGTTAAAGGAGGTGAATGTGCTGTCTACCAACATTAGTCAACAGACTCAATCAAGATGGACCTGTCTTGACACACTCACTATCTTTATAAACACTGTTCCCACAGGAAAGAACAATGAGTCAAAAGATTAAAACTTGTGAAGAAATTTCCTAAAGGAACACAATTTTCTCCTCTTATATTATATGATTTAATTATAACGACTGCCAAGTAGGGTGGGTTCAGGTTTTGTAGGGTCTAAAATATGTTGTTGGTAGTGATCTCTTTAGAAAAAAATACTATTAATGACTAATGCTAATTTATTTTGCATGAGAAACAAACTGTAAGTTTAAGAATTCTAAAATACTATCAATATCACAAAAGTTAGAAAACATAATATAATGCCTTCATATAATAACTGGCTTATATTGTAAGTGGCTTAAGTTGTAGGTGGCCTCCCCTTTAGCTTTGTTACATGCCTTGAATGCCCCTTCACAAAGCAATATGGTGTTTTGTGAATTGAAGAAACAAATGATTCTGGTTTTATGATTTTTTTTTAATCTACAAGCATAGTTGGTAGAAATTTGCTTTTTCAATTATTTGAATATTTTAGGTTTAGGTTCAAAATCACTGTAGTAACAAATTATTGGAAAAATTCCATCAATCCCCCTTTTAAACATGTGAATTACAAACTGTGATAGAATTTCTGCAGATGAAGTCACAACTTTGTTGTCATGCCTCTATCACTTCTTTCTTGACAAGTGTCACAAGATAGGTCCACAATGGGGTCAGTCTCTGCTACTGTACCAGGAAATTGTGCATATACAACCAAATGTGTATTACCTGGAAATTGGCGTGATATTTATTTCTCACTGACTTTAGACCAATAATGATTTCTAGTTTTATATTTTTTTGTTTTTTCATTATATTTTTTTTTATAAATAAATAAATATTTTTATAAATAAAATATTATATATTTTATTATATTATTAATAATTACATTTTATTATTTAGAGAGAATCAGGTTCCAGCCAAAGTGATTTTCCATCTTTTAGCTTCAGAATAATTTTCTAATAGGTATCCAATATAAATTAATATTTGACATTTTTCTTTTTTTATCAAATAGTAATTTTTACTTTTTCACACAGGGATTATAAATACAAAAAGGCAGGATGTGGGAAAGGGGATGACACAGGAGAGTAGGTGTTCAGGGGGAGTACAAATATCTTCCAGAACAGGGTTTAGGCTGGGTGAAGGTTCAGGGGACAGGTCACTATGACTCTGCCTATGATTCACTTATTTTTATCTAAGTTGGTACTATCCTCCAAGGCTACCTATCTACAAGGTCTGTTACTACTCAGGGTGGTAAATTTCCACCAAAGCTTCCTGTTTACAATAGCTTATAGCCATCTGTTTCAGTGATTTTGCACAGAGACCCAAGACTTTGTGTTAGCAGGCATGTATGTCAGGCCTATTGCTGATTTTAGGCCTATGACTGATTTTTGGATTATTTTTGTTTATTTCTTTTGGTCCCTGGGCCTTAAATAGGCTGACTAATTTTATGAAACAACAGATAGATAATTTGGTAGCAAAACCTACTCAGATACATTATCATAAGTTAGCTATGGAGGACCACAAGACTCAAGATGAGGTTGTTACTCTATTCAGGGTATTCCCCAAACCCATCTCCACCCAATCTAAAAGAGGGAACTTCTGCTCCTAGACCAAGCAGAGAGGGGCCACCCAGAATCCCCTCTGACTGGCGATCTGAATTCTTGCTTAGGCTGCAAGACTAAGCACTGCAAGGGAATATAAATAAAAATTAAAAATATCTTTCTGGGTTCTCTGAGGGACAAGACTGACTGCACAGGGGTTGATGTCAAAAGTATCCCCTCTCCAGGAAAAAGACATTGGGATGGATATAGACCTCATGTCTCACTGGACAAAGACAGGACTGGAGCCATTACAAGGTGCCCTTTAATTACTGGAGGTCAGGCCTCTATCCCCACCTTTGCAAGATTAGAATTGCCATGGCCCTTATATACTTGGAGAAGGGAGGAGATGTCAGGGGCAGCCCTGCTTATACACTGAAAGACTTCTAGTTTTATAAAGCCATTGTGTGATTTGATTTAAATTCTTAGTCTCTTCTCCAAAATGTCTGCAGTTTTTCTAATGCTTTCCAACACAAGAAGGACCCGAATTGGGAAATGTGAGTGAAAGAGGCAAGAATTTAACTGATCTTAATTAAAATACTTAGTTGTTCAAATGGTGAAAAACACACAGTCATATAAACAGAGTTTTCTAAGGCCTTTGATATGTATATGCCAATGAAACTTCTCAGTTTAATATTTAGACCCTAACACCATATAATTGGATCAATTACTATTATTATAAGATATTTACATGCACCATTTTTATTTTTTGAGATAAAACTTATATGGTCTGAATATAATTAAGTAGACATTAGTATTTTTTTAAGTCCATCCAACTACCACTATGGTTTAAATATAAGCACTGTAATAGCACATATGAGAACCACTGTCTACATTAGCAGCCCTTTCTGACTTTCTTTTCTGCAATATTTCCACGATAAACTCCCTGTCACTAATCTTCATTCAATATTTATGAATTTACTTATTCTGAATCAAAGAACATATATTGAATTGTGTAACATGAGGTCTTATTTTTGCTTGGTTCCTTCCACTTATAGGGTTATAATCTATAACTTTCTTTTTTATTGAATATTTTATTTGTTTACATTTCAGTGTCATCCTCTTTCCCCATTTCCCTCCCTAGAACCCATTATCCCATTCCCCTTTCTCCTTTTCGCTTTTATACCATTATAATTATATGCATGTATTAAGGTCAGTTCTAGGTTGAAGTTCTAGCAATATAATAGATACAAATAGTTAAGGAACAAGCAAGACAATAAACACAAATAGTCAAAGAACAAGCAACGCATTAAATATAATTATGTGAGTACTCCTGTGTTCACGTTTTTTAAAGGCTTATCAGGATGACCAAAATATCTGAGCTGACTTCCCTCTCCTAGCCCAAAGTCATTTCCATGTCTGAAGCCTACCTCCTTGTTCTAGCCTAAAATGTAGATTCCTGTCTGAAATTACTTCTTTGTTCTAGCCTAATATTTAGATTTCTACTTGAGATTACTTCTTTGTTGTAGCCTAAGATTTAGATTCCTACCTGAAATTACTTCTTTGTTCTACCCCAATGTCAGATTCCTGCTTGAAGCCTACTTCCTTGTCCTTGGCCCATGTCAGCTTCTTGCCAAGCAGCTCCAAAGGCTCTCTGCCTCTTCCCCTTCATTATTTCATTAACAAGACTGAGTCTTTCTTAGGTCATTCTGACAAGAATGCTTTCCTTATTCATCACGGAATAATCTATAACTTTCATTTTCTCAAAATACATTTTATGGTGTTAGGTCATGTGGCTTCACAAGATGTAAACAAAGTTTCTCATTTTCTCTCTTTTTTTGTTTTGTGAATAACTGATCTTGGTTCTTCAAATACCTGGGAGACTTCTCCAGCAAAGCTATATGCTCCTGTGCTTCTCTACAATGGGAAAGTTTGGGTTATTAATTGAATTTCTTTGGTTGTTGTAGCCTGTAAATATTATTTCTTCTTGAGTCAGTTTTAGTAATTTCTGTCTAAGAAGTCTTTCCACTTAATCTAGATCATTCACTGTCCTTTCATTCTGTACAAAGAAAATAGCATCAACTAGATCACTATAACTCTCCAGAGCTCACGGTCTTTTATTTAAACCCACATCTATTTGGCTCCCTGGTGCAAAGGGGCTAACCACAAAGGGGTGGCTACGCATCATAGACAGAAGGGGAAGTGAAAATGTCAGAGGCTTAACAAGAGGGAAAATTGTGTGTTAGCCTCAAACACAATGTACTTTCTAGCACTTGGGTCGAAGAATAGTCCTTGAGGAACTACAAAGTTCAGCTTGATCCAATTGGCTGAGCTACATAGTAATACAAGTTTTGTATGCTTTGAATCTATTTATTTATTGAAACACTGTTTTGAAAAATCTTAACATAATAATTGTTCTTAATCCATTAGTGTAATGGCTTTTTTTTTGTTTTTTTTTCTTTTTTTTTTT
>JANHMN010000004.1:120719000-120789378 GCA_030674055.1 Rhabdomys pumilio
AGAGAGAGAGAGAGACAGAGACAGAGACAAAAGAGACACAGAGACACACAGAGAGACAGAGAGACAGAGAGTCTATGTTAATGAATACTTGGATATTGGATATTATAGAGAACTGGGAGACTATTGGTGTCATTAACGTACATGGAGAATCCATAAAGATGTCCTTTGTTGGCAGATATTGTTTTCTTTTGGACCTTCTGAGTCTGAAATACTGCTGGGATATATATGCCTTATTGGTATGCAGGCAGAAGACAACAAGAAAGAAGCAAGTTGGCAATGTTTAATAATCTATTCAACCTCGAGAGAGAAAAATTGCTTCTTGTTCAGTTCTCAGATATTTTATTGAAGAAAAAGAAACATTTTGGCTGTACTAGAGTCTAGTTCTTTAAATTTTATTCCAGAGTTTTATTTTGAATTCTTAAGAAGCAAATGAAAGTGACACATCTTGGTCAGCCACATTGGTCAGACACTTAAAAGGCACTTTACAAATGTATTTTCTATTGTCCACATGTCTCAGACTGAATGGCTGGATCAAGGTGACATAGTTAATTACCGGAGAATGATGATTCAGTCCAGCTCCAAAACACGGGTCCCTTTTACTGACACAGTGACAGTTACTGAGTTTGTATTTCAGCAATCCCAGTGGACATGCAAACTGCTGGTATATATTCATGCACTGCTTCCTAGGCATCCTGCTGTACTGGGTCTAAGGCAGAGTGACTGATGGGAATGTACCATGATACACAAGGTGGGTTCAGAAGCAAACCATTCTACATAGAAGTTTCATTTGGGAATACTAGCTTCAGTTGGGATGTTACTATGATCTAATTTTTAAAAGATATTTATGACATAGTGAGACAAATCTTAGAATGTTTTCAGGGTCTATCTGTTGAAGTTACAAGGACCATGCTCCATAAGAATGTGTTCTCTGTACATGTCTCTGATTCTGTCTCATCTCTGTAACAGTTGTTCCTTATATTACTTTTTAAGTTAACACATAAGATGACAGAGTTTATTATTATTTTCATTCTTACATGGTGTTATATATTTTCTTATTCATTTTTCTCTCCCATTGTCCTGCCCATACCCATCTCTCTTTCTTTCTTGCTGGTTTCATCAGGTCCCCTAAACTAATTTCTTCTGATGTCATGTCACTTGTGTACTGTTATTCTTTCCTTTCATCTTTCCTTTCATCTCCATTAAGATGTCTTCTAGATAATAATTGGTATTATTTAGATATAATGAGTTATATAGACAATTCTCAAAAAATAAATAAAAACGGCTAGTATTTGTGGAAGTGTTAGAAAATATTCTTAGGCATCAGAGAAATGCAATTTAAAAACTGTTCTGAGATTCTATCTCACTCTAATCTGAGTAGATGTCATTAAGAAAAACAAGAAATACTGTTAAAAATGTAAATAAATAATTCTTATACAGTGCAGCCACTAAAATCAATATGACATTTCCTCAAAATCTAAAAGTAGAACTATTATATAAATCACCTATTCCTGATGATCTGCTGAAAGACTCATAAGTTGGTACAGTACACAGATATGTGCACGGTCATGCTTATTGCTTCACCTTCACAATAGTTATGGAATAAAAGCAGCCTGGATGCTTATCAAGAGAAGAAAACACATTCAGAGACTCATAACTGGTCAACACATAGAAAGTAAAACGTTGTAGCATGATCATCCCTCAGTGGAACGCCCATATCATACCTCCTCCTACTAAGGCTCAAGAATCACTGTCAAACAGTGATCAGAAAGATTGTAAAAGGCAAACCTGGTAGTGACACAGCCAAACAGTGCTGTCCAGTCACAACTGGGTAGTTGCACATACAACCTGACATTTGCTGTGACGACATGCACAAATCCTGCCCAACATCGAGCCAGACATGAACCCTAGCACTGAGCAGGAGGATGGTTGGGAAATTACACACACTCCTGAACAACTATTGACAACTGATGGCTGTAGGAAGAGGGAGAGACAGTTTTCAGTGGTAGATCCCTGCAAGACTGCCCACACTCCAGTAGATGTGCCTATACCCATGCAAATACTGGACACACGAGGTAGACTCCATGTGGAATGTGGGAGGGAGGGAGGGAGAGAGAGAGAGAGAGAGAGAGAGAGAGAGAGAGAGAAGAAGAAGAAGAAGAAGAAGGGGGGGGAGGGGAGGAGGAGGAGGGAGAGAGGAAGGGAGGGAGGGAGACAGACAGAGACAGAAAGACATGCAGAGAGACAGAGACAGAGACAGACACATATGACATAAAATTGGGAAGGAAGAATGATGGAAGGAAGCAAGAAGGAGTATGTGAAATCACATTCTATACTTGTATTGCAGTCTCAAGCTTATAAAAGGAAAGAAAATTTTATTCACTCAAAGATGAAAATGAGCCGGGCAGTGGTGGCGCACGCCTTTAATCCCAGTACTTGGGAGGCAGAGGCAGGCAGATTTCTGAGTTTGAGGCCAGCCTGGTCTACAGAGTGAGTTCCAGGACAGCCAAGGCTACACAGAGAAATCCTGTCTCGGAAAAAAAAAAAAAGATTCATCCAAAGCAAAATTTGCGGGTGAAATTCAGAAAACTAAATATGTTTCTTTATGTTAAAAAGTTTCAGTAAAATATGTGATTATGTCTCACTTGTTAGCTGAGGCAAGTGTAATCAAGTCCTGGGAAATTCACCGAGTTATATGTGGGCTTTTCAAAACAGCTCCAATTTTCTAAAAATGAGCAGAATTCTAAATAAGAGCCCAAACATAGGTTTTCCATCCCTAAAGAGATGGAGCCAAAAATAACTTTGTGTGGGTCAATAGCCAGTAGAGTTATTTTTTCCTATTAATTCTACCAGACAAACTTCCCTGATCTCAAGTGACATCTAATATAGATACATTTATTATTTTAATTTCCATACTACAACATGTCCTTTACATGTCTACATATTGAGTTGTTTGTATTTTGACTTACTTTCTTTCAAAAAATTTTGTATATTTATGTCTCATGGAAAATATTGTTTCCAACTTCTCTAAAAACTGTAACTATAGACTATAAACATAAAAATGATCTACTTAAAGTATCTACTAGATGAGCTTAACAGTTTACTTGTAGCCAATTATTTCTGACTGATTTTATGTGTGATCAGAAGAGACAGGAAAAGTCAATATTGTACTTCAAATGTTCATTTTTTGAAAGTTGTAATCTATTAACAATTTTGGTTGTATAAGCTTACAAATAAATCTAATTTCTTAGGGTTTGATATCAGCATAGTATTTAACAATCAAGAAACAATAGATCTATTATTATAATAAATAATTACATTTTATGAGAGCGTGTGTGTGTGTGTGTGTGTGTGTGTGTGTACCCCATGTGCACCCCAAACATAGCCTGTGGTTAACAGCAAGGCATTCAGTTTTTTAGGATATGATTTATCTTTTAGGATTTAAATAAAAGCCCATCCCCAAATCTTTATCACAATATCTCTGGGAGTCAGGATACAGTTGTTAGTCAGAATGACATTTGTGAAGACATTCATTTTCTGTACTTATTCTAAAGTCATATCTCTCAAAGACTTCAGTCATTCTTATAATTCTACTTATACTCTTATAACCCAGCTGTAAAACAAATCTCTTGTTCTTGATTACTTTAACAGTCGAAGGAAAGATGGAGAGAATTACAGACTTTAGGAAAACATAAGATTTATTTATTTAAATGCTGTGTGCATTTAGACCATGGTCCTGGTGAATAATGAGTGTTTCTACTGTCCATGACAATGGGAAAGTTCCAGACGTTGGTTTCCTTATCCCTTCTCCCAACTCCCAGCACCACGTGGAATATCCTGACGTACATCACTGGAGTCTTGTTCTTCAATTTTTCCCTCCACCCCTCCTCCATTTGGATGCCCCAGAAATACAGTTATTGTACAAAGCTGCACAGTGCATTTTGTATATCATATTGCACCTTAGCAATGTTCTTTGGATATCTAGCAAAAAATATAATGTCATATATTATTATGAGAAGAAATTATCTTCTGAGATAGTTCTTACACCATCCTTGAACTAGTGGATTCTCCACTCAAAAAACAAAAATTCTGGCTGTGTATTTCCCTAAGTGTTAGAAGCATGAACAAGAAATGTTTACCCATGTATTCCATTTTTATCCCATTTTTATTTCACCTTTCTGCATTTCATCCATGTTTAGCTAATTTCTGTTAAAAATATTTAACTTCATATTTTCCCAGTCTTTACTTAAACTGATAGCTCAATAATTCCTCGAGCTGGCTCTGTTTCCCGTGGTTAACAGTGGGACACTTGGTTACCAGTCTTCACTTCTTTTCACTATTACCACTCCACTAAATGACTTTACCAACCATCTACATCTAGGCAAACCATGACTCCTTTGCTTCTCTACAAAGCTTTTCTTCCTGTTGCTACCCTGAACAGGTGTCTTTGGTAATTAGCCCTATTGGCTAGCCCCACTTGATTTCATCTTCTCATTTCTTTTACCATCCCATGTTCTCCTTACAGTCCCTGTGTTCACTCTCTAATACTGCATTTTTCATCTTATTTGTGAAGCATCATCTACTGACATGGGCCTGCTACAACTAGCCAAATACATCCCAAATCTGCATGCATAGTCCTGAGAGTTCCAGGTTTTTCCATCTCTACATTTCAACTATCCATATATGCTGTTTAAATTATGCAGCATGGGTGTCATTAATTTCTTACGTAAGCCTGTATTTTGTACTTTTATCTCTTCATTTTTTAGATATGAACATATTTTATTAATTTTAGATTTTTAAATAAAACAAAATTACATCATTTTCTCCCTACTTGTGCTCCCTCCAATCACTATGACATCTAACTTACACCCCTCCTAAATTCAAAGGATTCTCTACTATAACCATTGTTGTTACATATATAAGCATATGTGTAATTATATGTAATAGTATAATTAATAAATATATTACATATTTTTATATATTTAATATCATGATTTGTATGTTGTTAATTTCTTCAACAACCACAGCAGCTGAGACCTAAGTTACTACATCCTGCAGTCTTAACACCATGCTCATCCATGTCATAGTGTTGTCCATTGCTCTTCGAATTTGCCTTCCTTTTCACTTCAGCACTCATACTTTTATTCCTCTAATACGACCATAAAATGTATTTACTGGCATGGTTTTCTTAAAATGCCATTTAAATAACATTGCTACATGTGGTCTTGTATTAAATTTTTTATCCTGCTTTGGTCTCCTGGAATAACTTGAAGGTCTTTTGCCAACAGAATTTGTCCCTTAACAAGAAAACATACTTTTCTTGATTGTTCTTATGTGTTTCTGTTGTTCATTACCTTTACTCCCTGTATTTTTTTCTGGAATGATCTTTTCTTCTGTTCCTCCATTCAGGCTGACCATTTTCTTTACATTTTTCAACATGTATTCACTCTTATAAGCATATTCAGAACACTTATATTACCAGATGGTTACTCTTTAGCTTTATCTTCCCTCTGCACATGACAAATTATTACAACATATCAGAGTGAATCTAGGAACCATGGGAGACAGCTTTCAAGGCAAGGGGTCTAAAAAGAAGGTGATGTGAAAGGGGAAAGAGAGATGATAGAACAGAAAGCGTTAAAGGGAATGGGAGATGGGAAGCCAGGCTACAGTAGGAACTATGTGAAAGAAGAAATAACAATAAAGACCTTTGAAAAAGCCATCTATAATACTATTTCTATAAAAACATCCTAACGCACACACGCACACACACACACACACACACACACACACACGCCAGTTTTAAATGGAGTTTCCTAGTAATAAAGGGACAATACCAGAAACTAAAGGCTATCCAAACAAAAACCCAAGTGTCAATTATGGTCTACCTCTAATTGAGCTTTTAGTTGGTGGGGTCTCATGTATCTCCCCAAATACTACAGGCCATCATCATTGTCTTCAGCTACCAATTTGATTGTACAGACATATTAATAAAGATATCACATATTTAGGTCATAGAATATGGAGAAATCACACTTATACTAACTGGAAAGCATCATTCCTACTGCTCAGCTTTCACAGTACTGGAGACGTCAGTGTTTGATAATATGGGAAAAAGTCATCAACAATCTTACTCTTCAGTGAACTGTGTGTATTACAATAATGATTATGCTGTCGAGATATGTACCTTAGTACAATAGTGGTATAAAAGTCATAGATGTAACGAACTACTTTCTGATTGTACTTAAAGCCTGCTTCACAAGAGAACATGCTCTTCAAATTGTTAATGGTGTAAAAACTGTCTGGGCAGGTCTTAGACCTAGACAAAAACCTACTACTGTTACTACTACTATGACAACTACTACTACTATTCTGATAAATAGACATTAATAGTAATAGTATGCCCCTATTTCTTATTTTACACCAAAAGGTTAGTGTATCTTTCAACTGTCATCAGAGAAACTTATTCTCAGCTGATAGCAATCAATACAGAGATCTATAACTGGTTTGTGTGTAGAGAATAAGACAGTAGAGTATTCACCTTTAAACGGGACAACTATGTCAATGCCCACCAAAACACACACACAAATCTGAGCACTCATAGCAGAAGAGATGGAGGAAAGATGGTAAGAGCCAGAGACAGTGGACATTTGACAGACATGACACTGCCATTTTACACGTGGACACACAGTAGCTTTGACTGCATGTATGAGACTTTGTAATTAAGAAAGCCAAAATTCCAGAATT
The DNA here is from genome assembly GCA_030674055.1 of Rhabdomys pumilio. Lineage (NCBI taxonomy): Eukaryota > Metazoa > Chordata > Mammalia > Rodentia > Muridae > Rhabdomys > Rhabdomys pumilio. The sequence continues at coordinate 120,725,745 of JANHMN010000004.1, forward strand.
ATGGAGGAAGGTCTCATGATGTCCCATCTCTAGCTGGGCAATTACTGGCAATTAATGACTGCTAGGGAGGCTATAAAAATCATGTTTCTGAAGAGAAGTTGCTCCTGAGAAACTACCCATACTTGAGTCGATTGTTCTACACCTAAGCAGATACAGATAGCACTTAATAGATACAATGGGTTTAAAATCTGAGCACTCAGGGATGGAGAGGCTCAGCAGCTAAGAGTACTTATAGTTCTCATAGAGGACCTGCATTCTGTTCTCAGTATCTACATGGTGGCTTAAAATCACCTGTAACTCTAGTTCCATGGGATCCAACACCTTCTCCTGGCCCCCTATGGTACCAGTCACACAAGTGGAATACATACATAGATGTGGGTACTCACATTTAAACATCAAAGAAAGACCAAATAACTTAATAAAACATGTAAGTTGGAAGAGAAAAGTGGTGGGAGGTTAGGGGAGGATTTAAAGGTAAGTGAGTAGGAGGTGGATTTCATAAGAGTACGTTATGTACATTCATGAGATTCTCAGATATCAAATAGTTTAAAATATAAAACTAACACTAGAATCAGCCTTTAATCCCAGCACTTGAGAGACAGAGGCAGGCATATCTCTGAGTTTTAGGCCAGCCTTATCTACAAAGTGAGTTTCTGGGCAGTCAAGGCAACACAAAGAAACCCTGTCTTGACTCCCTCACCCCTCCCAAAACCCTTCTAAATATAGTGACTTCTCTACATTATTTTGAAAATGTATTACATGAAATACAGCCATGAGTACCTAACAGGTGTTAAGTGTAGGTGAGCTAAAGAGCCAGGCAGTAACAGATTCCATATGGTACGTCATTTAGAATGGCCCACCTACAACCCACTCTCTTACCCTGTGTGTTCCCCTTTAAAAGAACATAAAGTAAAAAGTTGTTATTCATGTAAAATAAATGCATCAAGCCAGGAAAGAGGAAGTTCTCCAAGTCTCCACTCATCCTGGAGCCCACCCAGGCTGAGCAATGGAGAGGTGACACTCTGCATCAGCCAGCACATCCTTAATTTCTCCCTGCTCCCTGTTCCCACGCCTATTATCTCCCCACTGCCACAGCTGCATACTGCTATTGTCAGTGGTAAAGATGAGACGTCTCTAATTAGAGGGCAGGATAAATTGCTTTTATCTACTTTTAACATGCTTTTACATGGCACCTGGTACACAAGCCTTAGCTAGGCAGCCATAATTTGAAAAGCAAATGAATGTTCACAGAAATAAGATACATTTTAAGAAGAAAATTAAACATATAAAGTAGCAAGATCAACATGCTGGAGACGGCAGAGGTTTCGCGCTGTCAGAGTCATGTGTGTTTCTGTATTAGACTGAATTATAATCAGCAATCAGAAAGCCCATATATTTTGAAAAGTTCAGATTTAAAGTCTTGAAAATTATCAGGGCAAGAAAACGACTGAGGTTATTCCCTTGACAGTCTCTAGAAGAAAAAAAAAATGAGGAAAGTCAGCAATGGAGAATATTCAACACAGTCTTCCCTAACTTTTATGTATCTGTTCATTTGTATAATAAATATATCCGTTCTGTTTGAATTTATGCTGCTAGTCTTGTACCCGATTTATTTTATTTTATTTTATCTTATTATTTTATTTTATTTTGGTGGTGTAGAACAATTTCCAAAATAAAGCAATTTATCATCTTTTGAAACACAAAACAATGACAAATCAAACACTGGTTGATCTATAGTATGAGGAACAGCAATGGCATTCTATAAAAATATCTGACATTTATTATCGCTTGGGCTACAAATTCCACACACAAACTCCACAGTCTCCTCTCCCTCTGATCATTATCAGCAGAAACACATCAAGTGTTTTCCTCTGGCGGCATCCGTCATAGTAGGACTCAGTGCTCTCTGCTCTGCCACTCTGCCGCTCTTGCTCTCCTTGCCCTTCCTCTGGCATAGGTCCTATTACTGCAGAAGGAGCTACCGTGCTCTACTGTCTTTCCGTGGAGGTTGCCTGATTACTGGCCAGTACTTTCCGGGCTGCAGGAACTGTTATCTTTAAATAACAACTGGGATCCATTGCATATTTATGGCTGCTGTAAAACACAAAGGCAGCTGGAATTCTTTAATGCAGAGAGTAGAAAGGACTTTCAGTTAAGGGGAAACAGTACACTCAACACACGGATGGTGCAGAGGAAACTGAGTCTGAATCTCACGTTTGCCCAGGTTCCGATAAGTATAGCTTTTCTGCATTTGGAACTTACAGACTCTCTGTCTCTGTCTCTGTCTCTGTCTCTGTCTCTGTCTCTGTCTCTGTCTCTGTCTCTGTCTCTGTCTCTCTCTGTCTCTCTCTGTCTCTCTCTCTCTCTCTCATCTCTTTTTGGCATACTAGAACAGGACAGTATATTTTTTCAGGGAAAATAAGATTTATATATTTTTAAATTTTATTTTAATGTGTACAGATGTTTTTCCTACATATAAGTCTGTGTACTATCTGCATGCAGTATCCATGGAGGCCAGAAGAAAGTTTCAGATACCTTGAAACTAGAGTGCTAAGTTGTTATTGGCTGGTGTGTGTGTGTGTGTGTGTGTGTGTGTGTGTGTGTGTGTGTGTGCTAGGAATCAAACCAAACAGCCAGTGTTCATAACCATCTCTGCAACCCAAGATTATACACTAACAGCACTAACAGTATTTCTAATTTAAACAAATTGTACCATGAGCAATGGAGGAGCAGTGATTACTGCATATAAAATTGTATTCACCTCACTCTATGCAGTTTCTTACTATATATCATGCTAGTCATTAGCACAATTGATTAAATAGTGCTGTGGTATCCACTGTGATAGTGGTGTATTCTCTGACCTTCTTGTGATGAATTAACACCGTGTCATTATTTCTGATCAGTGACTTATGAATGGAAAAGACATATCATGGTGGATGGCAGACTTTCTAGTTCTTTCTTTCTGCCTTGGCAATCAATAATGGTCAATATTGTAACGATCTGTGAGCTTCAATCTGAGTGAAAAGAAAGTGACGAGCCCAGAACTATCCTATTCCTGGCATGAGGCAAGAAAGAGCTTGTTGTTTGAAGCCATTGAATTTAGTGCTTTTTGCTACAGCAGCATTCTCTAGCACAGGCTCACCTGAGTTCTGTGCTGTTGTTACACGTTTTGTCCTCTATTTACTTTACCTTGTTAACTTAGCTCACTGGCTACACGATGATTGTTATAGTTACATCTACCTTAGCTTCCTCTTTATCTGGCTACAATTTTCTTGTGGGCAGAGATAGCTCATGTAACCTATTAATAGCTTTTAATACATGGTTTTCGACTGTAGACAATACTATTGATGTAAAGTAAATTTAGTTTACCCAAAGTTGATAGTTCATCTCTGTGTTTAAGTGGCAGTGGAGGAGCATGTGCGTTGACCATTCTTATGAATCATTATTTGAGCTGTGCCTCAAAGTTAAAAGACAAAGATGATGAAGTCTGATACAGTAGAAAAATATATTCAAGTTAGCAGGTTTTGTAGCAGCCAGCTATGTGGCATCTGCTAATTCAGCTTGGCAAGTGTGTACTACTTCTTCACTTGTGTATGCCAGAGTTGCAGACACTGAGAAATTAAGAGTATTGAGAATTCTTGGGGAATTAACAGGGTCACAGTAAGTGCTATAATGAGTTATATTTTTATCTTCACAACAAATTAAAAATATGTACTTGGTAGACATATTGCAAAGGTTGATGAAAATGTTATTTTGTATGTAATATAAACCTCATGTGTGTGTGTGTGAGAGAGAGAGAGAGAGAGAGAGAGAGAGAGAGAGAGAGAGAGAGAATTTTGTTGTTAATGTTTGAGACAGTGTCTCATTATATAACCCAAGCTATCGCTGAATTCACCATCTTGTTTCAGATTTACAACTGTGGGGATTATAGGTAGATAACACACACACACACACACACACACACACACACACACACACACATCTATAATGTACAATTTTTTTGAATTTTGAAGCATTTTATGAGTTTTGAATAATGTTTTAATAATAGTTTTCTAGATTAAAGAATAATAGCTGGATACTGTAGATAATTTGCTGGCTTGTCTCTTATGACAACTATAGAGCTTCCAAGATGTACCTTTGGGAAGAGGTTGTCAGAGTGTCTCACTACATTGACAAAGCTGGCTTTCAACTCACGACACTCCTTCATCTACTCCATGCATATATCTTATATCTAACGAAGAAATTTTTTTAAAACCCTTAAAAACCTTTATAATGTTTGTTAATCATTATAAAATTAAGAACCATTAGTGTTTGCTTTAAAGAGAATGTCTTTGTTTAAAAAAATAATGGCAAAAAACCATGTCTATTGTGGGCAGAATGGAATTTCTAACTTAAAGTTTTAACACTGACACTGTGGAGCTAGAATAGACTTAAGAGTGTCCTCTAAAATGTGAAAAAGCTCACCCAAGCCAATGGTGACATTCATGGACGGTGGTTGTAATTAAGAAGGTTTATCCAAAGTGGTCATGAAACTGAATCATTCTTTATACAGTTGACTAGATTTGTAAGGATTTCGCGGAGGATCATGGGAGAGCAGTTGCTGTCTTCCAGGACCATGCAGTTTAGTGACTATTAAAGCAAAAGGGAGACCTTGGGCCATAGCTCAGTGCTCACGGACATGAAGCCCAATCTCTTCCCTAGTACTGAAAAATACGTCAAGGGAATATAAAAATCACCCAGATATTCTTTGTCATCACTGGACTTTCAAAACCTAAGTTTGTTCATGTTCTGCATAAGAATGACAGACCAGTGTACATTTCACACAATGTGTTTTGCAGAAAAAACAAAAACAAACAAACAAAATACAAACAAAAGATTTAAAAAAAAAAAACTCTCGTTTGCCCAAAACTTTGCTTTTCCATTTGATTGGTATCAAAACAGCCAAATGTATAATATCCTGTCTTTCTATGATGAGCTGAGTCATTTCTCATAGGAGATTCCCTCAGTATACCCATACCTGTACAACTGGGTTGGTTTGTTGGTTTGTTTGTTTGTTTGTTTTTTGAAATATGAGGTATTTGTTGTTCCTGTTGAATGGCTTTTACACACAAATTATTATTTGCTAATTACTTCTAGTTTAAATGTTAACATTAAAATTTAAAAGTACCTACTCATAAAACTGCTTCCTCCTTAATCTATGTAATTCAACTTGCATTTAATAACATAGTTTTGGTGATAACTACTGAGAACGCTTAGAACTTGATTTGTTCTTCTTAAAAATTTTGAGTGGTTCTTATAAATTTACAATTCTATTTCATTTGTTTATACTTTAGGTTTTGATTATTGAATACAATCTGTCTGAGTTGTTAAATTATAGTTACACAGAATTAAGCTTATGGATATAGTGAATCTTATATTGCTTTCAATATTTTATTACTCTTTGATACATCATAGTCTCAACTTCCAAATAAATGAAGAAACTTAAACCCATCACTCACTCACATGTTTAAATTGAAACCTGTTAGACACTTCAAAGGCTATATTCTCTCAATTATTATACATTCCTAAAATATCAAAATAACAGATTATTCTGTCATAACAAGTAGAATTATGAATCCAGTTCAATTCTTCATTTCTGTACATAACTATATATTTTCCTGGTTTAAAAACAACCCATATGGGAAACTGCTCCTTTCATTGCATATAATTTGGGGATTTCCTTTCCTGGTAAATTGGAATTGCCTTCTCAGTTAGCAGAGGTGGTTTGTCTAGAATGATAACTGCAGACAGACATGTGGACCTTGCCTACATGAGGAGAAATTGGGACAGCAAATGAAGCAGTGTCTGGCTTGGGGGTCTACAGTGAAGTTTAATTTTACCAAGAATTCTTTATTTTCTTAAATTTTATAACTTACTTAAAATTTTTGGTTGACTTTCTTCATAGTGTACCTGCATTAAGAACAGTTTCTTTGGTTCCTTTGAGGTATTAAGTATGTCAATCTGAACTAGGGTTTTTCTTGCACTTTTGTGGCTCAGTGTCAAACATTCTAAGATCATTCCAAACTCAAATGACATTGTCAAATGGTATGTTGTCTAAGCAACGCATAAGAAAGAAATTTGCTATTGTTTATATTCCTATGAAGCATATTCTGTAACTCAATGTATTCTGTGATGGAATATGAAAAAAAAAAAAAACAAAGTTCTTTTACTCAAGGAATGTCACACAAGGAAGAAGACAAGAAAGAAAAAGCATGCACATCATGTATAACTGCAAACCAAACTGATGGGAAAGGATATCAGGTCTTTTCCTAGGATTATCAAAGCTTTCTTCCCAAAGGAAACGTGGTCATTTCATTAAACCCTTCAAGCCACTATAGTGCATTTTACTAGGTGATGAAGGACAGCTGGCTTCAAAAGCAGTCTGGACCAGTATCATTAGTAGCATCCTGAAATGTGTTGGAAATACAGACTTACAATGTTAGACCCACTGGATCATAAACTGTAGAGGGTAGGAAGAGGCCCTTCAAGCTGGGATAAATAAATTCTTTTGGTGATTGATGCATGATAAAATTATGAGCCAGTGTATTAAAAAAGTATTAACTTATGTAAGTTGTCAAATTAACCTAACAAATAATCAAGTGACGTCATATGTATACTATGAATAGTTGTGTAGATTACTAACGATTTCTCAGTAAAAAAGACATATTTTAGGTCTGAGTCCTGAAGATCATTGCACACTGTCAAGAAAGTAAAAATAGTGGAGTCACATTTTTCAAATTTTCACGGATCAAATATTGCATTCGAGCATCCACAGTGATTGTGGACTTGCATCACACTAGATGGCCTGCTACAAGACTCCCAGGAAACAGGAATGACCTTTGAGCTGGACCTTTGATGGCAAACTCAGCTCCTGACAGAACCAGGCAAAGGAAAACTAAAACATTGCTTTATGGGATTATTTTCTATTTATAAAATAACAAGTAGAGGTAGACTGAATAGATCTTTCATCAGACTGTAACTGCTAGTGTGAAGTCCCTTGAGATCAATCCTACCCCAAATCAATAGCATGTACTGCATGAATGAAGGTATGGGAATCTTAAGCAAATCCAGCTACGTGCGAAACCATGGCCTTCAACATTTTCTAATATAGTTAACAAACTCTGAAGCAATCAAGATAAGAACTTTTCCAGAGACTGCATCCTCTTCCCTTATATATAATGAAGTGAACTAAGAAACTAGTAGTTCTGAGATTTAGCAAGAAATACAGGGTGAGATTAACGAGTCTTCTGTGCCCTCCACAAATTCAAGAAAGTCAATAACTTCTCTCGTAGGAACTAACCTTAGCAACAAGGCTGGAACTTGACAACCAACTATCACTACTTGATTCTTCAGAGAAGTTAACAAATCTACCCATAAATTTGAATTAAAAATTGTGAGAATTATGCTTTGTCACAATTGGTTAGCTGAAAGTTTCAAAGTCAATTTATAATTAGTACTAATGGTAAACAAGCGAGTCTTGTTTCCAAGTCCCCCCCTCCCTTTTCTAAAGTAGGTCATTTGTATGCTATGAGCATGAATTACGGCAGAGTGACTGTGAACACATTGTTTTCCTCTCTGTAACTGACAGGTATCTACTTGAGCACAAAACACCTGTGATAATGATCAGATTTCTTAGCTAACTCAGCTAACTTTAGGTGCTGAAAACTATCACACATAAAGAGACCAGCCGGCATGGAAGGACTGAGGCACCGTAATCTGAGGTGGAAAGAAATTTCCTTGGGTCCTGCATAAATCTTCAGAGTTGGACAGATTGCTGTGACTAATTTACTATGTGCTAATTTATGTGGGGTTAAACCCAGAAGAAAATTTGAGAGGTTTAATAGTAATTACTGGAGGGTAGAAATTGACATTTCTTTTCTGGTTCTTGGGAAATGTGGGACCTGTTGCTTGATTGTAGTTGATGAGGGTTGTTATTGTTTTAAGGAAATGTGTCAGGAACATAAAGGACAAAAAAGTAAAATCTGGCTTTAACCTTGAAAGATAAATGTATAGACTATTTTAAACTTTTCTTACAATTGTTTTCCAGATGTCCTCCGATTAACCCTTTTCCAATTTAGTGACAATTAGGCACAGTCAAGGACATATCTACTAGCAGAAAGTATAAAGTTCCTTCTATATTGTGAAAAGGGATTTCTCCACCTTCATATAATTAGTCTTTCCCAAAATACATTTGATAATTGTAATTTTAATATTTAATGTAAGATAATGTTCAATGGATAACTATATAGACTGTAGGAATGCAATGATCCTGTAACAATAAAAGTACTTAGTGTAGCTTGAATCTTCAAAGTGTCACACAGACACATGCTTTGAAATCTTGGTCCATAGTCAATAGTGCTGTTTTAAGAGATTGTAGAGCCCTGGCAAGGTGAGGTCATGCAGGTGGAAGTAGGTCATAAATGGCCAGTCTTCCATGTGTATAGCTAGTCTCACTTCTGCCACACTTCCTTTACTGCCCCACGTGACAGTGAGTAGCTTTGTTACACACCATTACTGAGCATATCCACATCTCCAGCCTTCCCTACCATAAGGTACTGAAGTCTCTCTAGAGCCAGGAGACAAAACGAGTCTACAGGCTCTTCCCTTAAGTTGCTTTGATCAAGCATCTTGTCATAGCACCAAGAAAGTATCTAATATAGTACCTGTATTAAAATTATAATTTCCAAGACACAACAATGAGTTAACTCTTCAGAGGACAGACCACGATGTCACTTGCTTTGACTCCTATAATGGTCATTTAACAAATATTATAAAAGTTTATGACAGTGCTAAAGCATTTTATAAGAAAAATGTTATTAAATGACATCCAATTTAAAGTTTTTAATTTAATTTAATTTAATATTTTTACATGTTCACTTTACATTCCACTCACTGCTCTTCTCCAAGTCACCCCTTCCACAATCCTCTCCCCATCCCATCTCCCCTTTTTTTCTGAGAGGGTGTCCTCCAGGTATGCCCTCACCCTGGCACTTCAAGACTCTGCAAGGCTAGGCTCTTCCTGTCCCACTGAGGCCAGACAAAGCAGCCCAGCTAGAAGAATATACCACACATACAGGCCATAACTTTTGCAATAGTCCTGTTCCAGTTGTTTGGGACCCATATGAAGACCAACCTGCACATCTGCTACATATGTGTTGGAAGGCCTAGGTTTAGCCCCAGTATATTCCTTGGTTTGTGGTTCAGACTCTGAGAGCCCCAAGAGTCCAGGTTGGTTGACTCTGCTGGTCTTCCTGTGAAGTTCCTATCCCCTTTAAGCTGTAATCCTTCTTCCTATTCTTCTGAGTCCCCAGGCTCCATCCACTGTTTGGCTATAGGTGTGTGTGTCTGTCTGAGTCAGATGCTGGGTGGAGCCTCTCGGACTCTCAGAGGACAACTTGTTCTTATCTGGAAACATAACAGAGTATCATTAATAGTGTTAGGGACTGGTGCTTGCCCATGGGATGGGTTTAAAGTTGGGCCGGTTATTGGCTGGCCATTCCCGGAGGGACCTCCATTCTCCCACCACCTCTCCTCTATCTCCGTCAGACTTCTGAACCATAAAGGTAAGCTTCTATTCCTCTACCCATATTACCTGCTTTCTGAGCCCTCTTGGAAAGTGAGGCTGGTGTGAGCAGCCTGCTAGCCCAGGGAGACTTCCATTCTCCTGCCACCTCTCCACCCACCTTCATCAGACCTGAGTCTCCTGAACCATACAGAACTGCAGGTCCAGAAACGTACAGCCCAAGAACACCAGTCAGAAGCCTGCCACACCAGGACCTATTCAAATCTTATTGGACTCCTATGGAAAATACAACTGATTTGCTCATATCCCTCCTATATGGAATTATTTCATAGAAAAATCTCACCACTCCAAAGGAATGTACTTCTTTACCAGTAAGTCTTCTATCATAATGTCAAAGCTACTTCAAATCTAGCTGCACCTTAAATAACAGATCTTTGTACTGCGTACAAGCTAATTCCCAGGGCAGCCTGCACTCCCAGCTCTTCAGAGCCATAAGCTGAAAATTAATAGCAATTTTTCATTATGACACCAGAACCCCAACTGTTCTCATAAGTGCTTCAGAAAAACAAATACACCACGATATGATTTTGGTAATATCTATAGATTTTATTTTTTGAGTTTTCAAAACGACACAGCATTTCTCAGCACTACTTACATAAATACAATGATACGGTAATAGAGGGGGAATTATCAGCATACTTCATTTGAGATGTTTAAGAAAGAAAAACGTCATGGCGCAAGCTTGAACTAGTACTTTGTTTTCTTGATTTGCAGAGTTTGAGGAGACATTGAATGAATAGCCCCTCCCTAACGCAATATTTCATGTACATTCTATAAGTCTGTAAAATTTCTGTAATGTGGCAAAATATGCCTTGCCTCGGGTTTGACATCTTCTGTTTGTGAGCAGAATCCTGCACACCTGCTGGAGCCACCTGCACATTTTAACTTAGCATTTTAAAGCAACTTCAATCAAGTATGCATTAGCACACAGACTCACCATCTAGTACATTAAGCATTAAAGGCTCAATTCATAAATTGCTTAGAAAGATGGATGTCCCCTCTCCCCTGTCTCCTTGCTGCTCCTCCAGCCCCCTCCCCCATCCAAGCCAGGGATTATCTATCACAGTAGAAGGGTGCCTTATCCTTACTGTCAAACGGAATTAGGATGTTATTTAACTCTTGGGAAGCAAATCCATAAGACTCATGGTCTGTTGTTCATAAGACAACAGAAATTTTATTTATGATTACAAATAGCCATGTTTTCAAAAGAAAATGCCCATCAGTCATGAGAACATGAACCTTGTGCATGACAATTTTCCTTTTCATTTGTAACAGCAGCTGCCAAGTCTGCTTCTTGTAGGTAGCAGGAAAAGAGTGTTCTTTTTATTTCATTGAACGACATTTGGATTTATTGTTACTGTAGGCTATCTCAAAATGTTTTTATTTATCTTTCAAACACAACATCAGACATTAATAAAATTGTTTATTTCTATATTTAGATACATTCTCTCACTTCCCTCCCGACATCTGTGACCATCCATCACCATTACTTTCATTTAACTAGATTCTGTTTAGGGTTTCACCTCTGGTGCTGATCCATTCAGAAAATGGCTTTGGATTCTCACCATCTTCCCAACACTAACATAAATGAGAGAAAATAACATTCAACCACACGCAGAAATATCTTTGGTTTTGACAATCTGAAATAGTTGCCACTGGCATCTCTGGAGAAACATGGCCAAGGATGATGCTTATCACGCACAGAACGGGCACCTCTGTAAAGAACTTTCCAGATACAGATGTCAATAGTGTCAGCACTGATGGAGAAACTGTGGTATAGAAGGGCAAGCTAAGTACATATGATAGGCTCCCTTGGTATAATGCCTGGGAGCGGAGCAGGCCTTAGCTGGGAAGTCTAGGTCTTCAAATTCAAACCACGTCAAGTGAGTTGGCTATTTTTACATGACTGCTCATCTTCGGAGACGTCATCACAAAAGTGAATGTCTTTCAGATGGATATCCTTGCTGACATTTGCTTCTTTGTAAAATGCACAGGTATTCCATGTGGTCATAATGTAATACTGAAATGTTCTAATTACTATGGGAAGAATCCATTGCATATTGGATACACTAATATACACCCAGGTTTAAAAACCAGATTTTAGAATACATTGTGACATATTACTAGTTGCTGAAAAATAATGTATGAGAAAGTAGGTTTAGTTAATGATATTACAAGCTATATTTATTGAGTGGTCCCTAGATGTAGTTATTCTATGAGGTTTAATTCATGGTTCACTTCAATTTCTTTGCCTTTAAATCATTGTGAAGAAGATGTTGTAACTATTTGCATTTTGCAAACTGAAGTACAAATCAGGGTGCAATCCATGAATTGTTCTAAACTTGATAAACAATGAGTGTGGGGACCACTTTTCACACCCACATATGCTACTCTGGGCCACACTCATCCCTTCCCTGTGCTTTCTTTCAAAATGGTTGACGCAGTCATAAAAATATCGTAGTGTTTTCCTTGTGGACAAAATATATGCTCTGTAATAAAATGAAACAAACAATAGTCTAAATATGGTTCTGCGATAGAATCTGTTGATGAGTTTTTCATGTGTAGCTAAGACAAATAGTTTGTCATTGTTCTGAAGATCATGAACTCTGGCAGAAATGGTGAAGATGAATTTCAGTGATCTTAAGCGAATAAAATGAGTACTTGTGTTTAAAATGAATAAGAAAATGTGCTTACTTTATGACAAAAACTTGGACTAAAATACAAAAAAAACTAAGTTACTTTTTAAATTAAAATTATCATTGCCCTATTGTAAAATCTCTATGTTCTATGGGACTTTTGAAAATGAATATAAATCTAGTGTTGAAGAATGTTGCTACAGCACTGGAACTAAGTGGTGAGTAACATGATACAGCTTTCAATAAGTGAATTCTATGTCAATCTTACCTACAAAAATCAAACAAGAAAATAATAAACCTACATGTAAAAGTTCCCTAGTGAATAAAACATCTTCAATAGTGATCTTAGAAAATAGCTTTTAATTTCTGGTCAATGGAATACAATTGTACATACTTTTTATTTTTCAGGTTACATTACAATATTTAATTTTTCATTAAAAAAAGAAATGAAACAAACTTGTAACAACCTTAAATTGTATTTTGACATTCTCCCTAAGGCACAAAGTTTAGTATTCTGAGAGATGGATCATCTTAAAGTAGTTTATAAAAATACCCAGCACTAAGCATAGAAATATGGCATAGGCTGGGAATATAATACATTGCACATACTGGGAATATGTTAGGTGAATATTTGGAAAATCTTCCCCCAAATTAAATGAATTAATATATATGGTTATTATGGTATAAATATTTCCCTTTTACAGACTCAGGTTCAACAACTAGCAGAATGTTCAAATGGGATTTGAATCTCAGTCTTCAGGCAAACCATTTTTTCCCATATCATTTTTTATGCATGTGTCAATTATGTATGCTTGTGTATATGTGTGGGGGGCACAAATGTGCACACCTGTGGGGGGATATGTATGGAGTTCAGAGGTTGACACCTAATGTCTTTTCAGTTTTTCTCTTCTTTGTGTACTGAGATCTCTTGATAAACCTTGAGCTCACAGAATTAGCTCACAGTTAGCTCACAGAATTCAGTTAGCTCACCCTCCTACCTCACCATAAGTCCCTGTCTCCACCTTCTTAGTGATGGGATGGCTCATGGCCTTTACATCTGCCTGATTTTATGTGACTGACTGAGGAAGCTCAGAACCAAAGTGCTTTGAGACAAGCACTTCATATCCTGAACAATCTCCTCAGACCTTTCATAGTTGGTATACATTTCATTCCAGTACTAGGAAATTTTACTGTTTTATTTAATTAAAATTTTATCATTTATCTCATCCTTTTTCTTTCACCTACACCTCATCTCTTATGTCTTCATGCCCCCAAAATTTAGTTTCCTCATTTTAACTATTTATATGTGAATCAACATATAAATACAACCCGCCAAGTCGCTTCAGTGTTGCCTGTTTGTATGTGTTTCTAGAGCTAATCACCTGGTATTGAATAACCAATTAGAGATTCAACTCTGAGAAAAATAATTTTCTTTCTCCCAGCTGTTATTAGTTTCTTATAGCTTTCTATCCATGTAGAGACTCCATGAGACTTCCCCTATGAACCCTGGAGTGCAAACTGCTGTTGGGAGTTTATTTAGACAACTAGGTTGACATTCCATGGATATAGCTTCTCTGTCAAATAGGTAGAGAAGGCACAATCTCACAGAGACCTCCTGGCCCTCTGGCTCTTACAGTCTTTTCATGCTCAATTCCACAATATTTCTTGAGCCTTGCATGCAGAAGTTGTGTAGATATACCAGTCGGAACAGGTTTCAGTAACTTCATCTCAATATTCTGCATTGTAGTATGGGAAGTATCCAGAGCTCTGTGAAAACAAATCAATTCAAGTAACTTTACTGATACTGTTTGCCTGTCCCACACCATTCCAGCCAGAGTGTTAGTTTTAACCCTCGTGGAAACCAGATCTCAGACTAATTTTCAAGTCACTCATACCATTTATCAGTTTCACAGACTACTCTAATCTTCTATTTGGCACTGTGGATGAAGACATCATTCTCACTCCACTCCCAAAAGTTTTGCTATTCGAGCTGGATTTATTTGAATAAATCAAGTGATCTAGATTTATTCAAGTGGCCAAGTCTATCAGTAGAATACTTCTGGCCCTGTTGAATGTCATTTCCAAGCCAGTGAGGACAGACACTTTAATAATCAGGAAAGCTGGCTGTTCTGCTGCATCATGGGTGGCAGGGTAGCATTAGGTGAATACTTTCTTCCCTTCCTGCTCACAGTACACATCATTGATTTCCTCCCTCAGTTCATTGTATCAAGGGTTAACTACACCTTCAGATTCTAGGGTCTGTAAGTCTTTAATAGTTTTACCAGGACTAGGGAGTAAGATTTCCATCCTGCCCCCTTTTTTCTTTTTGGTTTATTCTACCTGGAAATAGAAAAACAAATAAAAATGGCCCACAAAATATATGTGCACACTAAAAATTATGTCAAATATGTTCTCCAAGATAAATATGCTGTGGTTCTCTTTCCTCACAGACTCCAGCACTGGCCTTCAGTGCTAGGAGACTTTGCCCTACTACTTTAAATTACTTATGAGTAAATGGCTTAAACTGTAACTGATTTAAGAAAGCTAATAGCAAATTTCCACTATAGAAATTCAATGTTTGTTCAGAGCTAAGTTAAACTCTTATCCAAAGGGTCCAGAAAATTCCACCCCCTTCTAACCCAATAGATAGATATTTAAGTAAATTGTTTATTTTTTTCAAAACTTATTTTTAGATCAAATGTTCCCAGAGAAACTGCATTCTTTAACTGCAAGCTACATCATTAACCAAAAAAAAAAAAAAAAACGTGAAATACAAAATTAAAAAAAGCGAAAGAGAAACATGAACATTTATACTTCCCTCCTATTTCCTCCCTTTGGAGTAAATGAAATTTGAAGTGAATCATTTCCATGCATGGGGAGTAAAAGGCTTTTTCTCCTTTTAATCTCATATTCATTTTTTAAAAATTCTTTAGTGAGACATTCTTTGTAGTTTTTCTAGCATGTTTTCCAAAGGAGTGTGTTGTGTGTGTGTGTGGGGGGGGGAGAGCAAGGTTCCCCTACATATAACAGTAAAACACAACCATAGGAGAAGCACATGAGACTCCCTTCTCTTTAGGTGCACAGTTAAGTGTGGAGTAACTGGGCGCTATGTTTAACTCTCGTTCCTATAGACTACTCTTGAAATAAAATTACAGAAATGTTCTTCAAGAGACCCACAGGCTCTCCATAGTCCACTGCACAAATGATTCACAGCAGCGTTGAAGAAAGATTCATAGAGTCAGAAAACTCAGTGATTTGAGTTTGCTTGGATTGTATATTGTGGGCAAGCAGAATTATTCTGACATATTTCAGAACTGTGTCAGCATCAGAAAGTTTAAAAGAACTCTTTAATCTAGTCATATGGTGATAGATGTTTTTCACTGTGTATTAATTAACTTTCTAGAAAACATTTTTATAGAGGTTCCCAACTTTTACCTCTCATCTTTTGCTTTTAGGCTCTACCTCTGTCTCAGTATGGATAGGACACGTCTAGCAATACCATGACATATTTGAATCATAGAAGTAGAATATTTAGTCTATCATTCAAAGTCAAATATCAATTAGGATCATAAAACCCCCAAACCACAGACAGGCATTTTTTTTTTTTAAATAGGCTACCTATAGCTAAATATTTAATGATTTTTAAATATTTAACTAGCACTATCACTTTGAATCTTCAGAAAAAATTTATTTAAAAGATTATTAGAAGGATTTTTAGGCTGATTAAATAAGATAAACTTATAACTGATTCATAAAAGTGTTTCAAAGATCTTTAAAGTACATGTTTGGAAAAGCAAAAATACATTTTTAAAATTTTTTCCTTCATGTTTGATATACGACACAAGAAGAAGGAAAGGAGTACTTAATTTAAAAAATTTAAAGCAGAGAGCTGGGAAATATTTCTTAAAGAAAACATAAGGTAGTGTTTTCAATAACCTTGACAGACCTCTTCGAAGGTGAGAGTCTTGACTCATTTTTTCAAGTCCATGACAAGGACAGGACAGCTACAAACATAAGCAATAGCCAGACGACACTTACCTTCAGCCTCACTGTTCTGGTCAGGATTGGAACCTGTCTTACAGGCTGAAAGCTTTGGCTGGCACATAGTCTTTTGCCTAATGAGAGGATTAATCACTGATAGATTTGGGATTTCATGACATTGTGAGAGGTGTTGGAAACTCAGCGGCAGGTGGATCTAGTTGTAGGAATAGTCTACTGAAGAGGTGGCTCTGAAGACTTCACCTTGTCCCAATCATTTCCCAGGTCTCCGAGTTCTTAGTAACTATGAGGTAAACAGCTTTCCTTTACCACACAATCACCAAAATGATATCTTGCCTCACTGTTGTCTGAAAATCAATGGAGCAAGCCAACAATGGGGCAGAACCTGTGAAATCATGAGTCAAAGCAGTATTTCCTCTCATAATTCGTCTTGTTATTTTGTCATATTGACAAAAAAATCACTTACATGCACACTCTGAATTCTGGAGATCTTTCATCTTCTGTACAAGTCTTCCTAGCTTAGTTTTGTGCCCATCACACCCAATCCCTTTGTCTAGCTCATAACTCAATACTAAAAACACAAACTTTCTCAATGAAGGTCACTGTAAAAGCCACAGTACACGATTCACCTCTGAGCTACAAAGACAGCTTCTTAACAGCACAAGACTTTCTTGCCACTATATTATGAATTGTTAACAATATTGTATTTCATATTGTATCTCTATAACCTTATATAAGTGCTTAGCATGTATTTCCTTCTCAATAAATGCATAAAAGTTGAATGAATAGATGAATGAATGAATGAATGAATGAATGAATGAATGAATGAATGTGGAAAAAAAATAAAGTAGGTAAATTTACTTAAAAGTGTATCCTAGCCAGGTGTAGTGGTGTTTATCTTTAATACCAGCATTCAGGAGGCAAAAGTAGATGAATCTCTGGAGTTGGAGGTCAGTCTGGATTACATAGTGAATTTCATTATAGGAAAGACTATCTAATAAGACTTTGTTTCAAAAGAAAACAAACAAAAAACATTTTCTAAGAGGCTTTTCTCTTCTAAGTATTTGACCGTAGTGTGGCCAGAAAAAGCCATATCTAACTTTCCAAAATTGAGATTAAACCAAAAAAAAAAAATGAGAAGAATATGGAGCATACTTATTCCCCAATTAAGAACTGTTTAGAGTCTAGCGTTCATGGTGGGATGAACTATTGTAGGCATTTTGGTAGACTGTATTTTCTACATGTAAAATAGGCATGTTTTCTTGTTTGAGTTTGCTTGTTTTGTTTTGAGACAGGATTTCCCTCTGTTGCCCAGGATGACCAACGACTCATTATTTGCTGTTTTAGTTACCTCTTTTATGGCTGTGATAAACAACTTGACAACAGCAATTTAAGGGTAAAGGGGTCTATTTTGGCTCACAGTTCAAGATTTCTGTCCATCTTGGTAAGGAAGTCATAGAGTGATGAGTTCCAGGCACCTGGTCATAGTTCATCCACAGCCAAGAAGCTGAGAACAAGGGATGCTTGCTTGTTCTCAGTCCCTCTTCTTCATTTATACAATCCTGGATCCCAGCCAAGGAATGGTCTTATTCAGTGTGTGAGTCTTCAAACTCAATTAATATAATGGCATAACATGAGACCCACACATTTGTATAGAGGCCCATTTCAAGTCCCCATTCCACCAAGTTGACAGAACTAAGCATCTGAATAGCTGAGGCTGGCTTTGAACCCACAGCATACCTCTTGCCACATCCTCACTACTCACTCTGACTAAGATGAGTAATATTTTTTGTATATAAAGTTTTAATGAACACTACCTTACAAACTTTAAACAGAGAAGTGACTATCCAAGCAAGGTAAATATAATAAACTCACTCAGCCAAACATCATTTTATAATATGTAGAAAATTCTAATGGGATTCTACAAGAAAAGAAAAACTTCACATACACAGTCATCATGTTTCTCAAAAAATATGTATGAAGAATTCTTGCTTAACAAAATAAATGAGAGCCTTTTCATTTATTGACTATTCTCGGGGTTTTGCTTATTTGTGTGGTTTTTCTCTAGAGCAAATAAATGTTCTTAGAGTCCATTTTTTAAAAAATGTGTAACAATATGCTATCAATATTCTAGAGCATGGGGTTTTAAAATGTAAAACTTGTGACGGATAAAAGAACTGAAATTTTACACTTTTCTGAGTCAATCTTGGGCTTCAAAGAGTTTGTTGTAGATAACAAAACTGGGTGGCTTTCAATCAGAATACATTACTTCTTACCACTTTTATTGACTGTGGCTCTGTGTTCTGTAAAATATATTGTTTGTAATGAAAAGTTTGTCAATCTAAATGAATAAACTTGAAGAGTACAGTTTGGCTCAATCGATGTAAGAAGCAGGTATCTTATAAACTCAATAAAAATTAAGGCTCAGGAAATTTTAGTGACATGGGCTAAGACACTGAATTGAATGGAATTGGTGTTGAAACCTTGTTGGCTTCTTAGTTTTTCAAGTTCAAGCTCTTCAAGACATACATAAAGATGTGCTTTGCCTTAAACAGTTGCACCAGGAGCCAATATAAACCCGGTGTTGCTCTACACTCTATACGCCATTAAGTCCATCAACTTGACCTAGAGTTGTACGTGACACATCAATACCTGTCTTCCCACTTGATGATCCAATATTGAGTTGGTTTTGATAGATATATTCATTTTGAGTTATTTATAATAACCTCAATAAGCCCAATGTAAGATTTTAACTTATCACTTTTCCCCAAGTTAAGAAATATAAAACTGTTACCCCTATGTAAAATATGATTTCTATAAAAACTACAACATGATAATGTACAATTTTAAGATGATATTATATAGGTTGTACTGTCAGCATAAATACAGAGTTAGCCAATATTTGGCATTTGATATGTAGTTATGAGCCCTATAAAATGTTAGAAAGGTCTGAACCTCAGTTGATCAGTCCAATAGTTACAAGACCACACTCAGAGTATATGAGTTGCCCTTACTACTAGAATGCGTTAGAGCCTTCCATAGGCTACTGGTCTTTCTTCCTAGCCAGGATTTTCTATGAAAGAAAATCTCTTCTCTCCTTTTCTTATAAGATGTATTTTAAAATGTGACCCTTAATAAATTAGTGACTCTGCTTCAAAAATGATAGTAGAGACGGCCTGTAACATGTCAGATGATGGAAAATTATGACCAGACAGGAAATGACTCACTGTCTCTCCCCAACTGTTACATTAAAATATTGCCAGTTGGTTTTCAAGATTTTCTCCTACTGCAGCAACTTAAAAATAATTTGGATATCAGTGCTTCTGCTTACTGTTGTGTTGTGATTCCTCCCTCTGTTGTCACAAGTATGAATATCAGGTAATGGGCACCATTCATTTTTGTGCTTAGTAGTTTTCCTGGGGTGCCAGTGACAGAAGAAATGTATGCATTAAAACAAGCGTGCTCAAAAGCAGCTCTCTTTATAATTTCAGCCCAGCTGCTGTATTGATGGATACAATCTCTACCACATGCTCCAGGTGGCTTCTAATGCCTGACTCCCCGCAGAAGCCTCTATTTGCACATCTTAAACCACTTATTGGATTTGAACAGGATTTTCCAGCCTGAGTGCAGTAACAGTGTTCACTTGTGTAATATTTGTAAATCCAGGCTTTACATTTCACTCTCCAAATCATCCTCCAAAGACATTCAACGGTGCCTTTGTGCATCCTCGAGTCTCCTTTTTTTTTTTTTAGATTAGATTGTGCCCATTTTGAGTGACTAAAAACTATACTGATAAATATATTTTCACCATGTTAGCATGCACAAAGAGAAGCAATTCAATTACCAGTCTTCTCAGGTGGTGCTTTTCTCTGTCTCTCAAATTCCTATTCAAGGCGTTGCATTCAAGTGCAGGAAGGTTACTTCAAAAGGCTCGATTAAACTTGTTCACTTTTGTTTTGATCTCCATTTTCTACTGTATCAGTTTCTTAAAATCACTGTGCTTAAGACCTTTGTTAGATGCCAATGATACTTTAGCACGACACCCTTCAGCCTGCAGAGTGCAAGGCTGTTATTCTTACAGCTAGGACTTAGAAAGGACTTGCATAAATGCCTTATTTGCTTTAAATGCACGAATGCACAGCAGCCTTCAAGCAGATGTTTTCTCAGTCCTTGTATGTAGGCAACAGACACTTTATGAGTTTCTAAAATAATATCTTTACCTATATATCTAATGCAAGTAATATTTCAACAACTTTGGAATATGTTAGTTTGCCAATAAACAGGAACAGCAAATGCCTATGTTTTATATGTAATAGCCTACATGTGACTATGAAACTGAGCCATGAGGAAATATTGCTTCTAAACTAGGTGCACTAACTAGAATTAATTTTGTCATCACTCATCTGCAGCTCTGAGCCTCAGTTTTTGTTTTAAATGTTCTTTTCTTTGAATCCTTTAGGATTCTGGGGCGATACAGATACAAGAATGATGATGACGGTAGTTTCAAAGTGCCCTTCACTGAACTCTCTGAAGTCGAGACTGAGCATGCATGTGCATCAGAAGATGATATAATGAACCAAGGAATCAAAACACATCCTGTCGTCAATAACCCTATGCTAAGAGAGATCCAAATTCTACAAGGAATATTTCCTCTCCTATCATTCGGATTCAAATGGCTTTCTGGAAGATCCTGAAACAGTATATGATGTTATTCAAAATATTCAGCCAGCACATTTCACAATATTCACTATGTACAAAAATCCTAGAAAACTGTAAATATCTTAAGACCCTTTGTATTGAGAGGGAAACTCACTCATAACATCAGAGCAAAACCAATCCTCTTAATAGGAAAAGGAAGCAAGGCACATTTGAGATCTTCAAAATCTTTACATGTTATATCATGGACTCTGTGTACACAGACATATTCATAGACTCACTGTACAAAAGTTCTAGGAGAAGGGTAGGACACTTTAAGAGCAGATGGTGGTAACAGCTCTGCCCTCAAGTTTAGCTGCACAGGTGGGTGTTGCTATCTGGTACACCTTGTTCTCACTTTATTCCTCTTGTTATAACTTGCCTTCTGTATTCCGACTTTTCATCTCTCAGATGTTGTTTAAAATATATCGACTATACTTTAACCACCCTCACGTGATTTGGCAATATGAAAGCACACGCCACAAGAATGAAAAGTCATGGTTAAACAAATTAAGCAAATAAGACTTTACATTTGTTTTGTTCTGAGTCTCAGTCACAGCAAAGGGGAAGTTCAATGAGGATTCAGTTCTCTGCCTGATAGGGATGAGCACAGCTAAGGGGCTTCTGTTCTGTTCCGTCTTTCTTTACCATCCCGAAGCGTCTCCATTATTGCTATGTCTATACCACAGCCTTAGACAGTGATGCCCTTTCCTATCAGCTGTGACATAGCTCACTCAGGATGGCACAGTACTTCTGTCACATTCCCTCCTCACATGACAGTCACAAGAGAACTGTCCTAACAAATTCAGCTATGTGTTCCTGCCATTTGTGTATTTTTAGCCCCTCTACAGATATTCTCCTACCCTACTTTTCTTCTCCAGTTTCATGATAACAATTGTTAGACATACTCAACTCCAGCAAGGACAGGCCCACATGTCTTTCTGAGAGGAGCACACTCATCACCTCATGTCAGTCAGCAGTGGTGCACCAGCGCTTCTCATTCAGATGAGAAGTTTGAAATGGCTAAGTTCCCTCACTAAAGAAAAGAGAGTGAAGTAGGAGGGTAAAACCCTATAATTACATCATGGTCACAGCAAAGATAACAATAACATTATAACACTCAAGATGACATCATATTCAGATATGACTACATTGCTGTCAATAGGACAGAATTCTTTACTTCTGAGCATTGTTATAAAACATATTTTTTAGGCTACATTGCACAATGCTCTTTGATTTTCCTTAAAATATCACAACTTCTAACAATAAACAGACAAGATAACAGACAAGATTACTTTGGAAAGACAATGTAATTTTGTGGTATGTATTCATAATAAGTTAAAGTACACATACACATACACACACACACACAGACAGAGAAAGAGAGAGAGAGAGAGAGAGAGAGAGAGAGAGAGAGAGAGAAAGGATATACATTATAGAAAAAATATCATGAAGGGAAGAAGCAAGCAGTCACCAGAACACCAAATTTTCTTCACTGATCATGGCGTTACTATGCTATATGGAACAGCATTTAGTGTCACTACAAGCCTTCATGAAGTGACTAATCAACATACAAACATCTATTTCTACTCTTCATGTTCACACAGACCCATTCTAATGAAGAGTACATTAGAGAGACAGAATGTAGTCACATCAATGGATATCTATGATGAAAAGGGCTCCCTAGGTTGCCAACTAAGGAGCAACTTGGACTTTCCATCATGCTGTCTAAGCTTTCAGTTTTCCATAGTGTTTAGTATTTATGCAATGTCGACCCTTCTGAAGGGCCCTCTATAGCAAGTCTGAGAAATATATTATACTATGGCCAGTGGCAATTTGCATTAAAGCAGAAGGTACTTTCAGGCATGCTCATAAAAAAGAGGAAATGAAGGTTTTTGGAAGAGCTGCTGGCAAAGTGCTGAAGTCATAGTGGACAAGGAAAATCAGGGTTTGATCAAGTCTATAGACCAAACGGCGTGAAAAGAGTAACAGACACAAATAGAAGGCAAGTAAAGCTAGTTTAATGAAGAAAAGCAGCTAAATATAAATACATATATATTTAAAACATACAGGCTTGGAAGAAGCCACAGAGCAAATTGAATGCATGTGAGATCTGCTATATGAAAATAACTGTGGTAGAGGGTGCATAACGGTTGGGAAAACAAATGTTTTGAAGAATCAGCCTAAGCTTTCCTTAGGCCTCTTCCCTTCATGCTCCTCACAGCAGCCTTACCAAGTCTGCTGTAGTAGTCTTATATTCATGTGGAGTGCAGGATGTTACAGAATGTTCTCATTGTTAAAGTAAACATCTCAGCTTGCTGTGTTTGGGAATTGCCTGTGTCTCTTACTTTTCCATCCACAATCTTCCCCAGTACATTCCTTCTCCCTTAGGCATGATGTCAGGCAGTATCCAAGATGACTGCTGTCACCCAGCTTGCACTCGAGTTGTCTCAGTGGCTAATTAACTCCAGTTCATGACTGACAAAAAAAAAAAAAAAAAAAAAAAAAAAACAGAAAAATACTATGGCCCTGAATTCTGGAGTTCTTGATTTCCATAATTATCATCGATGCTGCATTAACCTCTGTAAGAAAAAAACTTGATTGCCATAAAGCTGTAATCTCAAAACTTACTGTCTTCTATAGAGTTCTAAGATTTGACTTTCATATTCCTTTTATATTGCCAGGTGTCTATTTTTTTTTATCATCTCATAGTGAAATTAGCTATATCTTCTTTAAGAATTTTTTGATTCAGAGCCTCATGTGTCCCATCTTGATCTGTGATTCTTTTGCCACTGGATCCTTAGTCCTGGGAATATAGATATGAACCACCAAACCCAACCTAGTCAACCTCTTGAGACTAAAGAATACAAATATTTATCTTAAGCCCAATGATGATTACAGCCAGTCACCCATACACTAAGGGACATTATTATTTATCCACTTAATGCCTGGCAATGAACTTAATGAGGAGTAGCCTTAGAGGACCTATGCACAGGCTCTGACCTTCTGCTCTGGTAGCTGGATCTTCATGTCTCCTGTGCATTTTGATACGACAAAAGTGTACCAGGAACTGCTGCAGGTTAATTCTTGTCCATCTTCTAATTACTTTTAATTATTATGTTTTAAATGCTTCTTGAGCCTAAGTTAATGACAAAGACTCAAAGGTCAAAACTATGCATTAGGTGAGTGAGTCTAAATGGTCAAATGTTAAAAGGAACCTTTTTGTTGTTGTTAAATCCCAAAATAATATTTTCATAAAACTGAACCCCAGGCTTTCATCTATAGGGTCCCTGGTAAAGAACTTACACTGCATTACAAATGTCTGAGTCTTTTTTGGTGACAGCTAAGCCTGCTCAATATACACCATTCCTCTCTTTCTCTCCCTGTGTAGCTGACATGCTTCCATGCATAAAAATTAATGTTCCCATTTCAACTGTCTCGTTTGGCAGGAGCAAGTTCGCAAGCCAAAGCAAACATGAAGGACGGAAAGAAATAAAGCACAAACAAGAGAGATGAAGAGTGCATTTGGGACTCTGCAAACTGAGAAGCAGTGTTTCACGCCTTATAACAACCAATACATTGCTGTGATCATTTTTGAAATGGATACCAACCTGATGCTCAACAGGTCACAATAAATGTTAAGGCAAAAGTCAATATCTTTAAAATCAGAAACAAGTATTAAAACTTATAACAAAATTGTAAGGAAATAGGGAACAGGGATGTAGCTGGAATGGAAAAGAACTTGCTGGAGACACGTGAAGACCTGAACTTGAATATGTAGCACTCACATGAGACTAGGCATGGTAGCATGCATCCATCATGCCGAGCTGGGGAAACAGACAGGGAGCTCTTTTGGAGTTCACTGGCTAACTAGCCGAGCAGAATTGGAGAGCTGTAGGTAGGTTCAGTGAAATATTGAAGTGAAGAGCAATGTTTGAAGGCAAACAGTTTTTTTTGCATGCAAAAGTGCCTGGATACTCCAAACACACACAAATTATAAGGATGGGAATACTATGTATGTTGTGTGACTTTATCTTTTCTATTGAGTACTTTTTCCCTTAAAATTTCACTTAGAAAATACTTATTATTTTTGTATTAATTATATCCTATCTGGCTGTCTATTATCTATCTATCTATCTATCTATCTATCTATCTATCTATCTCTGTCTACACACACACACACACACACACACACACACGAAAACACACAGACACACAGACATACACACACACACACAGAGACACACACACACACACACACACACACACACACTCATTTGACCTTAATCTACTAGGAACTTTACAAAGCATCAATTCTAAATTGCCTCACTCACGAGCTTCAATCAAGGACAATGCTTAAGCCAAAGTCATGTGTTTCCCCATCTTTTCTAAAACAGTGACAGCTTCAGAGATTGTGTTGTGTGCCTTTACTTAGAAAGAAGATTCAGCATGTGGTTTGCTTGCATAATAACAGGAGACTGCGACATAACAGCAAGAGGAACATATTACGTAAAAACGAGTAAGGTATAATTTTAAAATACAAAGAATATAAATAATATATAATTTAATTATTATTCACACTTGGACTGCACCGTGAGCCCATTTACAATTTAACTAACCATTTAATAGAATTAGCTAATCATTAACATTGCAATTATAGAAAATCAATATTTAAACCATTCATTTATACATGATGTGTAGTATATATGTACATATGTATGTATGGTGATAAAGTAATTATCTGGAAATAGCTATTCTATTATTAATAAAAACATTAAAGAAAACATTGTGGGGAAACTCCTGGAGATAGAGGTAGAACATAAACAGATTAGCACAGTGCTTCTGCTCAGTTTAGGAACAGAGCGACTCCGTGGATTTATACATTACCACACTCACACAGTGTTCTTACAGCTCATAGAAATAAGGTGCATTTTTCCTCCAAAGGAAAACAGATTGAAAATGTATATTTCTTTCTATCACATCCCATTCTCCTAAGGAGACAATGCAAAATAAATGGCAGAATGACTGTAAGGCCCAGTATTTTATCCCTAAGTATGTAGACCTAGAAGTCTAGCAGTAAAACTTTCAAAATCCAACGACCCTTTTTATGTGTACTTTTATTTGTCTTGTATTCCAATCAAATTGCAAAGAAAGTCTATAAAAAAGTTTCATTCTGTAATTTTAGCACTCAATTCAGGTTGTCAAAATAATGAAGGAATGGATATAGTTTTAAAGAACCATGACTGCCTGCCATTAGAGTACGTACGAAATTTAATCACTGAAAGAGATGCGTTAATAAACAAATTTTATCTGGAGTTCACTTGGGGGCAAAGAAAAATAGAATTCACAACTTATTTTTTTTTATCATTTACCTTCTACTCCAAGTGATTTTTTAGAACTTTGAAGTCAAAGCTTGGTTGTTGATTGAATGAATGTCAAACGTCTCTAGTACACTGCATCACAATTTAAAGTTTCTCTTAATATTTCTGTGATTCTTATAGGAATAAACACATAGATCATGTTTCACCTCAACTTCAAAATAAGCAAGCCCATTATATATATAGGCTGTGAATTGGTATGTTTGAGAACAGACAGACTGGAATGAGGAAATGCAGCATGCAGCAGCACCTGTAATCAATCAGCAACCCCAAGATGGTGTGGTGAGACAGACAGAAGTCAACAGCACAGATTTAAGAACGGGGAGAACATGCCTGTGGCCTGTGTAGCTCTCCTCCTCAGATGTGGCCAAGGAGCTTTCCTTTCCTTGCTTGTTACTCCATTTGGTTCTTTACTGGCTAAGAACACAGCAGCTGTGATCACTTGTCACATTTCTGCCACAATGTCCTCTATGGGCTTGTCTTTTGGTTCCTATGAAGTAAACAGTAGGATTGGGTCATCTTTAAAATGTAAGCCACCGTATTCTCCACTCCACTGGAGAGGAGATTTCCTCCACTCTCCTGCTGGTATACGAACCCAAAGAACACATTCCACACTTACATGGAAGGCATAATCTCAGTCTAAGTAAGAAGTTTTGTGGATATAAAATAAGATTGTTTTCAAAATTCCTCAGTTTTCTCACTCCTGACTGAGAAAGCACGAGGGAGTTAAAGGTCATGAACGACTACCAAGCAATTCTCTACTTTGAGGAAACCACCAATCTTCCTCCAGTCACGAATCTGCCTTCTCAAATACTCCTTCCTTCATAACCATCTCAGTGCATGAAACTCCAGTGCATGTACGTGCCCACATGTCTCCACTACACAATCAGTACATGACTTTACACTGTGGGCACAAAGTTAAAGCAAACTTAATCGCATTGCAAATGTCCCCCAGCTCAAATCAATTAAATATATGCCCACAAAACTGACTTTTTTGTTTTTATAAATCTTTGTATAATTTATCATAAAAAGGAGATGCGACCCCCCCCCCGCCCAATAAAACCAACTCAGGATGAGTTGAAGAGTGCTTGAAGTATTATGTAACCTCTCACCCCTCTCTGACTGCAGTGTGCGGCTGTTTATCCCTTGCTCTCTGTTCTTCATGACTATGCAAGTCATGTCAGGTTGATGGGAAAAGTGAACTTGCTCCATGAAAGAGGTAATGAGACTCCAAGGTCTTCCCTAATATTCTATACCTCTAGTGACCATTGTCTGTGGTGTAGTCACTTCTCAGAATTTATTAAGGATCGTTCCGTTTGATCAGGATAACAGAGAAAAAGAGATATTGTATGTCTTCCCATGATAGATGGTAAAATGTACACAGCTTCTTCTTTGGTTACTTTTAATGAAAGCCTTGAGAGAATACCATCACTTGTGATATTAAGGACTCTAAGTAACCTTGCATATTCTTTGACCCAATAGTCCACCTCATAGAAAGCTCTTAGCCCCTATAAAGCTTTTTGATAATTAGGTTCTCTTCTTCATAAAACCTGTAAAGATCCATAAGCATAATTGACTTAAACCTTTTTTAAAACCATTTGATTGTATTTCCTTCTGTGTATGTGTGTGTGTATGTTTGTGTATATGCGCATGCGCGTGAGTGCATGCATGAGTGCGCGTGAGCGCATGTGCACGTGTGTGCACATGTGCATAGTTGAGGAAGTTGTTAAATATCTTCCTCTAACATTCTCTATTGTATTCACTTGAGAAAAAAAAATCTTACTGAACCCATACAGTAAAGTATAAGGTTCAATTTCCTTGAATAACATTCTCTACGAAATAGGTGTTTTTCAGAAAAAAAAATAATGTTGAAGTTTACTTAAAGAATGGCACCAACTGAAAAAAGAATAATGCTAAGAAATAATATAAATAGGCTTTTCCAGAATGGTTTGTTAACATGTGTAGGACGAATTCTCACTCTGCAAATGTGACGCACAGCCATTAACTCAGATTCACATTTGGTTATTTTGGAGACAGATGACAAAGGTACCTTTAAAATGTTAAAGGTAAAATCCACTATCTGGTTTGTGGTTTGCTGAGATAGGAACTCTTAGGACTATATGTTTCAAGAACCCAAGGGAATCCTTCCTTCTTCCTCAGGCATGTCCTTCTCAGTCTTTGGTTCTGGTGACAATAAGTACAAAATTGAAAACATATTGTGATGAAGGTACACAAGAAAATATCACCAATAACCAAAAGTTAACATTGTCAATTATATTGTAACTGAATTAACTCTCAAATATCCTCACAAATTAGCCATCTGAAAACAGAACACGAAAATCATAATTACTATAACTTTATAAGTTATATTGTCCCATCCTAGGGGAATTTCCTGAGCCACCACCTCATTAAAACAGCACTACTGAGGAAATAGAAGAATACTTTTTTTTCCAGTCTACCTATTTATTTGGAGAACCTTGAGACAGGTTTTTCACTACAGTGAATACAAGGTAGCAATTTAGTACCTGGTCTATAACAAGAATTATTTATAACAACACTGAATAATGTATAAGTTTTGACTGTGACAATTCTGAGATGCCTTTGGACAGCAATAATGAAGAAGCCTTATTCCAAACAGCTTAGAAGCTTGTGAAAGAAATTCCAGTCTAATAGAGTTATGAAGAAGTATCAAATATAAATGAGTTGGTTACACGAGCAGAGAAGCTGTGAGAAGCTCAGACCCCAGGGAAGCGTGGCAGTGTGGTTTTTATCTGACCCATTACACTGCATGGATGCTGCAATGTCGGCTAAGGTGTAACCTTTAAATTCCAACCCATGAATTGAGATATATTTCCTCCTTGCATTTAAGAAAAAGTCAAGGATTTAGGTAATGATAAAAGGCTCTGAAACACTATCATCTCTAGTTTTATGTCTTACATTTTTTTCTTTACTATTTTTAATGATAATTTCTTCTATTTTGGAAATAGTTATTTTTTTCTTTAAAAATATATAGTTATAGTTCCTGCAACCCAGAATAAAATGATAATTAATAGTTCAACATTTATAATTGATTACATTTTAATATTTTAAAGTTGTTTTAAGATGCTTTAATTTTGTCATCACTAATTAATTACATTTTCTTTAAAAGTTGATCTGTTACACAGTTAAAGAATTCAAAGCAGACTAGTTTTTCAAGATCCACATCAGAAACAACTGAACTGGATGAAGTCTCCCTGTCAGTCTCTTAACGTTTCTTGTTTCTTTTATAGATTTTGAGGACTGTTTAGGCATTGCTAATTCTTCACGATCCCTTCTGTATGTACCAGAGTTACCTTAACACATAAATGAATTATTAGTTTCTCAATGTATTGTTGTTTACATTGAAGTTATCTATATATTTCTCATATTTTTTCATTGAACACAGTTTAGAAGCATTTCTCAGTTGTTGTTTTTTCCCCTTTCTTCTAACTAACACAAAACAATAGCAGTTACACTTCTATTAAACAAACAACAGTATCAAGCTAGTGTGGGTGGGGGATGGGCAACATGATTCTTGTCAGAAATATGTGACAAAATAATGAGGCTATCTGAGATACTTAATATATTTCCTTAATGACTTCTTACAGGACTTGGCATCAAAAATAATAATAAAAAATCATAAAAGCCAGCTTGCAAACTTAAAATGTGGGTATTCTATAAGCCAGACTTATAAAGTTTGAATGCTAAGACTTGGTTGCAAAGCTAATCACCTAAGAAATTCATTTCTGCTGCATGCTGTTGTTTCACACCCGGGGTGCAGGCTGGGAAATCCCAAATGGAGGAGATACACAAACAGGCTTCAGTATGCACACACTGCTACCCTGGGGCTGGGTATGTTGCATGTTTGTGTACATATTATATGAATATGTGCAGAGCAAGTGGGGATTACAGCTGAAATACAGCAGAGCTCAGTACACTGCCGCCAAAAAAAAAAAATAAATAACGAAAAAGAAAAAAAAAGACTTTATCAGAGCAAACTAAAGGTGCAAAACACCTTTTCAGAGTGTGCTTTTGTATGACCCGCCACAGTGTTTTCTAATTATTACAATGTGAAAATCATTAGAGCAAACAGAAGCAAATGTATTTCCTCGCTCGCCTGTTTCCTAATTACAATGTACAGGCTGCAGATAATAGCCCTTTGCTGTTGTTACTATTTAGCAACTTTGAGCCAGTTTTTAACAGCCCACCCTCTCCATTGTACTATGCTATAAATTGCAACGCAATTCAACATATCAGTGTATAATTTCCCCCAAGGTTTTTATAGGAATCATTAATATAAAACATTAATGTAGAGAGCCCATAGTACCCCTCCCCCTTTTTTGGTTAAGAGTTTAAATCTATTGACTTGTAGTTGGCTTTTAAAATGACATTTTTTCCTTGCTGCCTTTAATTCAATCCAAATTAAAAAAAAATAAATAAAAAGATGCCAGATGTCATGAGGCCAATAAGCAGGTGGGCCGAAGCTTCTGTACCAATTCAAACTGGCACCGCATCAAACCTGGTGGGTATAACCTTTAATTCACTGCTTCCCTGGCACCAGATCGAGTGCCATCTGCTCAGCCTCGCTAAGCTGTGCATGTTTCTGTGTGGGGACGATGCCAACAATGCAAACTGTCTCCTACATGTGCAGGGAATCATCAGTGCAACTAGTTTTTCGAGACCCATATGGTGGCATCTGCGAATGCACACTGTCAGCATCGCTGCCTGTACCACCCTTCGAGTTTTAAGAATGGGAGGAGAGAATGCCAGTTTGTAATTCACTACAGAGAGCCAGGAAGAAAACTTTTCCTTTTTTTTTTAGGTGCTTTTATTTAGGATCATTTGACCAGAATACCTGAGGCATTGGAAAAGCCTTGACCTTAGTTTGGTGGCCAAGAAATGCAGAAAGGCTATGTATATACCTCACCCTTCAAATTTTCACAGACATACATAAAAGGGAAATGAAGACCCCTCCATTGCTTTACCCATATTACAGAAGGCTCTCTTTGAAGAGTCCTTTCTTATTTCCCTTAACATTTCAAATACAGAGATTATCTTAACTTGCTGAGAATGAAGGAAGATAAAAGAAAAGATTTGCTTATCACTGCCTACATTTCATAGATCTTAGGGAAGCCATGCAGTTCTGACCTATGTTCCTTATGATAAACGACCCTTCACCAGCTTAACGTTTTCAACTCCCTCCCTCCCTCTCTCTCTCTCTCTCTCCCTCTCTCTCTCTCTGTCTCTCTCTGTCTCTCTGCCTCTGTCTCTGCCTTTGTCTCTGCCTCTGTCTCTCTCTGTCTCTCTGTCTCTCTTTCTCTGTCTCTCTCTGTCTCTCTGTCTCACACACACACACACACACACACACACACACACACACACACACTTCTAACTTTTAGATCTTTGTGCACAATCATTTTCCTC
Source organism: Rhabdomys pumilio (assembly GCA_030674055.1). Lineage (NCBI taxonomy): Eukaryota > Metazoa > Chordata > Mammalia > Rodentia > Muridae > Rhabdomys > Rhabdomys pumilio. Next base: position 120,757,517 of record JANHMN010000004.1, read on the forward strand.
AGAGCTCCAGAGTGAGGGATTACTTTCTTGATTCTTGACTACTGCTAACTGTTCCCTCTCTTGTCCCAAGATCCCAAGACAAACACACCCAGCTCATCTTCTAGAAAAAAAACTTGGACCAATGCTCTAGTGATAAATAAAAAAAAAACCAAACAAATGGAGATTTGTTAGTTTTGTTGTTCCTTACCTATTTCCATAGTGACTATAAATTCCATGAAAGACACATTTTGCTTAGCTTATTTGCCTCAATGTCTGTTTTAGTAAGGAATCTAAGATCATTTACTGAACAAGTAAAAAAGAAATAAATGTACTTATAAGCATGAAGAAAATACTACTTTTAGGTAGCCTGATAGAAAAACTATATTCTAGAAAATATGAGAGACAGTCAATACAATCGAGTCAATGTACAAACAGTGCTATTTTCTGTATACTAACTCTGTACTCCACACTTTGCTAAGCACTTCACATTCTATATCTTACTTGATCATTTCAAAAACTATGTTAATTACTGACATGCCTTCCAACACACACCACTGTACAGTAAAAAGTCAAATCTGGGAAGAAAAGGGTTAACCAAAACTCCAGCTCCATATGATTCTAGAGCCTCAGATCTTAATTACAACATTAAGCACTGTCTGCTCTATCAAAATATTTGGTAACTTCAACCTAAATCAAATGAAAAATGTGTCAGATAATAGGTGCATGCTTCTACCATATGTTAGATTTTGTTCTTAACATTTCCCAGTTTAAAAACTATTATTCTTATTAATACTCAGAATAGGATTTGTGGCAGGCATGCATTTAAGTTAACTTATATTTATTTCAAAGACTGTCATGTTCCAGCATATATAGAACATTTGTGTCTCATTAAAGACCCAAAATTCTCAAGCACAAAAAGTATAATTCTCACTCTGTTAACACCCACTTCTGATGGCTACGTTTCTGCCTGTGCGGGAACTCCTGGCTGCTGTATTAGTGATCTCAATGCCATCTGGCAAAATCAAGATCTTGAAATATAAGACAGACTCATTTAGGAAAAGAATCATGATCATTGTTGTGGTGTGTTTATTGCATGCATTTAAGAATATGTGTTCACCTGATAAACAAAGCTAGGAGAGAATAAATTTCCTAAATGAAAGTTAAATTAAAATTATCTGCTCTCAGTGATATTATTTATCATTGTATATAGCAGTATAATTTAAGGGGCAGACTTGCTCGAAGAACATTCTTCCCCTAAATGAAGCATGTTCAATAAAATCAGAGTGAATTCACAAGTTGTATTTTCTCTATCACTGATGTCTAAACAACGTATTTAAAAACTTGCATGATGTCCTTCTCTTTGACTAGTTCAGAGTCATCTTCTTCCTTGTTCTTCATCCTTACCCTCCTCCAATTCATATGTGCAATTCTTAAAATTGCAAAAAAAAGAGAGAAAGAGAAGAACAGGAGGGGGAAAGAGGGAAATAGAAAGGAAGGGAGCTTAATGTTAACACCAGCTATAGGAAACATAACCAAGAGAAATTCAGCCAAAAGCCTCGTCTTAATGTGCATTGCTTCCCAATAATTGGTTTTACTAATGCTACAGAGCTATTAGAACAAGATGGAAAGGTCAGAGGATAGCAAGATTTTTAAAAAGTCAAATGGATTATAAAAAATTAAAGTTTAAAGAGCAGAGCATATACACTGAAGAGAAGGAGCTCACGGTCTGTAGGGGCACAAGAGCACATACTCACAGGAATGCTAGAGACCATGTGTCCTGCAAGCACATGCCTAATCTTAAGCTTCAGTAATTTCTCTAGTTCACTGAATTTCTTCAAGGATCAAACATGATAATGGATACGTTGTTTGAGATAGCGTGGACACAAATGTAAGGTGACTTTGTGTAAGCATCGTGGCAGCTTGTTTTTGCAAGGGATGGTCCAGAAACTTTTGCCCACAGAAAAGAGATGGGTGAGATTCTTGTCCTCAGGAAAAAAAATCTCAGCCCAAATGGCAGATGTCTAGAAAATGACCACTTTGCACATTTCAATTCCACCTCAACTCACACCAAAGCTGCCGAGTCAAAAGCCTAAATCAGCACATTCTGGGTCTCAGGGACCACAGCCTACATCGCTTTGCAATTCAAGATCTCATGAAAGTTGCAATCTGAATGGAAAATACCCTTGACTGCCATTCATAGGAGAGGTACTAAACATCCCCTTAAGGGCAAAGCTTCCTAAAGTGCTAGGACTAAGACATTACTAAGTCTAGAAGCACAGTCTTTCATTCTCACTGAGGCTCAGCCTCCTCCAATAAAGACCACACAGCCACAGAATAGAGAAACATGCCCGTAGGAGAGTATGTGCAGACACTCTGGTTTATCCTGTTCTCCAGGCTGGGCCTCTCCCTTTTCTGATCTTGCAGCTTTTTCATGTCCCACTCTTTGAAAGCCTTCCTAAAACTAGGCAAGAGATGGTAGCAGCTTTTCCAGTTGCAGAGGTGATATGGAATTATGACCCTTGTTCATTCACAAGTGCATCACAACATGAACAATTGAACATTTGCTTACGAAACCTATTGTACTTAATCTTCATATACACTCACTTATTAACTGGAAAAGTTTGGAGACCTGTTTAGTATACACAAATGTAAAGAATACAAACAGAATTGAAACCTGTATTCACGAAGTATTAACACTTAAGTTCCATGTTGGTGCAGTGTATGGGAAGAAAGTGATATTTTATTGTTGAAGGACAAGAAGTCATGGATTTACCGTGAAGCATGGAGCACTGAGCAAGAATTATTTACTTGAAGGGTGATTTTTGTTGTGTGGGGGGTATGGGATTTTATTAAAATAATCGGGAAATGCTGTGGAGTAGAAAGTTGTAAAGACATGAAACTCGTTCCATTTTAAAAGGAGTTAAAATAATGATGCATATCATAGTTCTCTTGCCATGAGAATTCTACAAACACCCTCCACACCCATCTCTGCCACTGGCATTGACCCAATGGGATGAGAACACACCATGAATTTTATAAGGTATGGCAACACACACACTCAACTTCTCAACTGACAACGGCTGTCAAAGTTGCTCTCATATTAACACATGCCTACCTTTTAGTAAATACTCTTGTTGGCTTTGCTCAACAAATTTGTCCAGATCAAGCCAAGGCACTGGTCACTTTTAGAAGTTCCACAGCTCCTGCTGACAATAATTTCACCATAAAAACTATCCGTGATGAAATCATTTAAGTAAACCTTAAGTTACTTCTCGGTCTTTCAACACATATTCAGTCTGAGCAGGACACTGCAATAGACACAATGGTAGAAGCAAACAATTCATTGGTTCAGGTGTGATGGGATGCATTTCTTATAAGCCTGAGAGATGCTGAATTGGGTTCTTTTTACTATTCGCCTCTTCAATTCTGCTCTCAAGATTTTTTTATTGTATTTAGTTATCTATCTATCCATCCATCTATCTATCTATCTATCTATCTATCTATCTATCTATCTATCTATCTATTTATTTTGCCAAGTTCTCACTATGAATCTCAAGTTGACATCAAAATCATAATCCCCTTTTGAGTGCTGCAGTTTCAGGTTGTACCCCATATCTGGCCTGTCTAGAATAAAACAGCTTAAAATTGTAATATATGTGGTAATTATCTCTGCCTAGTGGTAAGCAAGATCATAGAAAGAATATATACAGTTCTGTATCTGTGTCACCAAAACACAAAGTTACTATGGGTGTAGTTCTAGGTAATATGAAGTAGAATGGGGGGCGGGGCTGAGAAAGTAAAGGAATGATAGAATGTGTATGAAATGTGAATAACTGTTGAGACTATATTCCTCCCAGATCTAAACTCCTGTAGGTGAGATGCTGAACGATCACTATGCTGTGTTTGATAGAAGATGAGGTTATGACTCTGAGAATGTAAGATATACTTGTCAGAACATTCATTGTAACAGTGATGCTTGCAAGAGAGGGAGCAGCAAAGACAGGGAATGGATGAAGACAAAGGAGGGGAAGCAGTAAGAAAAAGAGTAGAATGAGAAGAAGGAGGAAAAACAAAAGAAAGTAGGGAGGAGGGAGGGATGGAGAAAGAAGGAAGGAAGGAAGGAAGGAAGGAAGGAAGGAAGGAAGGAAGGAAGGAAGGAAAGAAGGAAAGAAGGAAAGAAGGAAAGAAGGAAAGAAGGAAGAAGGTAGGTAGTCAACAAATAGAAGTAGCCGATTTTTCGCTTTATGGACTTGTTTTTTCTAGTAATGTTAAGAGAAGATCACTGATTGCTATGGATGTTGCAGTATGCAGTGCCTAGTACAATACCTAGAACTGACAAAATGATGTTTTGCAGATTTTATCATGGTCTAAGAATTCACCTCATCTTCAAGGTTTGTGTTTAAACTGAAAATTTGGAGTGGCTTAATATAGTTGGATAACCTGACAACCTGTAATGTGTGTGTGTGTGTGTGTGTGTGAGAGAGAGAGAGAGAGAGAGAGAGAGAGAGAGAGAGAGAGAGAGAGATGGCTGATTCACCATTTTGAATATTAGTATGAATAAAGTACCAAAGTGGAAATTTCTGGTTGTGTCATGTGATGCAGAGTCATGTGATATTTTGCTGAGACAAAACCTGTGAGAGGATCTGCGATATTTGGAGACAGTATAAGTAGGACTCAATGGACACTGACTGAGCACTTGCATAGCTAGCTGTGCAACTCTTTCTTGGCCTCTAGTCTTCCCTGACTTTTACTTCATTGAGAGAGGTATGGCAGAGAACTCCTGGCGTTCCAGGTGATCCTGGATGCTCCCACTGACTAGTGCTGAATATGGAGAGGCCTGGGGGTTTCTGCTGAATTGTGTCATCATTGCTGATTTTGTTTTGTGACACTTTTGGTATCCTGACACTACTGAACTAGACTGGTGTTATCTTGACAAATGGAGATTGAAATCTCCCCCAAAGAACTACTTCTAAGGAGGTCTACATTCCTTTGTCTTATTTACCATCTTTTCTCCCTTACCTTAGGATGGTAGACTAGAAGGGGATCGAAGCATTTAAGAATCCTTATTAAAGTAAGTTTTGAACAACTTAAGCCTACAAAGTACTGTTTTCAATGCATTCCAAAGACTAAACCGCTTTGTAACTGCAATAACTGGTCACATGGTGACTGTACAACAGCCAGTATGCCAACCACAACAAAACAACAACAGCACAAAAATCTCCTTCCCTGAGCTGTTCCTGTTATGGTTTTTGGTTTTGGTTACAATTACTACTGTGTCCATCCTAGCTTCTTTTAAACTAAAGCATTTCTGAGGGAAAATAACATAGGCATTGATCAAAGTCATGGTATTCACAGCCTTGCATCCAGTCCTGGACATGACCATATTTCACTTCTCAATGACATCTACAACAGCTGTTTGTTATAGTAGAAGAGAATTATACACATTGAGGATTATGATTTTATGCTATTTTTATGTAATAGACATATATATGCATGTAAGAATATTAAAATTATTCACATGAAATTTATGGGTACAAAGATGAAAAATATTGGCTTGCTTGCTGTTCCATTCTCAGACAACCGTCAATCGTGTTATGCTTAGATGTCTATTTCATAAGTTAATTGATTGTTCACTGCAAACTTATTGATCTTTACTTTAGGATTCTTTGCTTATAGGCACCTCAAGTTTGACATGTTGACAAGTCTAAACATCAGAAATCAGAGAGCGACTGATGACAGAACTAAGACAACGAGAGGCCATGTGTCTGTGGCCTGTACACTTTAATAGGATATAACACTAGAGAGACAACTTAACATTCGGTTTCTCCTCATTCTTGAAATACTATTAAAGCTAGCTTCACAAGGACAATGGTCCTTGTTGCTACAGTCAGTTGATTGTGGATAGTGATGAGAGTTCTTCTGTCTTCACACAGTCTGTTGTTAATCTGCTTTTCTTATTTTAAATAACCTTTGTGATGACCCAAAAAGACATTAACTTTAGGACACTTAGCAAATTTTATATCTTAGCTATTTCATAGATCAGTTGATGAACCATAATAAGGCATGTAATAGAACTGAGACATAGGAGAAGGGCAAACATCAAGGAAACCACTCAGTACATAATCACCAGGAAGAAATGATAGAGCCATTGGCCTCAATAAACACCTGGGATCAGAACAGAAAATAAGTACCTTAGTAGTTTAAAGATGTAGCATCAAAGTCTATACTAGAATAAATGTGCTTTACTCATAAACCTAACTTTTGTCAACACTCAGTGTGCATGTTCTCCTAGTTAGATCGTGTAAGTAGAAAGCCAAGAATGAAACAAATGTTCTGGAATAAGCCATAGTCCTGTCACATGCAAAGGAACGTCTAGTGTACTATGGGGCCTCCTTAACTTTAGATAACTGCAAACAAATTTTAATGAATAATATTAGTACCATGCTGTCTGCAAGCTGCAAATGATCCTTTATACAAGTTATTTTCAGTCAATACATCCCCAATCTCTCCCATAATATTGATTTCCTTCTAGATGTTTTTAATAACTATATCATTCCTTTGAGCCATTTCCTTTTTAATCATTATATTGTTCTTAAAATTATTTGGCAATCATTCTTTAAGATAAAGTTACCCTCTAGAGCTCTGATTCTTCTTAGTATAATGTGTGAATATACTAAGGGGCTATGGATTCAAGTGACAGGCACATGTTCAGGTCTAGAGAATTTAGACCGGGCTCCCTAGTATATCAATTTATAAAGCAGTGAACTACGAAAGTGATTTTGCATTGCCTACACTCCAGACCCATCTCTCCCAAACTTTATTACATTTGGACTTCAGGCAAGATAAAAATGCAGAAAACAATACAAGAGAAAACTAAGTTTAGGGCTGACAGTGTCACTGCAGAATAGAGAAACAGAATCAAAAACCTGAACAACTTCCAAAGTTGTCTCTGGGTCTAGTGCAATTATGGACTTGATCAAATTGTGATCATGAGTGATCAAGTCAGCATTAATTGCTGTTTAAATAACTGTTTTAAAAGTCATAAAGAGTTAATGATAAGGTAACATGTTTTAGCCCCTTGGAAAAAAAATCCTTACATAGACCTGACCCTTAGGCATTATATTTTGTGATTCAGTAATTATTTTTAGAACTCTATGTTACATTTCTATGTAGAAATAAGTCACCAACATCCACTAATATATTATTTATACTAGCAATGCCATGAAATAATATAAAAGAAATAACCTGAAAATTAAACAATGAAAATGAGTACATGAAAATATTATGGCATATCTATTTCTGAGCTATTATAAAAACTATCACTATAATATTTACTAATAACTTGTAATAAGTCTAAAGAACATAAAATCTTATACAAAATAGTCAGAGATATATTAAAAATTTTTATATGCAAAGAAATAGACTAAAATATACTATCATAAAGTGTATTAAGTATTAGTAATTGCCCATCATCTGAGTACTCAAAGTATTGACAGTTATCATTTTTATTTATCAAATATAATGCATTTCCTATAATAGTAACATATTATTTTCATTACTAACAGAATTATTACTCTTATTCTAAAGAGTCCTGCTGATGAAATGTAAATAAAGACTTGGCTATTACACAAAATGTTGTGTCTTGAACAGTTCAAATAGTAAAGTGTAATTTTCTGCTCTAAATGGTAAGGTTCCATTGTCTGAGAAATCTTTATCAAAAAGGATTCATGAAAAATACCAGACAAATTTTAATTAGCTTAATCGCTGCTAACATTACTATATAGATAAGAAAGCATTCTGGGAATGTCATTTTTAGGACTTTGAATAAGTGTTACTTGAAAATTTAAATAGGTATCAGTTAGCCATTGCTATGATAATATTATATTTTATAAGACTTCAACAACTTAGTAGTAAAAATGAACATTTGTGATACTTTTTAGTTTGGAGGTCAGAAATGTGGGCAGGTGGCCATAAAATCTGGATTGGAGTGAGCTGTTACATTTTATCTTGGCAGTGAGGATTGTGATTCTTTGATTTTGTAGTACATCACCCTCTTTCTCTAACAGGTTCGTGATCATGCAGTCAGGTTCCTATGGGGGTGGAAAGGAAAAATATGAACAGAAATGCCCAAATCCTTTGTTCAAGCCCCTTTTTCGAGATCTTATTTCTATCATCTCCTTGGCCAAAGCTATACAATCAGGTCCCAAAATGCTGGGAGACACCAGAGTTTCACAGTAGTGACCTGACTTCGTGGAGCAATGATGGATTTGTCTGTTAATGAAATTGTTTCACATGGTATAGAGAACAGTTTCATGCTTCTGTGCTTTTAGATGTTATTTTTGGGATTGAGCTTACAATCAGCACAATGATTATTCCAGTATTTGTTTTTATTCATTAAGCCAGGGAAGAGGGAAGATGTTATTAATTATTATAATTCCTTATCCTAGGAACATATAAAAAAAGTATACAATGTGAAAAACCATCAGTGAAAGAAGCATCCTTGAGTGTAGCTGGGAAACTGATATAGAGGGAGAAGAGTTGTTGGCTTTGGCTGACATGTATTCACTTCAGAATACAAAATTGAAAAGAACATCTGTCATTTTATAATGAGTCTTTGTTATGGTTTATGTTTAAGCTTGCGTTTTATCATCCAACACAAAGATAATTTCATATGAAATTGTGTGAATGCATCCTGATGGATAAGTGTCCACTGAGTAGCTCAATGCTGAATTTGATCAACTGATATTTGAATTATGTGCTATAACGAATTAATAGCAAATTTTTCTGTGCCTTCTAAATTACCTTGACAGAAATAGAAAATGAATGCTTTTCCATCTCTCCCAAACACCAAACTAATGGTCATTATGGAGAGACAAAAATGTAAAGGGATATCAGCTATTCAACTCACAAGTGTATGACTTATCTAGAAAATTTCATTAATTATAAAAGTAAAAGGCTGTTAATAGTCTTGCTCAAAGAGATACTAAAATGATGCTTTAAAAGTACAAGATGTATATCAAATCTGTGTTTTTTATGAAAACTGTATATTCTACTTAAATCATTTTGAATGATAAATGAAATGATATATAACATGGTTTATGATGTAACTGTACTTGTCAAAAATCTACTACTGTCAAAGTTTTCTAAAATATATACATAAACATATACATATACAAAATAGTTAAAATGGGTTTACCTTGTAATGAGTAGACAGTAACCATCTAGATGCCATACATTATTTAATAGAAAATCCACTACCAGGAATGAGTTACTTTACTTTTTAAATGGTATCAATGGAGTCCCTTAGACGCCCTGTGGTGGTCTGAATAAGAATGGCTCCAATAGGCTCATGGAGTAGGTGTGGCTTGTTGGAGGAAGTATGTCACCGAGGATGGGCTTTGAGCTTTCAAGGGCCTAAGTGTGGTCCAGTGATTTTTTTTCTCTTCCTGCTGCCTACAGATCTAGATACACCTACAACACTGTGTCTGCCTGTATGTTGTCATGGTTCCTGTTAGGATGACAATGTACTAAACCTCTGAACCTGCAAGCAAACCACAATTAAATTCTTTCATAAGAGTTGCTTTGGCTTTGGCGTTTCTTCACAGCAGTAGAACACTGAATAAGACAAAAGTTAGTACCAGGAAGCAGGGTATTGCTGTGACAGGCATGACCATGCTGCTTACTGACAGAATGTAGACTTTGGATTTTGGATTTAAAAAGCAATTGAATGTAAGTGTGCTTTGTGGACCATACTCATAGTAGTGTGGAAGACAACTGTTCTGGGAACAACGTAAATTATGATAGCTCAAGAGTTTTACAGGAGAAGAATATTAGGCCATAGAACGGTCTAGAGACCATTCTTATGACATTGTAGCAATACATGTGGCTGGTGTCTGCCCTCGTTGAGGAAAATCTGTCTGGGGCTTAATAGAGGAGTTTTAAATTGATGGCACTGGTAGAAGAAATTTTAAGGTGGCCTAGTATTGACCGTCATGTGGTTGTTAGTCATCATTTTTATGTGGCTCTATAATGAAAATGAGCAAGATAAAGTAGAAAAACAAACAAATGTATAGATTGAGGAAAAAGGGGTACCAGCAAGTATAATGGGTCTCAGTTAAGAGCTCACGGAAATAAAAAGTTTAAAGAAAAGCCTGATGCTAAATGGAATAAAGGGAGTGGTAATCTCAGGGCCCGACTGTACCCAGCGAAGCTTCCAACTTATAAAATGGAGTTAAATAAAAACTTAAAACATAAAGGAAAATACTGAAAACTGAAAACCGGTGAAAATGTAGATGAATGAGGGGTCAAGTTCCAGCTCCATCAAGTAGCAGAACATGGCAGCTTCAGTCAAATGTCACTGGCTTTGAAGACAAGGATACAGGAAAGTGCTTGTGGAGACTTTCTCTGTGGCTAAGTAAAGCTGATGATATCAGGCATGTTTCTGGGGTGTCCCTGAATGAACGCTCAATGAGGCTTGTCTCCAGGATTTTGTTGGAGACCACTAGTAGTTAAAAATGCTAGAGTTTCAGGATGGCTGCCAAGGAGAGCTACTAACAGGTTATGGGAACAAACCAAGAGAGAGAAGTTTGTTGCAGTCAACAAAACTGAAAGGAGTAGATCTTGAGAGGACTTTGATGTCAAACATGAAGATCCAGAATTTGGAGTTTACCCTACTGTCTTTAGGTCCTTCTTTGGTCCAGTATTTCCTACTATGCTCCCTTTCTCTCCCTTTGGCCTGATAATGTATGTTCTATGCCACTGTATGTTTGAAGTGTGTGACCTGCTATTTGATTTTGGTTTTATCAGACAGAGTTAAGAGACTGCCATGAGTCTCAGAAGAGACTTTGACCTTTGTACTTTTAGACAGTGTTGAGATTGTTGTATATTATAGAAACATTCAAAGTAAGACTAAATGCACTTTTTGCATTTTGGTAAGGAATATGCATATGTGAATATGTGTTCAGGCAAGCTAGGCTTACTTCTGGTGTATACTGCAAGTTCCACGGCAGCCTGGACTACATAGTGAGAATCTGTCTAAATTATACACAAAACTACAGCCAATTAAGAATAGCCAAGAGAAGGAGAAATTGTCTTCCCTAGGGGAGAGCACACTAGTTGGTTATCCAATAACAAATAGTAACTCCCTCATAATGTAATATAATCTATCCAATTATCATTATGTAAATTATAGTTAAGAATATTAATAGGTTAAGTTTAAAAATATGTACATACATTAATAACAATTAATTTCTTAAAAAGAAGTCAGGGATTTGAAAGAGAGTAACGAGTATATGGGAGAATATGAGAGGAAAAAGGGAAGAAAGTAATGATGCAATTATAATATCAGAAAATTAAACAAAAAACTAAAAGTAAATAAAATGGGGAATGTTAATGTAGGTAATGAGAAGGCAAAAAGACTCTAGGAACAAGAGGATGGATGAAAGTGTTGGGAAAGGGACATGACGCAGCCTCTGTACTCAAACTCATAGCAGGTATGAGAACAAGATCAAGTCAGTCAATACATCTGCCTTGATGGGGCATGATCCCCTGAAGAACTACTAGCAGCTGACAGCTTCTGGTGAGGAGCTGAAGAAAGTAATTTTTTAGGGTATGACTTTTGAGAGGTAGCTGTGCTCTAGTAGATGGATGTCCCAGGTCCCATGTATATGCAGGTATCATTAATTAGAGACAATGTGTTATAACAAGAAAGAAGAAAGCATGGAGGAGGGACAGTGTTAGGAGTAGTTGCCAAGCAAGTGGGGTGAGTTTAGCTTAAGAATTGGGTGTTTATGTGATCAAAATACATTGTATTCATGCATGAAATTATCAATGAACAATAGAAATTTCAAATTGGGTGTGACTACCAGTGGAACTGAGGTACTGATTATTTTCCCTTCTTTTTCTCTTCCTTCCTTCCTTCCCTCCCTATCTCCCTCCCTCCCTCCCTTTCTTCCTTCCTTCTTTCCTTCCTTCCTTCCTTCCTTTATTCCTTCCTTCCTTCCTTTCTTCCTTCCTTCCTTTCCTCCTTCCTTTCTTTCATGAGGAAAGTTTTCTCAGATTTAAGCCTAGCTTATGGTTTCTGTGAATATACAAAAACAGTCATTAAACTGTTATATTGAGCAGGTGAATGTTAGGTATGTGAAATGTATCTTGATAAAGTGGAGAGAAAATGTAAACATTAGAAAAAACAAGGCAGGTAAAGAATGTGTTTATTATGCAATTGTTTTAAAACAATAAAAATTACCTTATTAAAATTTTATAAATAACTCAAAATGAATACACTATAACTTTGGCTTAAGTAAATTGTACTAAGGATTAATTTTAATAAGTGTGATAGAAGAAAACACATGGACTTAAAAGAAGGCAGACAATAGAAAACATAAGGTTATATAAGCAAAACAAACAAAAGAAAAAGCCCAGTGAGAGAAATAAGGGATTTCCTAGAGAAATAAATGTAACAAGGGAATAGTAAATTATAATCTAGAACTTGTATAATGCTATGGATCTTAGTTGTTAATGATTCTCATTGAATTATTACAGCTTAGTTTCCAATTTATCTTCAATATTTTTTGAGGGTTATGAATATCTACACTGAAAATTATAAATAATATATCTAATCCCTACATCTCTAAGTTAGGCTTTCTATTGATGTTATGAAAAATCATGATGAGAACAACTTGAAGAAGAAATGACTATTTCAACTTACATTTCCACGTGACACTTCATCATCAATGGAAGACAGAGCCGAAAACCCAGGCAGGAATATGTAGCCATGAACAGAGGCAGAGGTGCGCTGCTCACTGACTTGCTCTCCTTATCTTGTTCACCTTGCTTTCTTATATTATCTAGGACCACCAGTTCCAGATGTTTCACAGTACCCAGTAAGTAGTGGCCACAAACATCAATTATTGACCAAAAAAAAAAAAAGGCACATTATATTATGTGTTTTTAAGGCTTGCTTATAGGCAGATATATTATGGGAACATTTTCACACTTGAGAGTCCCTCTTCCCAGATGATTCTACCTTATGTAAAGCTGAACATAACTCATCCAGGAAGATGTCAGAAAGACAAACTACTTCATGAATATTCTCAGGGTCAGACCACAGACCTCTGTGTATTTTGTGTCTTACATTTCTTCATGGTTATCCTGTCAGAACCAGACTGTCTAAAATGACTCAATGTTTTAACAATCAATGAAGGTGCTCAGGTATTTGATTTGAGCCACACTACAGTAAACACATCAATCTCAAACCTAAAAGGCAGCATTACAGATAGGTCACTCTCAGGATTTAGCTCCAGTCAGTCCCAGAGTGTCCCAGGATTCTGCAGTAAGCTTTAATCCACATTACACATACCAGTTACTTTTGCTGAAATCACATGTCTATGTCATACCCAACATCCATATTGGATTAATTATTTCTTCTTTATCAAGATACAGCATAACCTTAGATAGAGGATATAAAAAGAAAAAGGGGAGCCAATGAGTGCAGAAGAAAGTAGACAAGCTGGCCACTGAAGTCAGTCAGGAGGAAGAAGCCAAATAACAGCTCTTAGTCTGTGTTACTAAGTGAAGCTCACTGATGGTGTCATTGTTCAGTGTTCTGAGAATCAAAGCATATTTTAGGAAAAAATATAGCACATTAAAGATGAAATGTGTGAAGTATGCCATATGATCCTTCTAGTAACAACAACCAACACACCTAACAAACCTTGAACTTCTTGAAGGTAGGTATGAGTAAGGGTTGTATAACCCAAGAAATCTATTGTAGAAAGTTTTCAATCTGTCACCATCTGTACTCTGCACTACAAGCTCTTGGGCATTCTCCTGGGATTCACTCTTCCCACATGTAATTCCATCAATCCAAGAAATACTCTTTCTTGCTTATGTATTTCCACAAGGTAAGAGAGGTTTTTCTATCAACGTATTTCCTCATTTTTCAAATAGTAGTAGCTACAAGTTTATGTTAAATAGGCAACAATACTGGGTATATATAATATATAAAGGATATAAGAGAGAGAGAGAGAGAGAGAGAGAGAGAGAGAGAGAGAGAGAGAGAGACTGTGTGTGTGTGTATAGTAACTAATGAGAAGAAGCATAGTGAGCTATAGTGAGGTGGTGAAGATAAATACATTCAAATTCATCTTTTCATTTTAGACTCTCATTTCATCTAACTGAATACATCAGTGTGGTTTAGTCCTGTATAATCAGACTATCTGAAATACTAGCTGAAGAAATATACAAGAAATATTCATCCAGGCTCCAAGAAGTATCCACAGAATTTATTTTTATAAAGTTATTTTTCCTATGAAACACAGTTTCACCAGTAGCTTAGTAGTTTTATTAAGTGGATTTAATGAACCCTGATAGAGACTGAAGAGAAAGAAAACACATCTTCTGGGAAATAACAGGAAGAGATGTTAGAACTTCAATGTACATTAAACACAAAAGGAAGCATTGACAAAAGGGAGACTAAAAATATCAAGACACTTTAGAGACGAAGCCTTTGTCTAAATTCTACTCGTCATTTTGTAGAATTTTAGAATCGGGTAGTGAAAAGTAGAAACCATAAAAGAGATAAAATGCTATCACATGAGGATAGAAGGCTACACAAAAATAATGTATAAACTTACCATTTTATTAATTTCTAGATTAAATAGTATATAATCAATTAATGAAGATATGTTCTTAATAAAATTATACTTATATTTTTGAGAATATTATTTAAGTGTACACTCTATTTATGTTATTTTCACTCCTCCCTATTTCCAACTTTCCTGTGTTCTCCTACTCCCTCCAAATGCATTCAAATGAATTTATTTAGTGACAGATATTAGCACACATACACTCTCACGCACGCATGCATGTGCACACACACACCCTACTAAGTCCAAATTCCAATTAATGTTGCCAAAAAGTACATGCCTAGGTTGACTATTTAGGGTTGACAAGCCTCTTATCCTTGGGGAAAAAATGATTCCTAGTCTTGCAACAGCTACTATGTGCCTATATCTCTTCATCCAAGGAAAGAGCCTGGTGAAAATTCCCTCCATCCATGTCAACTGTTATGGTATTGTGAAGTTTTTAAGTAGACAACCATACTGTAAGAGTTCATGGGCACAACACCCATGTCAAGTCTAGAAGCAACTATATCATAGTAGGTGTCCAGGTCCTCTGGATCTTACAATCTTCCTTTCCCCTCAAATAAGATCTATTCAGACACAATGGCCTGTTACAAAGATGCTCCATGGTTTGCATCAGTGCTTGCAAATGCAGAAGGATATGCCAGAAAGAGACAGATATTTTTGACAGTTCTAAAAATAATAAAAAAATTACTCTGGAATAGTGGAATTATTTTTATATTTACAATGAGACTCACTTTCAAAAACAAAGTTATATTAAAAAAGTAAATAAGAATATTCACCTTAAATTATAAAAGAACATACTATATACACATTAAATGTAACATATAACTAACTCTTCGTTGGATAGCATTTTTTACCATTCCATTTTTTTTAAACGACAATATGTCAAGAATCTAGATATTTTAAATTTAGGAGTAAATCTTGGATCTGAAACCAACCTTCAGATGGAAAAGCAGTTAGCAGCCCAGCCACCTGAGCTCTCTGTCAAGAAGCCAGGTTCTATGTGGGACTCTTTTCCATCGCTTAGCATCTGGGTTTTCAAAGTTGTTACCAAGGGAAGAAAGGGAGAAATCTACCACAGTTTGTAGTGCTGGGGTTACTGGCCTCTCCAGAACAATCATTTGTGAATGTTTTCTTTTCAACAATGAGACTTACAGAATGGGAGTAGAAATCCAAAGGTAACAAAATACTGCATGCTCTAAAATGTCTTTTCTACATTATTTTTTAATTTATGTGAAGACTGTATTAGCTTCAGAGTGTTTATCTATGTCCCCAAGAGAGGATTAGCTGGGAACATTCTTTGAGATAAACTAAAAGAACTATTCAGTGCTGGCACTGTTAAATTTTCTGATGTGCAGGTGTTTGTAGTATTTTGTACAGTTGCCTGATTGGTTTTCATCCAGGTAATTCCACAGAGAATAGGTTTATCGTTTCAGGATGGAGAGGTGTAGAGGCTATTATGGAATATGTGAAAAAGCTGCCAGTAGCCACTTGCATGTAGTTTCCCGAAGTTTAATATTCTGACTTGAAGAATATAAGCAAGGAAGGCTCCACTTCCTCATAAAGCATGTCTGGCTGAATGTTGATGAGTCACACTTGACTTACCCAACGTCTTTCACAATCAGCCCTGCACTTTATGACTATCCTCAGAATTACAAGCTAATAATATCTATTGTCAACGGAAAGTAATTAAATGCATCACATTATTATTATTTTTACTCATCTTTACAACTGTGTTCAAAATACAGTTCATTTACTTACTCAGCTACTCCAGCAACAAAATTTTATGGAGCATCTGAAAATTTCCAGGCAACTTGCCGAGTGCAGAGAATAGAAAAATGACTACTGCTTCATGGAGTTTATGGTTCAACAGGGAAACAGATTATAACCAGATATTGTATTGGAATTTTTACCGCAATACCAATGTATAGCAAATAATGCATTCCTCAGAAGACATTAGATCACAAGCAGAATTAATCAATGATTGGAGCCATATGTTAACACAAAGTGGCCAGCACAGAATGAAAATTTCTTGAGCTCAGACCACCTGCGAGCATCACTATTATGTGATAATGTTGTTATTGGTTAGTTATCTTGTAAACAGAATTTTTTTTCTGTTTTTCATATTACGATGCTGTTGAAAAGATCTCTTTAGTACATGTTTGTTTGTGCCTATATGTAGGTACTATTCTGGAATAGGATCCTAAGAAACATGGAAGTATTTGGCAACAGTCCCCATGTCTTTCATCTAACACTAGGAAGTTGGAGGCAGGAGGATTCAAGGTCATTCTTGACTATATATCCATCACTTGAGCGGTTGAGACATGGGAATCAGGAGTTTAGGATCAGCTTTAGTTACGTGGCAGGTTTGAGGTGAGGGTCTTCTAGGTGAAATACAGTCTTTAAAAAAAGAGACTACAGACAAGCACACAGACACACACACACACACACACACACACACACACACACACACACACAGATATACCCTTGGGAGTAACATATATGAACCTTTAACTTCAATGAATCTTCTCAAATGATCATCAAAATGTGTCACTGTATGTTTCCAATATCAGGCTGCAAGACTTAAAACTAGAATACAGCCGTGCTGGCACTTAACATTACAAAATTTGTATATTGGTAATCTGTCTGATAATTTTAACATGGTAGCTAGTCGTTTTTTGTCTATATCTTCTTAATTAATAATGACAAAAGCATATTTTTTATTTAAAAACAGAAGTGACTTAGCAATCTTTCTCACTCTTGAAAGACTTCATCAATAACAAAGACCATGGTTTTAGAGACAAGGAGACAATATCTAGGAAGGAATCCTATAAATAAGGTTGTTATGACTCTCCTAGTCAAACAAACATACACACCAGCAGATTGCGTGTATCTCTTATTTGTCTCAACACTTTGACATTTAAGAAAAAATGCCAAAATTTTTAAATTATGGCCCAACCCAAAACATAGATATCCCTACCTTAAATGCCTCACACTATTCTCAGACAATACAGACAATATATATATATATATATATATATATATATATATATATATATATCCTTAGAATAACAAAAATTAACCAATGAAAGGGTCAACATTAAATACGTAAACACATAACAGACAGACTGGCTGCCTGTTTGCTGTGGATTCAAGAGAATAGCAAAAACTAAATAATTTAGATGAAAAACAAAAACATGTGCATAAGGAATTAGAGTATATGAAGGCACAGAGTATAATGGCATCTGCCTGGCATGGGCAAACTCTCTTACCTGCTTCATGACATGACAGAGCATGCCATGCTGGTTCAAGAATTTTTTTTCAAGTTTTAAAGTGACAAATGTCATACAGGGTTCCATCTTCATAATCTCTTTGACTCAAAATCATCTCCCAATGATTTCAGTTAAAAATGCCAATACTATGAAATTTTGTCATTAAGTCTTTTACACATGAACATTTGGGTTCCCATGAACATATTCAATATTAGCTAATACTCCACAGAAATGAATGCTGACTCTTAGCCTGGCAGTAGCCAAAATCAAGCTGTATGGGGCCACTCATCTTTCACCTTCATTTTCTAATACAATATCAACCCCATTCCTTCTGAGGTTAAAGTTACAGTCATGGATGCTGTCATTTTCTCTTTCAATTTGTGGGTTCAGTAACAAGGTAAAAGCCAACTGAATAAGGTAGAAAGGGACAGCAAATTGTTTTCTGAATGTTCTCTATATAAGTTAAATGAAAAAATAATCACAAATTACTACAAACTGAGATGTGTTCTTTAGAAAATAAGTATGTCTTGGGAAAGAGCAGATGGCAAGTTACATAGGATAATTGATGGAGCATCCCTGGGTGATCAGAGAAGATAAGTCAATGTTAGTTGTCCTAATATGAAGCTATGGTAAATACCCAGGGAAAGAATTTACAGTAACAGAAGTTGTCGTTGCACCTAGAGCACAGACCAGACTGACTGGTGTTACACAGTTCTGGCTTAGAAAGGTTAGAAACGTTTGGAGGACCAGCTATGCAGATCCATGCAAAGAAAAATATTTTTTTAAAAAAATGAACAATAGAAAGAAAAAGAAATCTGCCATTATTTAAGACAATATATCCTGAAAAAATCATTAGCAGAATTATTACAATGAATGAAAAGAATATTACAATATATTATAATAAGGGATGAGTCTCTTCTAAAATCACCTTTATTTTTATGTATCGCCAGCAAAAAGAATTAGACATAAATATATAGAGCCTAAATATAAGTATAAAATACTATTAAAGTTAATAAAAGATGTAAAGGATGTCTAAAATTTTAAAAATTCAGTACTCACTGAGGGAGATTTTAAATAAATGGTGATGCTGTTATATTCAAGGATCATAGAGTTTAGCAAAATGGATACATTTATTCTTTCTACATGGTTTTATGAATAAAAGGAACACATAGAAATATGCATACATGTACATGTGTGTGCACACACACATACACACACACAACACACACAGAGAAAACATAATAAACACTCAACATATTACAGCATCATTTTATTGCTTCAACCCTCACACATAGCTTCCAGTTCTCAAAGGTATCCTATTCACATTCTAGAGAAATATTTTCAAATATCCATCTTATTTGGCCCCAATAGTGAGACCATAATGCCAGTTAAATCAACTACATTCTATATTTTTCATGCCTTAATCTTTAAGATACAAATTTAGTTTACTTATTTGATGTTGATTTCAGATCAAAATGGGGACGAGTATTGTCAGAGTGAAATCCATTCTGATCATTTCTGTTGCAGTGAAGTCTTTGCTATGAGGAGCCATGTTAGTTCTTTAAAACACACTTATGCCAGAAAGTCACACTTATTTTCAAATTTTGTCTTAAAGATCTAAATTAGAGAAAAATGTTTGCTCCTTTAAACAAATGAAAAACACTAAACTAGAATTAATGGAAACATAATAAAACAAAAAAGAAACAAATAAAAATATTTACCAAGATGTATTATTTATTAACAGTAAATTTAAGCTTTCGTATCACACAAACTATTTCTATACATGCATACGAATATATTCTATATTATATAATGTGCTAGTTTTCTAATGAATTCTTTCAGTACATATTAAATAGCTATTATGAGCAAGTAATACCTTATACATTTATATTTCTTCATTTTAGGGTGATGTGTATGATTTGATATGTTTTAGACAATCCACTGCTTTGTAAGGAGTTACGGCTTTTGTTAAAGTATAATTATGTACCATTAAAATAATAGCAGCTGTCACTTACTCAGTATCTCCCTTACCTGATGCTGTGCTACATACATTAACTACATTATTTCAGTTAATCTTCACAACAGGCTTATGAAGTATACACAATAAACCCCATTTTACAGAAGAAGATTCAGAAGGTCTGAGAAACTGAGAAGCATAAAGAAAGTCTCATTGTTAATAAATACTGAAGTGGTATTTGAATTGAGTTCCCCATAACCGTGGAGGCTTTATTTTTAAAAGCCAGACTACATTGGTGCCTGATACTCTTGGTGAGCATTATTTGTGCATATCTAATGTCACCCAGAAATAATATGACATCAGATATCCTAGAAAATACAAAGGGAAATTGTCTACAGCTTTCCTGGGGCTCTTCCACAGCCCTGGAGCTGTTTCACTTAATAGCACCACGCAATATAAATACGGAAATTAAATAAATGTAAACATAACTTGTCACTATGCTTTTTTGACATCCAATTTCCAGTTGTATTCTACCATAAACTTTGCCCAAGATGATCCCATTACTAGAACTGTCAGGTGGATTGTGTATTCATTTCTTGCCCCTATCAAAACCCTGCTAACACAAAATAGCAAATGTATTTAAAGTGGTATTAATGTACAAGACCATCAGACAAGAGGAGAAGCAATAGGAAAGGATGCCTTGAAACTGGAACAGAGGAAAATAGTGTCTTTAAATTTTTAACAAGGAAAGTACCTGATATATAAAATTATATCAGTAACAAAAATTATAGAAATCTCATTGAATATATAGCAATACAAACAAACTATGCAACATATAAAAATGGCAATAAGATTTTGATTATCTGTGTAGGAACATTTGTAGAAAATGAGCTGAGAAAAAGAAGGCAAACCCTCATATATAAATACATGAATCCATCTAACTGAAGGACAGGTATCCTTGAGTATAAAGCATTCACTGGGCAAGGAGTGATACACACGTCTATCATTCCAGTATGAAGGAGGGTAAGCCAGAAAGATCACTAATTTTAGGCCAAGCTGGGTTATACACAAAGTTTATATACAGTTCAGTCTATGAAATATAGTGGTCCCAATCAAATACACTGACTTGAAATCCTAGAATTTCATGAGCCAAAGTAAAAATCTTTAAAAAAACAGAAAGAAGCCTTGAAAAAAAGCAGGGTCCATAATATTCCAGAGCCTTCAACAATGCCTGCGCATCCTGAAAGGCCACTTAGCCATTTGTCCAAAATTCCAAAGGAAAAAAAAAAAAAAACGTTTATCTTAAAACTCAATACAAAATACTATTCAAATAGAGAAACTACGATGTGCCCCTTTAAGGAAACTGCAGGACTCTCAACTCATCCATTTTCTCTTGTCCCCTGGCTGTTCAGATAGATGAATAGCTGTCTGGTTTTTCTCTGCTATATATTCTAACTAGGAGGTACTGCTTACCACCTAAAAAGCAATGGGCCTTCTTGCTCATGGACTTGAGATTCTGAAACTAGGAACCAAAATATACCTCTCTGTGTAGATTGGATCATCTGGTATTAATTTAAAGAGACATAAAGTAAATGGACACAGAATTAATGTGAAGAAAGTGTATCCTATTAGAACAATACTCTATGTTAAAATAATTAACACTGAAAATTATATGCACATGCAATATAAAATATAAACATTTTTGGTCTTTTAAAGGACAGTAGGAGCTGTAATCTATAAGTAGGATCAGTTTGGCTCTTCAATCCAGGGACTATAAACTAAGGATAACTTTTACCTTCCAGAAGGACAATATGAAGTTTCACATGGAAGTCCTGGAACAGGGAGATGTCTCATTTTACTTTCCATTGGTCATAATTAAATTTCATCAGAGTAAAGAATTATAATCTTATGCTTAGAGTGGAGTGTTCTGTGGGGAGCTATTAGGGATTTCTTACACTTAAAGGCCCCCAAATATACTTTTAATGCTTATGCCTTAGACAACTATTGGGGGCTATAATTCTGAAAAATGAGGCAGCCTACCATGATAACGGAAGCAGTAAGATGAAGACACAGGAGCCATAGATGGAGTGTTGAAAGACAAGTTTCAGAGTCAGGCAAGAAATGGGTCAGACCAGAACATGGGGAACAAGACACTTTTTAGTTAGCACAGCTATTGTGGATTTCCTACGAATTTGATGAAGTTTGATTTGGAGCCACAACTGCTCAAGAGGTACTTGGTTTCCTTCCATTCAGAGAAATGTTAAAACACAAAATTCATTTTCCTCACCCTGCATAGTACAAAGTGACTGGCAGTTATGTTTCTAAAAGGTAGTTGTCAGCAGGAATCTTTTGATATATTCAAATGCTGTTCTTTCAGAAATGTTAAGGGGGGGTGTTCTTTTTTATCCAATCCTTTCAATACTATATATGTGTAGTGACAAGACTTCATTGGTTAGTTATTGATCTGGGAACTCCTGTTCTATAGTTCTAACTGCAAACTGTTGTTACAGCCTTACTCCGTCATTGAAGAAAGAAAAACAGGAGTGTAACCACACTGTTTTATAATTTGTACTTCCACACAAAGCAGATGAGATTATTTTGAACCAGAATCCATTATAAACTAACTAACATCTCTGAACACATTTCCGTTCAACATCAAATTCCCTTCTTGTATAGTCTACGTTCAAGTCTAAATTGGAGCCGACATCACGCTACATGCATAGAATCTCTGGCTCCAAATCATTATCCAAGTTCTATACCTCATCACTTCAACTGTTTTCTTCTTGACATTTAGAAGCAAGGCGGAAATACACTAATGAGATTAAAGGTGAGTGCTGGCATGAGTTTGGGAAGTCAGAATAGCCATTTGATTTGTGTCCAGGAGACAAAAAAAAAAAAAGTTTCTTCAATGAGAGCACTTGATTACAACAACGGTGCAGTTCCTGGTGACTGTGCAGTCCCTTCTCAAGTCCAAGTGTGCTTACGTCAGCCTTGTGTGTATGATTACTCCTCCAGTTAGACATAACACCCATCCCTGCAAGTAAGATCGCACCGCACAATTGCAACTGACTGTGCCCTGGTCTTCAGTGTAAAACGAGAATATTAATTCCTACCTCAGAAGCTTACTGTGAGGACAGTAGACGGTTGGCACAGTTCAGTCATTGTTCCATTTCCTGGGTCACTAGAGTATAAAAAAAATACCTCATAAAGGCTGGAGAAAACAGACAATACAGAAATCAGTAAGAAAGAGTAATGTTATGCTCTAAACAAAAATGCAACAGTGTGACAATGCCTTTTTGGATTAAGTAATGAGAAAAATGATATCAAAAGAATTGCATTATGGTGGCTTGGTGGCTTATATTAGTCAAAGCTAAGACTCAGAATTGAGGTATCAGTGGCATGGCTCAATGGGAGAGAGCAACAAGCCTGATATCTGGAGTCTGATGTCAGAACCCACATAGTGGAAGGAGAGAACTGATCCCTGTATAATTGTCCTTATCTTCATGTTTATGGCAAGGCCTTTGCGTTCTCTCTCTCTCTCTCTCTCTCTCTCTCTCTCTCTCTCTCTCTCTCTCTCTTGCACACGCACACACACAAGATGAATAAAATTAATTCTTTAAAATCCCTGAGGAAAGATGACTTGAAATACAAACATTTAAACCTTTTGGTAAATTGTTGTAGGGTAAAAGACAGATATTATAAAAAGAACTGTCCCTTTAAGTAAAAGTGTAGGTTTTCACAAACCAGTTAGTTGGTGGAATGCTTAGAATAGTGCTTTTCTTCATCCATAATAACCTACACTACTCCACTAAGCTTTATTTTGCTAAAGCTACTTTGCAAATAAAGACTTCTTATGAATGAATAAAACCGTATATTAAAAGGCACAACTAATTAGCTGGCAAGTTTGCACAACTTATTCTGATTTATAATAGCATACAGAATGGGCTTAGTGTAATTATTGCATATCATCACAACAGAAAGCACTAGACATGATCTTTCAAGCCAGGGTTATTGTTTCTTACTGGACAGTTTCCAATAAGCCGATAATTTGCCTTAAATGCAACTTCCTTACTGAAAGATGACCAATTCTTAAAGTCAGTACAGTTTCATTAGTTCTGTCTTAATTTTACAAACAATGGAAGGAAACATCAATGGGAAAAATTAACATGTGGGCAAACTAACGGTTCGCTTAATTTGAAGTCCCCGAAAGTCCATTCAAACTACCTACATGTCATCTTAATTTAAAATAATTTAATTACATTCATAAGGGAAGGCAAAAGTTTTCTAAGAAAACTACTCTCTTACAAGTTAAATGGCCAAATCTCTGAGTTTTTTTAAAAAAAAATATAGACATATGCTATGAATTGGATTCTTACCACTGCAATTTCTCAAGTCACAGCTATTTTATGCCACACTGACTAAATCCATCACCAGGCCCTCAAACTATAAATCTCAAATAAGGGTTCATTCAACCCCCATTCCTAGGAAAATTTAGGTAACAACAGTGTTTAAACACCCCAGTTATATGAAGTATACTTTGTCTATAGATTATTAATTGAAAAAGAATACACTATTATGCATAGTGCTGTGGCTGCAGGAACCAAAAAATGAGTTAAGTAGGGCCTAGTTGCATTGTCCTTAGTCATGGACTCATGGTGGTTATAGACTGGACTCCAAAGCAAACCTGAATTCTCTCACTACTTGGATGAATTTGGTCAAGCTACTGAGTCTTTTGGTCTTCAGGTTGCGAGTACAATTGTAGCATTGTATAATTATGGAAATTAAATGAGCTAGTCTTTACGAAGTATGGGAAATAAATATCAGGCACATAAGATTTTCTAAGTATTGGCTCTCATTTTTAGTAGAAAATGGTTTGTATTGTGCTCACGATACCCAAGCCATCAAGAAACTGACTGCAGACTTTATTGGAGTCCTGGGAAGGTCATTGATAATAGCTCGAGACTCTAGAACAAGAAAACTGAGCACTGATGTTAAGTACAATGCACTCAGAATAGGACCAGTCAATTTTCCAAATGCTCCCTGTACTTTCCCTGTCTAGACCTTCCTGTTTTCTGTAAGGAAAGAATTGACTGCTTTGAACCCACAACTACCTGCATAATTTGCTCTTGGAGATTTGCTATCTATTACATGCATGTAAGTAGAGATGGACATATTGCATTGTCATTTTCTGTTTTCTTAAACTACCTTCTTCCAGCTGAATACCCAGAAAAGACAGATATGGAAGTCTGGACACCTCAACATTAAGTATAGCCATGCAGTCTCACACAGCCTTGGACCGGGCATTTCCACTGGGAATCAGGGGCTGACACAACAATTACAGGTCTCTAACACTCTGCATGATTCAGTATAACTTGGGGGAAATGATAGGGCATGATTCTAGAATGCCCATAGCCTTGTCTACAATGCCATGCAAAGCAGAAAATGCACAATTGTGTCCCTAACATAGTGTTATTGTCACAGGACTACAGAGGACTGGCTGTTAGTGGCTGGATTTTGTCCCATGAGGTATTGTAGAGTTGGGATAAGCTTAAGGTTTAGAATGATGCTTGAAACATAA
The DNA here is from genome assembly GCA_030674055.1 of Rhabdomys pumilio. Taxonomy (NCBI): domain Eukaryota; kingdom Metazoa; phylum Chordata; class Mammalia; order Rodentia; family Muridae; genus Rhabdomys; species Rhabdomys pumilio. Next base: position 120,782,948 of record JANHMN010000004.1, read on the forward strand.
TGTGACCTGTGAATGGAAGCATAGTTTTCCAAGGTTGAAGTTTCCTTCCAGGCTTTGAATTAAACACTGTAAAGATAAGGATGAATTTTCCTTAGAGGAAAGAAAAGAGATATTAATTCATGCTGCCATAATCACAAGCAGTAACGTGAAGACAGAGAATGCCAAACACAATTCAAATTTTATTGTCCTTTGAAAAGGAAACAAATGTAAGCAGCAAAACAGAAACAATTTCAAACCGCTGGAATTAAAAATGAGCTCATGTTTAAGTTCAGTTTTATAGCTTTTTTAAAATGGGGGTTTGAGAAAATCTAGTAGATTCAATAAAATCAAATATCCTGACCACCTGGTGTAGTTAAACAAGTGAATCAAGTGGTTAAGAAAATCTTTGACTGAGGCTGTGGTTGATGTCTAGCCAAAAAGGCTACAGATTTTCTGGCTCTAGAGTTTGAAATAAATATATGAACTCAAACAAGGATCCAGAAAAGTGTAAGTTACTCCCAGTGGGCCAGAAGGTCAGTCCTTCACAGCATTACATCCCCATGCCTTTTAGGTTTATCCTGTGAAGTATCTAGAGGAAAAGAAATCTTACACATCTGCTGGGGGGAAAATCGAATCCAGGAGTGGAGATGACAGGAAAACTCATGGAGTTTTCAAATACTATGCCATTTTCTTCCCGTTCACCGGGATACATTGATCTACCACACACAGTATATTCACTTGTAGGGAAGGACGAATAGAAGTCACCACGGTTTCCCACACCCAATTCTTGTAAATAGTTTATAACTCTAAAACTTTGTTTTCTGTCAGTTGAAATGCCACCTGTCTCTTACGCACTCAGTGTATTTAATTTTAGCAATAGGTGCAGTGAGCAGATACATTTTTAAAAGAGTACTTTAAAAAAGATTCTTAAGCTTATTTAGAAATGACTTTTTCTTCTCTAAATAAGCCTGTTAAAGACAAGGACACAAAGCCTCAGAGTACTGGTGTTTTAAACTTAAGGGTTTTACACACTGTCATTGTGTCAGATGCACAGTCTCCATAGCAACTACTGTATCACCTGATTGTAAACTATTTTTAAGATGCAGATAAATTTCTTAAGTAAGTGCAGCTACCTCTCCAGGTGTATTTCTACCCCAACTCCAGCCTAATCCTAGGGATAGCATCAAAGATTATTTTCTTTTCTGTCCGACTAACTGATTTTATAGATTATTGAAATTGAATTTCAAATTTTTTTTTCAGGGAAGCATTTGATTTTAGTTTTTTTATATGTGCTTAACTGCTTTGTTGAGGTACAATTAAAAAGCACATATCATTACATTACAAGGAGATGTCGGTCACATGAAAACACATGAATCTGGAACCACGACAAAGTATAAACATTCATCAGTACAGGCACCACATATAATTCAGACGAACACCTCTATCTCTCTAATCTTATCTGTCATTTTATAACCCATTGGTCTGTTTTCTGTTGTCATTAGTTTGTGTTTCCTAGAAACTTTAATAAATAGAATAACACAATGAGTTACAATTTTTTGTCTTTATTCTTTCACGTGGTTGAGAAGTACCCATGTTTATCCGATGTATTTATTCCTATCAATAGTTTATTCCCACGTAGTTTATGACTTAGCTATTGTTTATTTCTACTGTATGCATAGATTACAGATAGCATGTTTTTTAACCTACTCATCTGATGATGAATATTCTCAGTATTCCCAGTATGTGCTATTACACATGAATCACGCACTGCTATGCAGGTGCATGCCTTGCTGGGTAATTATATGCATATCTCCTGGGTATTTTTTTAGAAATAAAAATGTGTGAATCACATGATAGATATAGTTTAATATTTTAGGAGGTTTTTTTTTTTTTACATGTCTGTTTTATACCACATTTCTATTAGTAGGTGATGATGGTTTAATTTCTATCCTTGCCAACATTTGGTTTCCTTTGTCACGCTAGCGCCATGGTTCTCAAGCTGAGTTGTGACCCCTTGAGGGGTTGAAGGATCCTTTCACAGGGGTCAACTAAGACCATTGGAAAGCACAAGTGTTTATATTGCCATTCACACCAGTAGCAAAATTACAGTTATTAAGTAGCAGCAAAATAATTTTATTGCTGAAGTCACTACAACATAAGGAACTGTATTAAAGAGTTGCAGCATTAGAAAGGTTGAGAACCACTGCTTTAGCCATTACAATAGTTATGCACTGATATAGTATAGTAACTGTAATCCTTTCCATATTGTATATGAGAGTGAACAATGCATTTACCCGTGTCTTTATTTGCTATACATATATGTAATAGGTAAATATGTGTGTGTGTGTGTGTGTGTGTGTGTGTGTGTGTGTGTGTGTGTTTAGCCACTTTTCTGTTGCCAGGACAAAACACCATGACTAAGGCAACTTGTAGAAAAAAAGTAATAGGGCTTAAATTTAAGAAAGAGCATCTAGAATCCATGACCATCATGATGTGGAACATGAGAGCAGGTAGGCATACATGATGCTTGAGAAGGAGCTGAGAAGTTACATCTGATCATCAGCATAAGAGATACAAAGAAAGACAGAGAGAGAGAGACAAAGACAGAGACAGAGAGACAGAGACAGAACTAGAAATACTATGTTTTTCATTTTCATGAAGTGTGAAAGCCTTCCACAAGTGACATACCCTTTCTTAGAGGGCTACACCTCCCAATCTTTCCCAAACAGTTCCACCAGCTAGAGTTCAAGTATTCATACATGTGAGCCTATGGAGGTCCATTCTAATTCAAATTGTCATATATATATATATATATATATATATATATATATATACAGATTTATCAATAGATTAATTCATTAATTATGGTTGTAACTCTTATGGTACAATCATCTCCTGTGGGTGCCATTTTGAGCACTTGAATTTGGGTAACATTTTAAATCTAAGCCAAACTCAATTAATATTCCTCAGTCTGAAATCAAGGAAGACACCACAGCTTTTTCTTGGTTACTGTGGATACTTAACTGTATGTCAAGTTAGTTCAGACCACATACCAACAGATTCAGCATTAGTACAAAGTACTAAAAATAGAAATCAAATTAGCACACAAGTAGGTCTGTCAAAAGGCCATCATGGATGACGAGGAGGTCATAAACCCTACCCAGAACTGAGAAGTTATTGAGTGGTGATGGGTGTTGTAGAATTAAGAGTTGTTTTCCTTCAGTGAAGTAGCAACTAGGAATCTGCCCGTGACCCAGTAAAAAGCACCACACCCATGCACATTCAAGCATGCATTAAATTAAATACAACTAGTTACATTTAAAAGGTGTCAAAGTAGGAGGTGATGTGTTGAAAAGAGAAGCTCAGTATCAATCTCAAAGATGAACACAGTCAGATGTGAGAGAGCACATTTGTAGGCCCAGTATTCCTAGGAGGAGATGGAAGATAGAAACACAGAGCTCATGGGTCACATCAGCTAGTCTCATACACAGAATAAACACAACCACACAAGGGACTTTGTCTCAAACAAGATGGAAGCCAAGGACCAATACCCAAGGTTGCCCTCTGACCTTCATATATTTGCTATTGTCTGTGTGCACCCACATTCACACATACACACACACACACACACACACACACACACACACACACACACACAATACCCAAGGTTGCCCTCTGACCTCCATATATATCCATATATATATATATATATATATTGTCTGTGTGCACTCACATTCACACATACACACATATACAATTTCCCATATATCATACATAGTGTACATCTACAGATACACAGAAAAAATATAACAAACACAAAGATTAAAAAAAATAGAGCGTTTTAAAGGAGGGAAGAGTAACTCAATGTGCCAGACTGCTAAATATGAATTCTTTTTAAAATTACCTCAGAAAAACACATTGTTTTAGTTTATAGAAATTGATTGTATCTAGTGCACCATTAGTATTTCAGTGGGAGGGGTCAATAGAAAATTCTATCACCCTACTTAATTATTAGTAAAATTAAACAAAAAATCACTATGTAACAATATTTAAAGTTTTAAGGGTTAAAGGTAACTTAAAGGCCTAGAATGTGCTAGCCAAACTATTCATCAACAGTGCTATGAAATGGAAAATAATTAACACACTGCTTTATAGCTAAAGAAGCAGAGACCTATAAACGGTATGTGATGTGCCCGCAGGCACACAGCTGGTGAGTATGGCCTTGCAATGCAAAGCCCTGTGATCATTTACAAGTTCCCTGTCTTTAGGTAATCTCTTCTGTCATCCATCCCAAGGAAACTATGCCATTGTCCCTTTCTTCTTTTCATGCTCCCATAATATCTATCTTGGTGTAATCTATAATTAGTACTTGACATTAGACATTAAGAAACTTGTCATTTCAAAGAGCAACACAGACTGGAAATTTAAAAGGAAATCAGAATGCATCATCAAAAACACTTCTCTCTCAGTCTAGAATATGGATGTTTCCAAACTTACATTTCAGCTTTTCTTTCCATTTCCACAGCAATGTCCACTATTCCCTCGGAACTGCCAGTTTTCCTTCATCTTCCTGATAGTGTGCTGGGGATAACACTGGGTAGCAATCATTGATCTTGGTTTTTGACTTTTCCTCTGGGATGGAAGCTTCTGATAGAACATGAACAAGTCACCTTGGCCCTTATAACTTTAAAGTCTTTAGTGACTCCACCATGTGGAATTCTTGAATGGTCCAAGAATGGTTAATGGATGCACTTATCAAAGTTGTTTCTACTAGTGACCCCAGGATTGTTACTCACTCCCTAGTGAAAATAGACAATATTTGACAATTCTATAAACAAAGCAAATAAAAAACAATTATTTCTTAATCAAATATATTTGTTTCATTTATTCCATGAGTGCATTAATTTATTGGCAGGGGTATGATCCAATGATCAACAAGGTTTCCATGTTCTTCAGTCCTTTGCTGCAAAGGCTGCTGCTGTGTCTTGTCAGATACACTTCCTCAGGAACACAGCCATGGCTCATTTACTGCCTCTCAAGTTTGAATAATATTGTTAAGGGATCTGTTGTAAGAAATTTATGAGAAAGCTTAAGGGAATTGCCCAATAACTCCACATAGTTCTGGTTCAGCATCTTACATGCTAGGCTGCATGAGAGCTTTGCTTTCACATTTTGTTTTGTTTGCTGTTGTTCTGCCTGGAAAAATGTGACTGTCCTCACAATAAATGGGATGTTCAAAGCTTTCATCTTGTTGGAGTAAATTGTAATAAGTTAAAATTAAAACAAAAGTTTGTTTTGCCTTAACATAACCCCCCAGAGGAAGAACAGCAATATCAACGAACAAGACCCCTCAGAGCTACCAGGGACTAAACCAAAGAGTACACACATGTAGCAGAGGACTGCCTTGTCTGGCATCAGTGGGAGGGGAAACAGTCCTGTGGAGGCTTGTTGCTCCAGAGAAGGGGAATGCTACAGGCGTGAGATGTGAGTAGGTGGGTGGTTGGGTGGGTGAGGATAAAGGGGAGAGAGGATGGAGAGGATGGCATGGGGGGCGCTTTCAAAGACCAGGAAAAGGAGCCACATTTGCAATGTAAATAAATAACATAATTAATTTTAAAAAGGGATGGGCTTCTCAAAACACTACAATAGAGGCGGAAATTACACAATCATTATTTATTCTTTTTCTTCATCTTTTATGCCATGGGATCTTCTGCTGAATTACTTGACTTAGAAGGCCCAGGCTTGCTTATATGCAATAGCATATATATAGATTTTTGTTTGTTTTTATTATAATGCAGAATTGTTGCTTTTCAAAGGATGATGTCTCAAGAGGCCTGTTGTAAAATTCCAAAGATGCTGCCAGTAATTAGGCAGCTGGGTGGCCTAGAAATTGTCTCTGTTATACTGCTGTTTCCTTGCCAGTTTTCCCATCTTTCTTCTGGGAAATTAAAAAGAAAATCTAGAAAAAAAGAGAAAGCTTTGGTGGGTTTTTGTTTTGTTTTGTTTTGTTTTGTTTTTTTGTTAAATAGTTATAAGAGAATGAATAAATTTAGCGTTCTCTCTTTTTTTCTTCCATTTATTCTTTTCTGTCTTTCCTTTGCTTTGCGAATGACTCTCACGGATATGTGCAATGCACATTCATGTTCCAGCAATATAAGCGTTCAGGGGATTCTACTCATTGATCCACAAGTACAGATGCTATCCACATGAATAGCCCATTAAAAGCCAAGAGTTCTCAAATTTTCCAATTTCTTAAGGCCATTGCTAGGGCTCAGGCTTAGGATATGAGAAACAATCTGGAGGACACGGAATCAATTCTGTTTTCACTTGCTTAATCTCTGACGTGACCATTTATGCCAACATATGCTTGTGAAGAATATCTTCAAGTGTGTGTGTGTGTGTGTGTGAGAGAGAGAGAGAGAGAGAGAGAGAGAGAGAGAGAGAGAGAGAGA
>JANHMN010000004.1:120793708-120823387 GCA_030674055.1 Rhabdomys pumilio
AGATAGATAGATAGATAGATAGATAGATAGATAGATAGATAGATAGATAGATAGATATAGATATAAGTGACATAGAGATAGAGAATGTATATGTATATGTACATAATTTTAAGTTATAAATTTTTTATACATTGACAACTCAGCTTATGAGAAGAGAAACAAATAGTATATACTAGTGATTTCTTTCGGCATGCTGCTTTTCTGACTCAGTTGCAGCAAGAGCGCCTTTCATTCATTTCTCTAATATGGGACTGACGGGGCACCTGGTTGAAGGAATGGGTGTACCGAAAAAAGATCAAATGAAAGTTCTCAAGGAGCATAAAGAACAAGCCTTAGACCAGTGATTTCATTCCAGTGGCTGGTCCTTCATGTCAAGTTTGAAAAATTCAAGCGATAACATTTAGTGTGGCCAAAAAGCCTGTTTAGTAATAGGTCTGAGAAAATCTAGTGAGCAAGGAAGACTCAAAAGCCACTCTGTAAGAAAGAAAAGATACTCTTTAATTTGTAATGCTTCTGACAAATCTCCTGCCTTATGATTTGAGCCTCTATATACCATCCCACCTCTTAACAGAATGGTCACTTGAGGTATTTTCTCTTCTGAGCTCCTAGTTCATATGAGCTTCTCAGAAAATAGCTCAATGTTGCTGTTATGTTTACCCAGTGGAAATGAGAGCACTGGTTATAGTTCTTATAAGATGTTATCTCTCTGGAGAAAGACAGATGTTGTTAGGATATGAATGTGATAAACTCCCTTGTTGTTCAACTGTAAATCTACAACAGTTTCTTCCAAGAAACTTGCCATGAACCCCACAATCTTCTCAAAGCCTGTGTTTCTCCACAAATTGCTCACACAGATCTCCCAAGCCTTTAAAAAAATCATTATTTCTCGTCTTACACATTTTCTAATTTCATCGCATGCTCACTTCAAGGTGTAGAGGATAACAAAAAGAAATGTCAAATATCACTTTGCCCAAACTTTACTATAATCTAATTATTGTAAATTATGTGAACAGCTGTCACTAGCATAAGTAAATAACAGATTTTCATTTTATACTAAATGTGTTGATTATTGTTGTCAAACACATACATTACATATGATGACATGGTTGCAACAGAAGTTATATTTTAAGATGACCACTGATACACAACATATTCTTAAACAGCATCATACATTGTAAACTTGCAGTCCTCTGCTATTGAATGGGAAAGGGGCTGGCCCATCTTGTATATGTCTACCAGTATTAGAGCAAAGACTATCTGTGTGCCCATTCTGGTTAATTCTAGTTTTTATGCTACTTTACATGATGTAAGTGGCTACTATTTAGAAAGGTTTCACGAATATAATCTAATTTTTGACACCCAAATGTAACTCTACCATGAGCTGTCACTAGGACTAAAACAGCAACAGCATACTCTGGAATGATGTTACTCCCTATAAATAAAAACAAAACAAGAAAATCAGACATACAAAATCTTTGAAGCCAATGAGAAATACCTCAGAACTGAAGTAACTGCACAGTTCTTCAGAATAAAGTTCTTGCTACATCTTAAATCTCTTGTTGTTGTTCCCCAAATAACAAAACTTACCAGGATTGATTTATTTGAAACACATAGCATTGATGTTCTGAGATATAATACTGGCATAGTAATCTTGGAAATAATAAGAACACAGTAATATAATACTATGCAATTTAGTCAGTGATAATTCTTAAAACTTATAAGAATACTATGGTCTTCCTGTTACCATAAAAATATGAGGCTTCTGAAACCCTCCAGTGATCTCTATATTGAACTAAGTCTTCTGATTCAAAACATGGTACAGGACTCCACTTCATTTCTGGAGCTTATCTTGTTGATAAGATGCCTAAGAATCTGAAAATTAGAGAAGTGGCTCTTATTAAAAATAAAATCTGTATTATAAAATATTTTATAATTATATTACATATAATTATATATTATGATATAGAAAGTAAAAATTCTTAGGAAATAAGAGGGATAGCTGCTGGATTTTTAGCTGGACTGTGTCTGCTGCCTGATGCTTTATATTGTTATATACCCTTCCATTCTAAGTCATGCTTACCTATGGGTACGCTGAACACCGGAAAAGGACATTTTCAGCTAATTCACTTTCTAGGTAGAAATGGTTGCAGGGAAGACAGGTCTTGAGAGAACTCTGCCAGTTTGCCAAGCATCAATTCCCTGTTTGTATACAAAGGAAAGAATAGATACCACAACATAAATACTGAAGGACTGATTTAAGTGACCACTTAAGATCAAAAATGCAATTTGAGTTGGTTATCACAATGGTTAGCATTAAAAAGGGAAGGAACGGGCCCAGCGAGACAGCTCCAGCCTCCAAGCATGATGATGTGAGCTGGATCATTGGAATGATGAAAAAAACTGACTCTCAGATGTCATCGTCTGAGCTCCCTACCCACACCATAATACATATGTGCCCACACACATACATATAAAGCCAAGAAACAGACACATGGTAGTATTAACATAAAACCACTGCTTTATTGTTTAGCAGTTTTGTGGGTAGAATCCAGAGCCTTGTTCATGTTACACAAATGTTCAACCACTGACCTACATCTCAGTCAGCCATGACTCATTTTCTACTTATACTCTTTCTTTTCCTTTCTTTCCTTTTTTGTTTCTTTCTTTCTTCTCAAAAAATAAAAGCATATGTATGAGTGTTTTGCATACAAGCATTTCTGTTAATCACATGCATGACTGATGACTAGTAGAGCCCAGTAAAGGTCATCTGATTTCTGGGGACCCACTGTATGGGTGTTGGGGCTTGAACCTGTATCCTTTGCAAGAGCAGTAAGTGCTCTTAATTGCCCAGCCATCCTTGCAGCCTAGTTTTTTGTTTTTTTTTTCTTCCCAACAAATACAAGATTTTCATCCTTGCAGGTCTCTTACATCAGACTTTTCAATATAACAATATCTCATCGCTATTACAGAGGATAAGGATGATATCAGATATCAAGATTGTCTCAGCAATAATGGTCCCACAGGAGAGTGGAAGAAGACAGCTTAATTTGTAAATGTTAGGATAGGCGAATTTTTCAGAAATTTCTTCTGGAAGAATAGATATAAATGTCAAAGAAATAACTGTCTTTCAGCTATCACCATAGGATAAAATACTTACATGTGTCTTACACTCTGGACCTTAAGAAACAAAGCACACACATAAATTGTGAGATGTCCATCCCTGGTTAATTTAGTAAGGTCAAAATCCTTTTATGTATCCAAGAATCATTATTCATCTCTACTTGTTTATATGTAAGAGATATGGACTGTGCAGAGGCCATTATGTCTTGTGGTAGCTATAAAGCTACCATGGCCATTTCCTTCCACTTAACTTGTCAAACTGCACCAGCTGCACCCCCTACTGGTAGTGGTGAAATTGTAGGGTAGATGGTTGGAATTCCTTGTCAAGTCTACATCAGCCCTTTGAGGCTATAAACTAGGATTTAAAGGGTCGAGCAATGGTCCTGTTTCTTTGAACAGAAAAGTAATCTACACATCACTGTCACTGAAGCCTCGGAAGGTGTCAGAAGGTGTCACTTCTTTCTGCTGAAGTGTCTTGTCTTTTATTACCAGCTCTATAACAAGATTATTGAAATGGTCCAACAATAGTCATGCCACTGCTATAGAAACCTGTTGAAAGTAAATAATAAAAGCATTTTATCTGCACGGCTGTGATCTTCCTGTGATCTTGAGGGATATATCTGTTACATAAGTGTGTTTGTGTGTGAGCTGCTCTAATTTGGTTATGCTGATAGGTGCTGTTGCAACTTCATTCTAACAGTATTAGCAAAGAGGGGGAGGTCAATCGCCTTCAAACTCTAATTGGCAGTTACTCCAGTCAAAGGAATTGCAGCATGACTGAATGCATTTGCGTTCCAACTGTAATTCAGCATTTGTATTCATCTTAAGCAAAGCCCAATTAGAAAAAGAAAACAATGCTTCTGCCTTTAGAATAATGTTTTAAACTTTCTGGCCATTCTTAATGACAGAGGGGTAACCATTTTGTCTGTAAATTATAACCTGCATTATATGTAGATTGGATCCATTTTAATAAATTAAACTAATATTTGTAGCTTATTTTTAGTTTTCTTATTTTTTTATTATTTATAATATTAAACAACAGGGACTCAAGGATTTTTAATTTTAGTACACTTTTCTATTTCCTTCTTATCAGGAAATCATAATTTTACAAAGATTTAGTAATATTTTTGTTTTCCTTAATTTCAAGTAAGCTATGTGAAACTACCTAAACTGCCTTATTAAAGAAGAAAACTGCTTGTATAAGTAGAATAAAGATACCATATTTTATCAATGTATATAGAGCTTTGTCCTCATTGTTAGTATTCTGTCTAAACTCCACCTCCACAGTTACCTGGCAATAGCCAGGTATGCTCCTCCCCACAGTTACCTGGCAACCGCCAGGAAGGCCTGGCCCACTCTACAAGGGGCTGCTTGCCCCCTCCTCTTTCTCTTAATCTCTTACCTTCTCTCTCTTACTCTTACCCTCTTGCCTCTCTGTCCCCCCCCCCACTTCCTTTCTCTCCACATGGTCATGGCCTGCCTCTACTTCTCTACTCCTCTGCTTCTTTACTTCTCTCTCTCTCTCTCTCTCTCTCTCTCTCTCTCTCTCTCTCTCTCTCTTTCTTTCTCTCTGCCTCTACTACCCTCCTGGCTCCCCTCCCCATGCCCTCAATACATTCTATTCCATACTATACTATACTATACTATACTATACTATACTATACTATACTATACTGGTGTATGACTGGTCCCTAAGGGAAAGAGATGCCTCTACATGGGCCCGCTGAGACATCCCCTTCCCCATAACTCCACACACCCACAGAACATGCTCTCTTTATCTCTTTATCTTTTTATAAACACTTCACTCATGGTCCTACCTAGTGTGTGCTTCTTCTTCAAAGTGAGACAGATTGTATTCTCTGGTATTTGTTGGCTAAAGGCACACCAAATTTGTGTGCCTTCATACACTCTTCTCTCCTGAACAATGAGAAGTTTACTTTCCTAGGAAAGAGGGAAATAGAAGTGAATCCATTGAAATCTGTGCCAGAGAAAAATGATTGTGCTGAAACAATGTCTCTCCAAACCAACTTCCTAGAAGGAGTGGAGAAGATATGAAACAAAGAGATGCTTTGTCTATCTACTAAGAGTATAAGGCAAAATGTTACAGGTGGAACATATATCTAAACTGCTGGAAATCTTTTCTATTAAAAACTAGAAGTGATTAACCTTATTGTATGGTTTCCCTTCTTGGCCACTCTCTCTTTCTCTATCTGTCTCTACTCTATCATTTCTATCTCTGTCTCTGTCTTTTTATGTCTCTCTCTCTCTCTCTCTCTCTCTCTCTCTCTCTCTCTGTGTGTGTGTGTGTGTGTGTGTGAGAGAGAGAGAGAGAGAGAGAGAGAGAGAGAGACAGACAGACAGACAGACAGACAGACATAAAGACAGAGACAGAGAGTTATATGTACATCTACGAGTAGGGAAGACCTGCTCACCGTGCATGTAGACAGGCCAGAGGTCAAGGGAAGGTGTTTTTCTGTATCACACTGCAACTGAGCTTTTGAGACAGGTTAGCTCATTGACTAGTTGAACTAGTCCTGTCAGTTTGACTTTGATTTTGGTGAGTTGCTAAGATGGGTCAGGTGAGAAATCCCAATCAGGATGCTTACTCTGTATCCAGCTAATGTCCCCACCCACAGTAACATGTTTGGAATGCTACAAGAATCATTGTACTGATTCTTCATCTGATCAGTATTCACAGACCACAACTCAGTGGTTCATTTTCTTTAAGATGTTCCTTTATTTTCTCTAGCCTCTACCTTTCTCGGGAAACTTTACTGTATTAAGCTGATTTGAGGCTATCTTGTACATAGGTACACTGAGTGGATTAGTTCCCTTATTTGACTTTCTTTTCAAATTGAGCATAATTCAAGTATGGAGATACTACTAGCAAAATTTGAAGAGGGAAAATACTTTCTTGGTAACTTCCTAGCATCTTGAAATTATAAGTATACCACATTAGCTTTACTATTTAAGGGAACAGAACAGATTTCAGGTACATTCTGAATATACTGTGGTCAATACAATTAGTATTTTTTCTCACTTTCAATTCTATTAGGATTGTGTTATCTGAAGCTCTCTCTGGAACTTGATTATGTGTTCTGAAAATTATGGGAACCCCAGGACTGTTATTATTAGTGTAAAAGGCAATTAATTTCAAGAGAGTGACTTTTGACTCTTTTTTAATATTTCATTCTGAGTAATAAATATTCACAGTTGGAAATAAATCTGAAGAATCCACGTTAAAAAAAAAACTGTGCTAGAGAATGAACTGATTTATTTAATGTCTACTCCCACCTTTAAAGTGCAGCTGAAGTCTAGATCTATGGTATGTGTTCACTCTTGTCAATGAAACACTTGAGCCAAGTAAAACTGAAGGAAGCTTCATATCTATGAACAAATCAAAGCTCTGAAAAGTTAAACTGCCACTATGGATATATGCACACATGGACACAGCATCAAAACTCTCACAATGCTCAAAAAATGATTCATGTATAAATTAATGTTGCCTGGAAATACTAGCAAAATTCTTTTTCCATGCACATGTTTTACAAACTCATAGAAAGGGAAGCATATTGCATATTCCGTGCGGCAACTGTGCAGTACGCATGCGTCCATCAGCTGGCCATTCTCGATGAAGAAAGGAGCTGAGTTGACAGTAGTTAATAGGAAACATGAAAGGCGAGCCTTAATGGAAAGAGAGCATCCTCTGACCAGGAGTTTTCCCATTTCATCCCAGTGGTGCAGCTGTTAGATTGACATTGACACTCAGATGAGTTAGAAACAGGAAGTAGAATTTCCATACAAACAGCTCGCTGGCTTTGTTAAGTGAAACAGGTCCATTTACCTTCACAGCCCAACAAAGAGTAACTAAACAACAGTTACTGAGGAAGGAAAGACCCAGCGCCCAGGACACATTCTTTTATATGTGGATATTGGAAGTAAATAGGAGTTTGATTTCACTCAATTTATATTAGAAATTTTGTTTTGTATTGTATAAGTACAAAAATTATATATTAAATGATCTTTTTACATACAAACTCAAGTGACTAGACTAAACTTGGAGGATGCGACTTCTATCTTTCTGAATTAAAATGTGTGTGTGGGGGGGGTATGTGTGAAACGATGATATATACATGGGACATACATGAGTGGAGGTCAGAGAGACCAGAGTACACCTTGTGGGGGGTTCTCTCCTTCAACTGTGCGGAGATGGAGTCAGATCTCAGAACAATAGACGAGTTCAAGGGCTTCTAACCACTGAACATCCTCGATGGCCTATGGTGTCCACCTTTCTTGCGAGACCGAAGAGTGTGACGGTTCTATGGGAAATTCTGAATCTGAACCTTGAGAGGCAGTAAACAATTCTTTAATGCCATTGGCAGTTATTTTACTAGGTACTACGAGGTTGATGAGGTTGATGATGAAAGCAGTGAGAGATGCAACCTCCTCACTTAGGAAGCTTATGTGTATTTTTCAGAGAGATATAAATCACAAGAATGTGACCTCACATCCATCAAGACATTAGTATGAAGGTGGTAAAACCAGAATAGATTTTATTATGTTTTATTAATCCATATTCTCTTGCTACTCTATTTAATGTCATGGTTATTATCAAATAAACTGCATTTATGAGTATCAAAACATTAGTGCCCAATGCATATATATGCAGTCCATGATATCCTGAAAGTAAACCTGGAAAGGAACAAGTTTAAGCCAATCATTCATCCAAGTGGAGAATATGCTTATAACATGTGATTTCACCATTCCGTAACTGAGAGCTTATAACATGTGATTTCACCATTCCTTAATGGAGAGCTTATAACATGTGATTTCACCATTCCATAACGGAGAGCTTGCTAGATAATACTTTTACCTTTCCTATCCTGCAAGCTCTAACCAAAAGAGATTAGTGAAGTTAGCATTCAGACACACCAGCCAGAGGGCTCTGACTCTGAGTGTTCTAGTTTTATTGCTTAATTTTTTAAGTTACTTTTCTCACGGTTGTGTGTGGAATCTATCTACTGCTTTCACACAAGCAGGAAAAATCCTGTTGGAATAAAGGTACTCAGAATCAACAAATACAAACAATGGAAACTAAATTAAAGCAACAGTTTAATTATTTTACAACTTAAATCAATACCTCCCCCCCACCATATGAATGTTAAAAATTGGCTAAAAGCAAAGACATTTTGGTCTGGTGAATTTCTATTCACCCTTCAAAGATCAGTTGAAAGATGGCCTTCTCTGTCCAAATTAATAACTGACTACAAAGTGTATCCAAGTCCATTTTAGTTCACATCAAGATGAAATATAATTCCTTTTTTAGCTGTTTTCTTTATATTTATGATATTTTGAGTTTTATGCTTTTGGTGTCTGTGTTTACGTTTGCTCCAAGCTTTAGAACACAGTAAGATTTTAAGCCATGTATGAATTCTGTACAGGTCAATGATTGCTAACAATCTATTGCACCAGCAGTCATCTGAACAATATTCTGAATTAATAATTCATCATTTAATGCTTCCTTCTTGTTTGGTTAGTGACTTATTTCATTCTACTATTCATTAAGATTTTGTTTAAGTTTTATTAAAACATCTCAATTCTTTATTTTATGCTACAGCATCCTGATATTTTACTGACATCCTATTAAATTTTGAAATGGTCTATTGAAATCATTTTCCCAAAATTTATGCTACTTTTATATTACCCATCTGTGAATAAAACACTTTGATAAACTTCATCATTTAATTGATGAATATCAATATATAAATTAAGACTTATGTCTTATCTCCAACTCTAAACTTGACACAGATACAAGGTCTATTGCGAGTTGTGTATATTATCTAACTTTTAAAATATACAGGCAACTCAAGTACAGAGATTCTGCTTAAAGAGTCGATACGTAGGAGAGCAAAAAGCAAACACAGAAAATAAAAGTCTTGATCTATAAGTAGTATTCTCCAACAAACTCAGTTTTCTTTATTTCCATATTAAACAAAGGAGTTAGTCATGTGTAAGTTAATAAAGTGAACACAAGGGAGATGTGTCTCAGAATTAGAGCCAGACTGTGAATAACAGAGCAGGAATGTACTTAAACCCCGTACCAGCTCGTGACCAGGTCTGTTCTCTGTCTTAGCTCCTGGTTTTTTTGGACAAGCGGCAGGAGCTATGAGAAAAACTTTCAACCTGACAAGCACTCCAGGACTGGGAAAGGCTCCTATTTTAATACAGCCCAGATGTGAGCCTTAATGAAAGCATCACGGTCCTGCAGCTGCGCCAGTTGGTGCAAAGCATTTGAAACAGAGTAAATTATTTGAAAAAGACTTTCTTTTCCCCTGTTAAAATTATGCTTGACCTGTGCTGGAGCAAAAATCTTAAGATAGATTCAAAAACAATTTATACCCCTTCTCTTATCTTCTAGATACTGCGCTAAACTTGATGCACACAAGAGAGGTGGAAACTCACTGGATATATGCCATACAATGTGTTTATCATTCTGACAGAAGGTCTGATCCAGTAATTCTTCAAAAGCTAAGTTTCAAGCATATGGAGTAGAAGATGTTAAGCTGACCAGAACGTGGAGGCGTCACACCACAGGCTGAACACGGAGGCGTCACACCACAGGCTGAACTATTTACACGGACAACTCTTCCTCACTCTGACTTGCATATTATCGTAAGCTCCATTGAGCTTAATTGTATATGTGTTTATCTTATGTTTTTAAGTTAATTTTAAAAGACTTAGACATAAAACTAATGTGACTGTTACATAAAACAATAAAATCACTAAGTCTTAGGAGGGAAAAAAAATCTCACAGGAGTCACGTGGCTTATTCCTTTAATATATCAGAAGTGTGCTATGTTATAGCATCTAAATGTCAACCTGACTTTGTCTCAGTGTAGAGAGACTGTTTTACAATATGATTACTGTTTTCTACAGTCAGTAGAAAAATGCATGGATGATATTTGGGAGAAATGAGGAGTTCTGATTAGTTTAAGGATGTATTTGTTTATTGTATTGAAAATGCTCTGTCCTGGGAGGCAGCCAGTGGGAGACATGGAAAGAGCATTTTACATATTCATTGAAACATTTCCCAACCATATACCATCCCAGTGAGGGAAGAAAAAAAAAAACTCCCATTAAGCCCACAGAATATTTTCAGCTGTTCCAGGAAGTTATTTTCTAAGAGGAGCAAGAAAAAGCAAGAGGAGAGAAGCAGGTGATTGAAAGGTAGTAAATGATGCTGTTTGAGAGCAGGAAGTGCAGGTTATTATTTGCTAACAGATTATTCAGAATGGATTTCATCATTCTTGTTACAAATGTGTTTTTGACACTTTAATTATGAAGGAACTATTGTGAAACGCAATATGAGCAGAAGATGCTATAAGTTTAAGTAAAAATGTTATTACATCCTCATTTTACCAAATTCACAATTGCACTGGAATTAAGCAGCATTTCTATTCTGCAGAAAGAAATGCTTATTGCAAAAATGGAATGCATGTGGATCTGGTGACATTTTAATCATTTTATTTTATACAGTACTTAAAAGCCATGGAAATGGAGTGCAGAAAGCTTTACAATTTAGTGCACATATATGCATATACAGTACTGCATATATACAGCACACTGTACATGCAGTAAAAATGTTATTTATTGAAAATTGAAATATTGCTGCTCTTTAGAAAAATCTCTGTTACTATTCAGTGGGGGGAATGACTCACTAAAGATTGCTGAGGAGGTAACAGATGTTGGTACCTGAGTGTCTCAGGACTCAGCGAAGCTCTGTGCCCTCTGCTTGCTTCTTCTACCCTCATGCCCCCAATTTACTAATAAACATCTTGGTTTATAATTTATTTGGGCACATCGACATTAGAACAGCCAACCAATCAGCCCGGTGACCATAATTTAAACAAATAATCTACAAATCATTTTTACAAGGTGTGACTGCTAAGTTGTGATGTGTTGATAAATTTAACAGACACTGTAATGGTACCTGAGGGCCCTGATAACAACAGCCCCTGGATGCACACAAGTCTTCAGACAACACTCACTGTGAGCTGAAGGTGGTCAAGGTAATCCCTATAGGTGGCAATTCCAGCTTTGTTTTCAGGAATGCAGATAGGCTGTAATAAAATTATGGCCCTTGAAAATTGATTCTCTTAATTATAGAATTATGCCACAAAATTAGAAAAGTGGGGTTTTGGAGGATCATTTTTTATGATTTTTGTAGATAAACAACTAGCATTTGAAAAAGTTCCAAATTTATTATTTTAAAGAAAATTAAAATGTTCATTTATTTTAAAAGCCCAAATGTTTCACTTTAAGATAAAAGTATATAAAAGAAACAAGTGTCTGTCTTCAATACAATCCCTTTTGTTCCCCCCAAAGACACGAGTGGAGTGGCAAGAGCCCCCTCCTGTTTTATCACAACTTTGATTATTTTGAATGTAAACATGTCTCAGCAGTGCATGGCAATCCTCAAGGCCAGAACATCCCACTGCAGACCTCAGTATGTCAGCAGAAATGCCAGTTGAGTGAGGTGATTTTATTCCTTCCTAGACAAGCTAGGAAAACACTTGGCCAGAATTTTCTTTGCTCAATAATAAAAGGCTACTTTTGTTTTTATTTTAAGAAAAAGAACTAGGTTTATTTTTTAAAAAATGGAAAAGAAAGTAGAAAAAAAAAACAGTTTCTTGAGAATGTTTGGGAAAGACGAACTTCTGTGGTATTTATTGTAATATCGGCCTCTTGGTCTATTACTGTCTATTACTGAAGCTTTTAATAATATTTAATTTAAAAGTCTCTGTCTTTGATTGAGATGGACATTGTGATAACCAACCTCTTCCCACAACTAGGAAAGAAATAATAGTAATAGTAACACTTTGTAGCATAATACATTATTTAATATTATAAAACAGGTTTAGGAAAGACTACCCATTTTACTTAGCTTGCACATGTGTAGAGATTTTATGTTATAAATCATGTGTGTAACAGGGACTTACAGTTTCAGCCTTCGATAACCATGTAACAACACAGTAATCTATGTCAATAATGTGTTAGAGATGACCTATTCATCAGTTTTCTTTACTGTGGGTTTTTTAAATTCATTTTTTTAGTATTTAACGAATGTGTGATCGAATGCACACTCTCACAACACTAACCTATATGGTCAAGTAAGTAGGAGAAAAAAAATCACATAATAAGACATTTTAAAAAAAATAAAAGTATTGATTTTGAGAGATTATAAAAAATTCTAGAATTCTTTGTTTGTTTGTTTTTAACAAATGAAAGCTTAATTCCAAGCTGCTTGGTTTGTAGTCCCTTTTGCATGGCTAGAAGTTAGTGATGCATATGGTTCTGAAATTCAAATATAATGCAAAAGACTCTCTACATCTCAATCATTTGAATTCATATTTAATGTATTGAAGAATTCGCATAAGTGGACTGCTTCCAAAGACATACATGTCATATATGAAAATGGCATGAAATTCAATTTCCTTGGCTTTGTCTTACATCACTAAAGCTTTCTCAGAGTGCTTTGATTTTGCAGAGCAGTATTGTTTGTCGCTTCCAAGAGGCATGAGGGCCTTCGACCCTGCTATGCCATGTTCACTGTACACTTCCACCAAAGATGAGCCTTGAGCTGCTATGTCTCTGCTGTGCAATACAGAAGGACACATAATTGCATTTAATAGAGGCTGCCCCTGTTTTCAAGGCACACTTGATTTAAGGCCACTCACAGTTTAGAGCTTTGGGGAGATGAAATTAAATTTTACAGAAGCCACAGCTCTTAAATGAAGACACATGATCTGTGTGCATGTAGGCAAACGTATACAAATATGCATGCACTCAAAATTGGAACTTTTCAATGGTTTTCTACAACTGTTTATTTCATAACTTAAAATACAAGACATCATTGTTCAAATTTTATGAGGGTTGCTTCTGTTCATATAATAGGTCCAGGTGTAAAAGCATGTCAATATAATTACTCTAATACTATGGTATTCCAATAGTGGCTCATTGCCTGAATGGACAAGCTTTATTCAATGTATACATTACTGTTTCTGACATATGTCTGTCCTATACTTGGCTTACATACCTGTTGCCATCACAAGTATATAGAGAAATGCTTTGACAGATAATGCATACGTAGGGTTCTTTTAAATTCCTATATGCCCTAAGGCCTTAATAAAATGATACACTGTTATTTCAAATAATCAAAAAAGAACATTTGTAAGCTTGCATTAAGTTCACAGTTGAAATCACTACATATGTTCCTTTGAACTATGTCTAGGTAGCAACTGTTAATGAATTATAAAATCCAGTTGAATATGCTATTTTTTAATAAAAACATGAGAAGAATTAAGACAAAAAAAAATCTGTTATAAGCCATCTCTTTCTCTTAACTTGATTTAGGGTTACATAAAGTTACTATTTATTGTAATTTGATTGTTTTTAATTTTTTTACTGAAAGGAAAACCAATATCAATTAATACTCTTAAAGTCACTGAGTAAACATCTTATGTGCAGAAACAAAGCCACTTCTGTAGATGACACCTTTGAAGAAGCCCCCATGGAAACCCTTTAGACTGACCTCATTCCTTTAATGTCTGCTTAATGCCTTAGAGAAGACACATTCTGTCTTGACCCTTCTTGAACTTTAGAAGTAGCTCAATAAACCACAGAAAGACCAATCATTTCAGAAGAGAATGATCTTTAGAGTGGAACGTTCCTCAGGGCTATAAGCAATGTCTTTACTGTGAGAACAAGGCCAAAGAGGAAGGGGAGAAACGCTGTTGTTCCCACCATTAATTATCCATTTAGAGCTCTCTCCTGCCCCCGGTGCAGAACTTTCCAGACTGGATATGGTTCTCATGCCCCAAGCCATGTGCCACCAGCCTATCTCCAGACCCACTCCCAGCTTCCATGTGCCTCTTTTGTTGTTCGTGAATATGAATATAGGTAAACTGTGTGGATCAGTTTTTCAACCAAACAATCAGACCCTTGTTGTCTGACTGAACCCCCCCAACCAAGGAATCACGTGATGAGCCTGAACTGTGGGAATCTCTGCCCCAGCCTAAATTTGTAGCAATGTTTGTTTTTAAATTTATATTTCTTCTCCTTATATTAAAAACATATTGTTTATTTAATATATAACTTTATATCATAATTAATCTTGTTGGCTTCTTTGTTTTTGATTTTAATTATTTCCCTCCTAATGCCTTGACAGAATCATTATAAGTTATATTCTATAACCCTAATTATATGACACATGTCTCAAACTACAGAGAAGATTCAGAAGAACATTGGCTAAAAACAAACAATCAAAATTGTGCTTCAGATACATTCTATTTTTCCTTTGTGGGAAGGAGCAGTACAGTAATTACATTTTCTAACTCATTGCTAATGACTTCTGTCAGTCTCTTCCACTATGTCAGGTATTTAGTGAATTTGAATATCTTAAAAATGTCAGCAGATGTGACCTAGGGTGATAGAATAATGAGTAACAATGAGGTTCAATGTGTTCCCATGTACTTTAAGTGTTGGAGTATCTATTGAATTTATTAGGAGAAAATATACTCAGGTAAATATTCATACTTAGCGTTTTATAAGAGAAAGAGAAGTTATTTTAGGTAAATTATCCATATGAGAAATAGTTTTGGTGTGTCCTTATATCAACCATGTCATAATATCTATCATCTAGGACTGGTGAAGGCTAATTAGATGGGTTTTTTTCCTCTTTTACCTATTTTCTATGTGTAAATTACACAGGACTAAATACTGGGTAATTTTCACAATACATTTTCTAAAAAAAAAAAAATGAATGGATTTTTTTATTTAAGTGCAAATATCAGGCCTGTTTGTGGTTAAAATTCTCATGTAGCCTTTATTAATTCGACGTGTGACCGTCGGTTGTCCAAATCTTGAGAAATTCTTATTTGGCCCTCTTGTATCTATGTCAGTTTTTATCAACATTTGTGTATGTATATGAAAACATCTGATTAAAGTTCTGCATAAAATGGAATGAAAAGAAAAAAAATAGATCTTTATAGCTGAATACTAATCCACGATTGATTCAATTAAAGTCATTTTACTGTTGAATACTAGCTACATTTTTTGTTTTTATTTGTATTACTTTTATTTGAATGATTACATATACATATCTACATACATATATATATGATGTTATCACACAATAAATGTGCAAGTGGTTGGCATCAGGTATCTATTTATATTTAGGTATTTGTAATTTTTATACATACATCATATATATTGTATAGATGTTAGTCATGCAAGAGTATTCTTCATAGACTTTTTACTTAGGTAGTATATGAAAATAAACTAGGTTTTGTTTCACTTCTTCAAAGACTAAATTTGTACAAACTTTCATGATTGCTATGGATTAGTCACTCAGAAATGATTATAAGCCTATATAGGCAGGGGTTGTATTTTTTCATTTTTTAAAAATCATAGCATACCTCCTGCTATCAGATTGTGCTAAAGTTTTATTGAATAAAAGTATGAAACATGGGAAACTATGATGAATTTGAGTTTCCATAGTGACATGCACAGTGATTTAATCTGTTAAATATACTCATTTTCTGAGAAAGACATCATCCGTAGTCATCTTTATAGTAACTGAGTCTTTTGAGAAAATGATTTAAAAAGTATACTAATGAGCGTAAAAGTAAATTAACGTTAACATATTAACATCAAGATAAAGCCAGATGGGAAATAAATTTGAATAAACAAGACTCCTGAAAGTGTTCTAGAAGAAAAAGTGCTAAGATGGAGAAGAATGAGCTAGGCCTTACATTTCTGTGTGATGCTTGCGATCAGAAGACAAGGTAACAACTTCCTTTAAAAAAAACCTGACCTCAGTCTCCCCTTTCTCCACTCCTCACAATCCCCCACCACCTCACCTCTCCCCCAGACTGTATCTCTGTTTCTCTTTAAAAACGAGCAGGCCTCCCAGGGATATAAACTGAACACTAATAACAAAGATGCGATAAGACTACGCATAAACACTCATATCAAGGCTGTAGGAGGAAAGGGTCCAAGAGCAGGTGAAAGAGTCAGAGTTGCCCACACTCTCATTGTTAGGAGTCCCACAAAAGCCCCAAGCTAAACAACCACAGCGTATGTGCAGAGGGCCTAGGGCAGACTCCTGCAGTCTCTTTGATGCGGCCTCAGTTTCTGTGAGGCTCTATGAGCCTTGCTTCGATGATTCTGTGGGCCATGTTCTTCTGGTGTCCTTAACTCTTCTGGCTTCTACACTCTTCCTCACCTTCATTTTCAGTGTTCCCATAGCATCACTTTGTCTAAAATATCTGGGTGTGGGTCTCTGCATAATATCATTAGAAATCATTTCATTGACTTTTTTTCCAGTCTGGTTTCTGGCCTTTCAGCCTGTGTTAGAGATAGGCTCCCTAACCTAGTGTGTTTAGAACAGTCAATTATTGGCCACTCCCAGAAGCTCTGAACCCCAGCACACCTTGCAGGCTGGACATGTTGTATATGAAAGGTTTTCTGTTTGTGGTTGGGTTGGTGTCCCAATCTCAACAATGGAAAACTTGCCAGGATCCATATTCTCCATTACTAAGTGCCCTCGTTAGACTCACCTTCATAAGTTCTGGGAAGTTTCCTCTGCACTAGTTTTCCACATCATTCCCTAAGTGGCCCCAGTTCCAGTTGTCTCTCCCTGTATTCTCTCCCTCTCTCCCTCTCCTACTCGATCCTTCCTATTCCTATCCTCACTTGCCCCGAGACTACCCACAAAATCTATTCGATTTTCTGTTCCCAGGGAAATCCATGTCTCCCCCTCTAGATCCTTCCTCATTGCTCAGCCTCACTGGGTCTGTCTGCCAACTGTAATATGAGTATCTTTTATTTAACAGCTTATATCCACTTATAAAAGAGTACATATCATCTTTGTGTTTCTGGGTTTGGGTTGCCTCAGTCAAGATTATTTTTTTCTAGTTTCACCTATTTGCATGCAAATGTCATGATGTCATTTTTTTTTATTCTAATAGCTGAGTAATACTCCATTGCGTAAATAAACCATGTTTTGTTGATCAGGTCTTCAGTTTAAAAGTACTTAAAACATAAAGACAAAAGGATATGAGTCAAAACTTCTGTACCCATCTGAGTTGTCCAGAAGGTGAAAAATAATGGTTTAGAAGGGATGAGGTAACTGAAGTAAAAGGGAAAAGAGAGAGTTAGAGAATGGTAGTAATAGAAATGCACTATACCTGTGTATGAAGTTGCCAAAGACAAACTCCATAAGAGATGAAAAAAAATTTACAAGTGAATTTTTTCCTAAAAGTTACTCAAATATGAGCTTAGTTAAGAGACACATTAAGATGGGAATAAAATTAATGATTAGCATTATAAGAAAATAACAGTAAAATGTACCATTATATCTAAATAAATTAAATTCCATTTTCCATAAAAAGAAATTTTATATATAAACAGGGTTTTATAGAATCGTCTTTTATCTTTTCTTTTTCTCTTCTCCAAATTTTCTACAAGAGAAATATTCAATTTTCTTTTAAAAGTTTCATGTTATTTTAGGTGTATGAATGTTTGCTTGCATGTATGCCTGTGTATCATACACATGACTGGTGCTTATGGAGGTCAGAAAGGGGCAATGGATCCTTGAGAGCTGGACTTAAAAATGGTTATTAGATGCCATTGGGTTCTAGGAATCAAACCAGGTTTGAAAGAGAGCATTCAATGTTCTTAATGTTGGGTCATCTCTTCAGGCCCTAGAAATAATTTTAGAGCTAGATAAAAAATCTTTTCTTTTTAAGGCATCTTTTAAAATTGGAGAAACTATCCAAAAAGTATCTATCTGATATGTAGTTAAAATGCAAAATACATGGAAACTTTTTATATTCAATAGCACAGCAACACACAATTTGATATTTTTAAATGGACAAAAGATCTGAGTAGACATTCCCTCTAGTAAAACATATAAATGGCGAGCAGGTATGTGTTCTCAGTGCCCACAAAAACAGTAG
This sequence comes from Rhabdomys pumilio, assembly GCA_030674055.1. Taxonomy (NCBI): domain Eukaryota; kingdom Metazoa; phylum Chordata; class Mammalia; order Rodentia; family Muridae; genus Rhabdomys; species Rhabdomys pumilio. Next base: position 120,811,849 of record JANHMN010000004.1, read on the forward strand.
AAAGTCAGGATGACTGTTGAAGTCATGGAGAATTTCTTGGTATAAATTAAATCAATCACTTCACAATTATAGCTTTTCCCCCAAATATACCAACTTGAATACATTAAATATAGACTAATTTTGTCTACCAATCATATCCCAATACATAAACTATTTTATCAATTATAGGTATGAGAAATCAGGATCATGAAACACATTGGAATGGCCATGTCTGCTTTACTTCATAGAGAGAAGTAGAAATCATTAGGTCTTCTTGATTTAAGGTTTTAAGGTCTTTTTTTCTGAAGATGTGCTGGGAAAATGCACAGTCAGACTCCTTGGTTCAAAGATCAGAGTGCACAGCATCACAAATCAGATCACTGGTTCATTTTCACTACCTCTACTTATTGCTAAGTTGCATGCTGTGCAATTCTGTAATCAACTTTCAATGCCTCTTATCTCACAGTATCTCCCACATGCAACAGGACTGTCAAGGATAGAGACTAGTGAGAGCAACTTGAATTCAAAGATAACTTGAAGATAAGGTATAAAATGCATATTCATCAAAATAAAGACATTTGGGGGAGACAATAGCAATGAAGGGTTTTGCAGCTGGGTTATAAGGAAAACAGAAGGGAAGGAAGGTTGGTTAAAAATACAGAAATATTAAGAAAAGAGTTTAGATTTTGTTTCATACTTAGGTACCTTTCCATTTCTTTAATGGGGGGCTAACTAATTATAAAATGCCAAGATTTATCTTGCAAAGGAGACAGAGTCCCACATTACCCTTAAAGAACATAGTTCCAATGACTCAAAACGTCATACTTGTCCTGAGATCCTACAGAGTAAACTATGTCCCAATAGAGCTACCCTGTGACAAAAAGCCATTACTGGAAGGCCTTTGGTATCATTCTATTTATCAAAAGGACATTTAAATACAAATCAGTATGATAAGAACACATGATGCTTTTTAAAGTTTATTATAGTTTCCTACTGAAAGACATTCCAAAATTCATACAACATAGAGACCAGAAAACTAGCTAGAAAAGAGAATAAGAAACAATGTCACAATTACTGGTCCTTTTTCTCTCAAATGACATCAATAGAACTAGAAAGACAAAACCTTTGTCATAAACAAGCAAGCAATGAAAAGGCAGACATTACATGTAGAGTTTATAGCATGGGTAAAGGAGCCAGGATAATAGCAGAATGACAAAACAGAATCTTAGTATGTTGACTAATGAGGCTATGATCTGGCTGGTCAGAGAGATGTTTGAAAGGAACAGCCAATTACAGTATTGGCTGCTACAGTCTCTTAGATAAACTATGATTGAATTTAGTTCGTTGCTTGCCTTTTGCTATTTCACAAGACACTTCAAAGCTCAAATACCATTTTTTTCACTCATGTGTCTGAAACTTGGCTGGAACTAGCTGATGTGGACTGGATTTGGCTCCAATTAACTATATTTTGCAGCTCAAAACTTAAACATCCCATGGGTAAATTGAGATGTGGATATGAATGCTATATAACTATGTCAGTAAGAGGATCAAACAGGGGCAACTGATGTTTGTAAGGCCTAGATAGAGCTGGTACATGTCAATTGTGAACATAGTTTAGTGACCAAAGACAATGCCATGTTCAAACTTAAAATCACTTGGATAGAGGTATCTACTTCACATCCAGAAGATACTGTGTAATGTCATGATGAAGCCCAAATATATGCCAATGATGTATGTGGTTTAATGTGTAAATGTTTGTGGCAATAAGAAAAAAACATATTGCAATCTTGAATTGTTTAAAGTTTCTTAAATTAATAACTCCACAGTTTCAGTTTATACTATATTTCAACAAGTAATATATCCAGGTCTGGATATAGAGGCAAAGGGGAGTGAAGACTGGGGCAAGTAATGATTTTACCATGTAAAAGACAAACTCTATAGCATTGTCTTGCTCAATGATTGCAGCAAAAGAAGCAAAACAAGATGAACAATGATCATAAACTGCTGAGCATAAACAGTGAGGTAGAGGTTTAGAGGAAATAAAAAAACTAGAGACAAAAGGATGGAGGAACAAAAGTGGGAGTACTTTGGAAGGTGCGTGTGTTTGCTTGTGTGTGTGTGCATGCATGAGTGCACTTGCGAATGCGTGCATGCATGCGTGCGTATGTGTGCGTGCGTGCGTGCGTGTGTGCGTGCATGCGTGCGTGTGTGCGTGCGTGTGTGTGTGTGTGTGTGTGTGTGTGTGTGTGTGTTCTATTGCTGCCAACATTATTTGCAGAGACATAATCTGTCACAGAAATCACAACTCACTGATATTGGTAAACTGGCTGGCCAGCAAACACTGGGGATCCACCCGGTTTTGTCTATAAGCATTGGAATTATGTGTGTAGGGTACCATGCCAAGCTTCCTTGTAGGCACTGGAGACATAAACCCAGGTCCTCATGCTTGAGCAGTGGGAAAATGGTTCCCTTACCCATTGGTCCAGATTCTGGAAAGTGAAAGGCTTTAAGCCACAGAAGACTAACAGAGATTAACAATAATTTGATACAAACTAAGTTGATTCAAATTTTACCATGGCATTTAGCTGTCCACATGATGTGAAATTTTAATAGTTTGTTAAACATAAAATCCTAAGCTCTTGAATTTTATTCACCTAAGAAATATAGGATAATATTGTTTAATAGAGATTAAATCTGTTAACAACTCTATAGAGGGAATTAAGATAAGATGATTAGAGAGCAAGGTTAGCTTTTAACTAGGATAAAACTCACTTCTTGTTGATAATCTCAGCTGGCCAGGTTTCAAACACTGTATTAGGTGATGGCCGTTTGTTTCATTACAGAACTGTGTTCTTCAACATATACCATCCTATAATGTATTATTGTCATAAAGTTATTGGCTGCTTAGCCCAACATATTCAAGTAATATTCAAATTTTATATTCATCTATAAATTATTACACCAAGTCTAAATTCTACTAATAATATCCTTAATCCTGCTTTTTTATTCATTTCATCAAGTGCTCATTTGTTCATTCAGTTTGTCATGTGTGGACTTGGTGCCTGAAACTTATTTTCACTGTTTTCATGAATATGGCTCATATGAGTAAAGTACTTCTTGACTGCTCTAATGAGGCTGAGGAGGTAGCTCTCTATGTGTATGAAGAACTGAGTTCCATCCCAATGACGTCTCCCCCCCCCCCGCCCCCGACACAAAGCCACACAGAATGTATGTGCATGCAATCCCAGCACTAGGGAGCTGGAGACAGGTGCTTCCCTGTGTGTTACTCACTATGCAGGCAACCTAGCCTACTTTGTAAATTTTAGGCTAATGATAGACCTTGTATTAAAAGATAAAAAGGTTCTTAAAAGTTATTGTCTCAAAAACAACACCTAGAGTTGCTGTCTGGCTCCCACATTGGCAAACGTACTTGCAAATATACAAAATGCACACACACACAAACACACACAATGTTTTAAGAGCTTGGACAGTCAAATTATTATAAATATGGCTTACTTTTTATTACAGCACATAAATTCAACTATATTAATAACAAATGACAGAAAGTATTCTTCAAGCCTTAACTCAGAAGGCAGTTGTTACAAATGAAACCTTGAAGAACGTTTTATGCTTTCCTCCAAAACCGTCAGCCTGGTAACACTGTCAGTTGTGGACCAATAAATTGGTCTTCAAATCTCTGCTCTTCTGAATGAATTAATGTTGTGATCATGAGAGTGGGTTGATTATTCTAAGAATGAAGTCCTGTAAAAATAATAACTTCTCTCCATTTCCTCTCTGTTTCCAGTGTCCATTTGCCTCTCTGCCATCTTATGAGGGAAAGCTCAATTCATTCTCTTGCATCTTCAGCCTTCCAAACCATAGGACAATTAAATTTCTACTATTTGGAAAGTATACAGTCCATAGCATTCCATTATAACATCAGAAAGTAGACTAACACAAAGGAATAAAGATTAGGGATATAATTTTTAGTAATAGATACTACTGCCAAATATAATACTGTAGTAATGATGTAAAAATGTTTTATCACACTATTCTGACTGAGACTATCATTGCATATTGCATCTGGGGAAAATTGTTCTCACAATAAGGTGTTTAAGAAAGAAAATTTGTTCTTGGGAAGCTTTTGGGTGCATAATTAAAGGGCAATATTGATAGATACCTATGACAAGAAAAATCTTCATAAAACAACATTTGTCAGTAGCCAACGAGGAACACCAAACAGCTCATTCACTCAATGGAAGAGGCTGAACTAATGGCAAGAGTGAAATGGATTTGCCTTTCAAACATCTTTGATGGGCACATAGTGAAGACCCAATTTAAGCCCATTTTATGGAGCTTTCATGGTAGCAAAAACATAAACCATTCAGCTCTTTATCCCCTTGCCAAACTCATAAAATATTGTGCACTGCTCTAACATACCCCAATGAATATTCAATAAACACAAGATTGGGCTATGAGGAAGTTATATATACATAAACCCCCTATTTATGCTATCACAATTTTGCATTTTCTCATTTCCTGAGCCATGAAGTTGTCTATGTTGCTAATGTACAGATTTTCTGCCATTTGCTATCATTTCTCAGAAACTGTTAAAACATAATCCTATGTTTGCTGTGAAATTAGCCTTGAAAAGAAAGCTGCTGAAGAGCACATAGCACCTTTAGTAATACACACCTCCCAATGCCTACTGCCTTCCTGTACAAACAGAAAAATATTATACTTATCTAGGCAGTGAACAAACATATTATTAAACACTTATCCTGTGCCAAGCACTGTGCTTGCTACTGAGACGCACATATGCTTGGGAGAGATATAAGCCAGTTTTCTCATGGAGGTTACTGAAGGGCAATCAGCAAAGGCAGACTGTTCATTCTCCCTGCTCTAGAGATATTACACTGGGAGGCTTAGGGTAGAAGAAACCTGGATGGGTAAGGGAACAAGAGTAAGCTCAGAGAGACCTGTCAGGAAGCTATTGGGACAGCATAGAGTAGGACCAAGGTGACATTGTTCAGATGGATTCAAGGGTGGCAACATGGTTTGTTGGCCAACAGGGTGATGATTGTTAGAGCCATTAACCGAGATGGGAAACAGTAAGAACACATGCTGGAGAGGAATTGAGAAATTTACAAATTAGCCAATGAGACATATGAAGGTGTTTGGTTGGTAAGAAACATGGCACTAGACATTAGCATATTTAATTAATTAAGACAGGGCTGGTCTTGAACTGCCTTTGAAGTTCCAGTGAGCTTTCGACTCACAATATTCTTTGCTAGCATTCTGGATTAGCATGCATTATTCACCCAGCCCCACATGGATATTATCTTTAAATAGAAGTACATAGACTGTATTTAAAGCTTTGACATAGCATAAAGTAATCAAAGAAGTAACTTGCACACAAAAGATATTTAGTGTCAAGATATCATTTTTTTCCTATGGAAACTTGGCTCATACTTGACATTTTTAGCTCTACTCTGCTCTGTTTCTGACAGTGGTAGTGTCTTCTATAACTCACAAAGGGCTATTGTATGGATGTGACTAAGACTGTGCTAGCTTCGCGATGAGCTCTTATGCTCTCTCTTTGCTGATCTTGTCTTAACATGCACCCAACCTTTTTGCTTCACTCTCAGAAAAAAAAATGGAAGTACAGATAAATTATGTGTTCAAAGAATTGACCAAAGCAAGTGCTCATTCCTAGGAGATCATGTGCCTGAAAGTAAGAACTAACTACCATTATTCAAAATAGATTTTCCAACACAGGTATTTATATAAAGAGATACCTCCTGAGCTCAGGCAGCAGATACTATTCTTTTCTGGCCACACTGAGCAAGGATTCGTCTGTTAATCCTTTCTCTTCCCTTTCTCAGCTCCCTTCACCTTGGTCCTCAAGAAGCCACTTAAAAACTTGTCACCCAGTCTAGCATTTTCCTTAATGTCTGAACTATATACATATTCTTGGTCATACACTCAACAGGTCTGAAAACTATTTTCAAAATAAAAGAGCATTTTTCTCTAGAAAGATTTTCTCAGCCTCCAGAATGTGAAAGCCACTGTAGGTTTTCCTTTCTCAGACTTTTGTCAACTTGTATTCATACTATGTGAGACTTCTAGATCATGTTTCTAATGGACTTTGTAAACTTGTACTGTTAATGTTGGATATAGTAATTTAAAATCCTTTCATTGGTTTCTGGGCATATCAAACTATTATTACTTTGTTACTTGAATTTTCACTAATCAAACTATTGTCCACAGCAAAATGAAACAAATATTTCAATTGGTTGTTTAATATTTTAGCTTCTCTATTCTTTTTAGCTTTAAATCCCTTCATTCTAACTTAATAGTGAAGTAGAAATAATTGACAAGGTAGAAACAAATTTCTGAAAAACTTGATAGTCACAGAATCTTGGAAGATCTGTGTCTTGCCCCACCTCTCTAGCTGCTAGCCCAGTCATGCTGAGATTTACCTCAAACAACAGCCATTTTCTTGCCTGTAAGACCATGCTCATCATCCTGGAGAACTGGTAGAAAAAGAACAGTATCTGTACATCTCAACTCTGAAATGGTCCATAAGTCCTTATTAATATCTAAAACTTTCAATTCTTTGCTTTGAGTCCTTGTTGTTGCTGTTATGCAAGGAGGTCTAGCTAGAGGGTCATGGGTCCTTTACACAAACTTCATTCCTGGAAAATGAAGGAGTATGTCCTCTGGGTTGACTATATCCCATCCCAAGGTTACACCTGACTCCCATCTGCTGTGTCAAAGTCACAGGGCTTCTGCTCTTGGCACTAAGCCTCTGCTGTCACAATTGCTGACAGGTGAGGCCCTCTGGCCCAAGATCAAAAAGCTTGCTTGGGCTGCAAGTGCACCTCTTCCTCTTCAGCTGCCACACATACTCCTTACACTGCCCCACTCCAGGAAAGGTGACATCTTATTCAGGGCAGGAGCAATTTGAAATGATCACTGGATGTTTACTAGGTTGTATGTAGTGTTTCCTAGAGCTGCTCTGCTCTCTGCGGGCATCCTTACAAATGGCTCCTTCCAAAACACTTTAGGGTCACACTTGAAGGCTTTGAGCCTCAATACCCAGCTGATTAAGTGAAGTCTGGTCCTGAAAAGGGCCCAAATTTATCAGCAGATCCACCTGTCAGGTGACAGGCCAGGCTCAGGGTATGGCTGCCTGGCAACATGGTGAGTGCCACCTGTTAGTTGGGATTTCAGCCAATTTTTCTAATTGTAGAGATCTGGTTTTAAATGTGAAATAAAGAGCTGGATAGAAGCAGTGGTCCATCCTGAGCATTCAATCAAAAGATAGCATTTGTATAAAAACACACAACCAGTAAGTGATGTTAAAGAACTACAACCTGCTCTATTTTCCTCCTGAAGGTACAAACATCATTTTAATTATAATAATGTAAAATAGAAACACAATTAAGTGTATTCCATAACTCAGATATAGATCTCTCTCTCTCTCTCTCTCTCTCTCTCTCTCTCTCTCTCTCTGTCTCATACACACACACACACACACACACACACACACAACTAGAAATCTCTGTTTCTAACTGTGCCTAGGAATACAATTAAAACTGCAAAAATGCTGAAATATTAAAATCAGAATAGACAAAAGTAACTGCTTTACATAACTTTTAGTATAACATCTGTTGTTGCCCTCAAATTGAAAAAAATTATAGTAGTGTAAAGGAGAATATTTAGTCATTCCATTTATCCATTTCCAAAAATAATACAGATTTACTGACCACTGTTCTTCCTCTACTTGGATGAACCTTCACTGGAACCTGCCATTGTGTGTTATGGTAATCTTCCAGTAGTATTAGGTAAAAGAAGTCATTCAAGATATTTTTACTCCCTCTTTGAAAGAGGTCCCTTCAGGTCCAAGGTCATACAGAAGCTGAAATGGACTCATAGATCAAGAGCTCTCATGATCCTACTGTTTTGAGTACCATCTAACTACCCATGAAAATCACAGTCAACTACTTCATGTTCAAAATCAGCATCGATGGCATAGGTTCCATATTTGAATTATACTGCAGACTGTTAAACTTTGAAGAAGTTTTAAACTAGGAACAATAACTTAGGGACTGAGGAGTGAAGAGACCATATTACTCTGATGTACAAGAAGAACCAAGCAGCATGCTGGGATTTCAGCCAGTCTTTCTAATTGTAGAGATCTGGTTTTAAACATGAAATAAAGAGCTGGATAGAAGCAGTGGTCTACCCTGAGCATTTAATCAAAAGATAGCATTTATATAAAAACACACAACCAGTAAGACTTTTATTGATGGAGTCAGACGTGCCTAAAGAAATGGACTCAAGTCTATAGACTGGTAGATTCTAGATAAGTTGTAAGATACACCACAGACCACAGACAATCCATACTACAGCACACATCCACCTTTTAGTATATATTGAAGAATATCGGTGGTAGATATTGGTAGTTTTTGCTACTTAGTGGGTTCTTCTTTTTTCCCACCTTTATCCTCAGTTTCACCTAACACTAGATAGGAGAGAAACAACAATAGAGGGTTGAGAAGAATTAGGAAGATCCCTAAATCTAGTTTTTTTCCTTTTGTTTTTTTCTTTGACCATGGCTACTAACAAACCACAAACAACCTCCATGAATGATCAACAACCACCAATCCCATCTCTCAGGGCCCTAGTATGTATATACCTTCTGAAAAGTTCCCAGAATTCCAAACATCACACAATCACGACATTATCTACAGCTGGCAAAAAAATACCTCCGTTAAAGCACAAGGCAAATCATAACCAACTGCTTCAGACAGCCGAAGCAACCCCACATGCCTACATCAGAATTAAGACAAAAGCACATTCTTTTAATATTTCTGGGTTTTTTTCTTCAAGAAACCAAAATTCCAGAATTCTCACTAAAGATATTCTCACTCTCATCCACATGTAAATTAAGATTCCTGCTTAGCACAAAGTCAGGTCATTTCATCAATAACTGTATTTATATTTCTACCTCAGCAAGGATGTTTTAATCACACCTGAAGGCATCCTTCATATGAACTCTAGCTAAAAATTTCCAGTTCCTAATCTAAGAATTAGAAATCTGGGTTTTAGTCTTTGTCAGATAAAGACCTCATAGAGAGGAAAATAATATGAATTTCATTAATTATTTGTGAGATATTTTTGTTTTTATAAGAGGAAAGAAACTATTGTTATCCTTTTAATAATGATAAAATTTTATTTGTGCTGGCTTACCTTAGTAGCAGAGCATTTGCCTAACATGCCTAACATGCACAAGGCCTTGGATTTCATCTCCAGGAATGAATGATAAGTAAATAAAATTTGAAAAGTCCTTTCTTTAGGTGCTTCTCAGCCATTCGGTATTCCTCAGTTGAGAATCCTTTGTTTAGTTCTGTACCCCATTTTTAATAGGGTCATTTGATTCTTTGAAGTCTAATGTTTTGACTTCTTTATATATATTGGATATTAGCCCACTATAGGATGTAGGATTGGTAAATATCTTTTCCCAATCTGTTGGTTGCCATTTTGTCCTATTGACAGTGTCCTTTGCCTTACAGAAGCTTTGCAGTTTTAAGAGGTCCCATTTGATTTTTGATCTCAGAGCATCAGCCATTGGTGTTCTGTTCAGGAAAATTTCCCCTGTGCCCATGTATTCAAGGCTCTTCCCCACTTTCTCCTCTATTTGTTTCAGAGAATCTGCTTCTATGTGAAGGTCCTTTATCCATTTGGACTTGAGCTTTGTACAAGGAGATAAGAATGGATCCATTTGCATTCTTCCTCATGCTGACCCCCAGTTGAACCAGCACCATTTATTGCAAATGCTGTCTTTTTCCACTGGATGGTTTTAGTTCTTTTGTCAAAAATCAAGTGACCATAATGTGTGGGTTCCTTTCTAGGTCTCCAATTCTATTCCATTGGTCTTCCTGTCTTTCTCTGTACCAATATCATGCAGTTTTTATCACTATTGCTCTGTTGTATGGCTTGAGACCAGGGATGATGATTCCCCCAGAAGTACTCTTATAGTTGAGAATAGTTTTTGCTATCCTGGGTTTTTTTGTTATTCCAAATGAATTTGAGAATTGCTCTTTCTAACTCTGAAGAACTGAGTTGGAATTTTGGTAGGGATTGCAAACATCATTAGTCATCAGGGAAATACAAATCAAACAATCCTGAGATTCCATTTCACACCAGTCAGAATGGCAAAGATCAAAAACTCAAGCGACAGCAGGAGAAAGAGGAACATTCCTCCATTGTTGGTGGGATTGCAAGCTGATAGAGCCACTCTGAAAATCAGTCTGACTGTTCCTCAGAAAATAAGACTTAGTACTACCTGAGGATACTACTATAGAACTACTGGGCATATATCCAGAAGATGATCCAACATATAACAAGGACACATGCTCCACTATGTTCATAGCAGCCTTATCTATAATAGCCAGAAGCTGGAAAGAACCCATATGTCCTTCAACACAGGAATGGACACACACATAAAAAAGGGGTACATTTACACAATGGAGTACTACTTAGCTATTAAAAACAATAAATTCATGAAATTTTTAGGCAAATGGATGGAGCTAGAAAATATCAAGCCTGAGTGAGGTAACCCAATCACAAAAGAACCCACATGGTATGCACTCATTGATAATTAGATATTAGCTCAAAAGCTCATAATACCCAAGATGCAACTCATAGACTACATGAAGCTCGTAAAGAAGGAAGACCAAAGTGTGAGTGCTTCAGTCCTTTTTAGAAGGAGTAACAAAATACTCATGAGAGCAAATATAGAGACAAAATATGGTACAGAAACTGAAGGAGGGGCCGTCTGGAGACTATTCTACCTGGGTATCCATCCCACGTGCAGTCACCAAAGGTAGACTCTGATGTGGATGTCAGGAAGTGCACGCTGACAGGAGCCTGATATAGCTGTCTCCTTAGAGGCCTGCCAGAGTCTGACATATACAGAAGTGGATGCTCACAGCTAGCCATTGAACTGATCATGGGGTTCCCAATGGAGGAGTGAGAGAGAAGACTGAAGGGGTTGAAAGTTTTTGCAGCCCCATGGGAAGAGCAACAATACGAACCAACCAGAGCTCTCAGGGTCTAATCCACCAGCCTGGGAACACATAGGGAGAGACCCATGGCTCCAGCTGTATATGTAGGGGAGGATGGTCTTGTCAGGCATAGGTGGGAGAGGAGATCCTTGGTCTCATAAAGGCTGGATGTCCCAGTGTGGGGGAATTCGAGGGTGGCAAGGTGGGAGTGAGGGGTGGGTGGGGCACATCCTCATAGAAACAGGAGGAAGGGGGATAGGATAGCGGGTTCCTGTGCGAGGAGGGGGGAATGTGGTAAGGGAATAACATCTGAAATGTGAATAAAATATCCAATAAAAAAAGAAAAGAAAACAAACAAACAAAAAAACCAGGGCTGGGGATGTGGCTTAGTGGTTAAAAAAAAAAACACATACCTGACATGTGTAAGGTGCTGGATTTGATTCCTTAGCATTTCCACAAAAAAAAAAAAAAAAAAAAAAAAAAAA
>JANHMN010000004.1:120823487-120846112 GCA_030674055.1 Rhabdomys pumilio
AAAAAAAAAAAAAAAAAAAAACCAAAAAAAAAACCAAAAATAAAAAAAACAAAAAAAAAACCAAACCAAAACAACAACAAAAAAAAAAAAAAGAAAGAAAAGAAAAGGAAAAGGGAAAGGAACAAAATACTCACAGGATCAAATATGTAGACAAAGTGTGGAACAGAAACTGAAGGAAAGGCCATCCACAGACTGCCCCACCTGGGGATCCATCCCATATACAGTCACCAAACCCAGACACTATTGTGGATGCCAAGAAGTGCCTGCTAACAGGAGCCTGATACAGCTAGAGCCTGACAAATACAGAGGTGATGCTAGCAGCCAACCATTGGGCTGAGCAAGTGGTCCCCAATGGGGTTCCCAATGTTAGAGAAAGGACTAAAGGTCCCTCAGTTAGAGAAAAGACTGAAGGAGCTGAAGGGGTTTTCAACCACATAGGAAGAACAATAATATCAACCAACCAGACTCCTCAGAGCTCCCAGGAAATGAGCCACCAACCAAAGAGTTCACATGGGGGGACCCATGGCTCCAGCCACATATGTAGCAGAGCAGGGCCTTGTTGGACATCAATGGGAGGAGAGGCCCTTGTTCCTGTGAAGGCTCTATGCCCCAGTGTATGGGAATTCAAGGACGGGAAGGCAGGAGTGGGTAGGTGGGTGGGAGAACACCCTCATAGAAGCAAGGGAAGGGGATGGGATAGGAGGTTTCGGGGGAAACACAGAAAGGGAATAACATTTGAAATGTAAATAAAGAAAATATCCAATAAAATAAAAATAAAAAAGTCTTACTTTCAACTTCACTATATTTTACAATTCCATTTGTTCTTGGTTGATCAATGTAACTCTCTATCTCTCTCACTGTTTTCTTTTATCTATCTCTAAGCCCTCCTTCAACTTATATATTCTCTATTATTTGTTTTTGCTTAGTCTTTATCAATCTCTATCTTTCTATATATAATCACTATATGTACTATATATATCACTATGTATAATATACATAAATGTATAAAGAAAAGCACACACATGTGTGTGTCTGTGTGTCTGTGTGTCTGTGTGTGTGTGTGTGTGTGTGTTTAACCCAATGCATCTTTTTAGTGTTGCTCATATTGCCTGCTAGTCAATGCTTCAGTATCATTATACTGTGCTTTGTCTACATTTTTGTTTGTTTGCTTGTTTCTTTTTGTGAATCAAGTGTCAGTTTGATGAACCTGGTTTCTATTAGCTCATAATGATGAGAAAGATTAATCTAATTTGACATTCATTGTCTAAATAACAATAATAAAGCTTAAAATTGCTTCTCCTCAATAACAGAATTAAGTTATGTAAATAATAATTCACTATATTACTTTTGAGAGTCAGTTGTTTGATTTGTGACTCGGAATATTTATATTTTCTTCTTGAGAGTAAATACACTGTCTATCTGTCTGAAAACTGAAGGTCTATAAGAAATGACTGATTCGCTCAGGAAAACTCAGAGCTATTCAAGTTTCCCATAAATTAAAGCATTTCAGAGTAAAGCCATCACTCTCAATACCAGACACTCAATGTCTTGCATAACTTCTAAAACCTACACATTTTACATGAAAAAGTTCATAAACACATTCTGGGAGTTTCCCTGAAAAAATAACTGTGGAGTGGTTCTCAACAAATGAGTCAACTTAGAAAATTAAATACTGTAGATAACTCTTTTGACAATTACTAAATATACCAATTTACTTGCATCGTTGTTTAATTCCCTAGTTAGACTTTTGGCAAATATTTATTTCTTTAAGACATAGATTCCACAATTTTTCCAGACTTGAGAAATTCCTACCTTTTGTTAGCCTCTTTGTATTTTACAAAGGGCCCTCCACGTTAGCATTTACTGAACTACTTGGCAATAAGTTGTTGTCACTTGTCTGCACCAGTAAGATCATCATGGTTCATATGACAGGAGTGTTTTGTTCACAATTTTATTGATATTTTCCATCTCTCCTCTGTACCATTAGGCAATAATACACTGAATGTCCACAATGTAAGTCATTTGAGATGGGGGTAAGGGTATAACAGAGACAGAAGCCAAGTAAAACTAACAAGTAGTCAGGTGACATAAAGATGGATCAAGAGGTGAAGTGAGACCAAAATGGATAAAAATAGTCAGTAAGATTAGTCCCTTAAGTAAACTGAAACAGAAAATCAGGGAAGCTTCTGAATAAGGAAGACCACACATGTTGCACAGAACAGCACTGATTTGTTTTCCTTTCCCACAAAAGTTCAGTTTGAACATTTAATTTTTTCTCATAGTATTAATAATTTTTAAAGTCTTGAAGCAAGCAAAAAATAATTGTTCTTCAAGCCCACCCACTCACCATAATCTCTTTCTTTCAAAGAGCTGAAGACATTTTCTAAGGAGTGTAGAGTTCTTGTAAAAGAATCTATAGAGCTCTCAGCATTTTTGAAAGTCATTTAGAAACATCCAGTGTATCACTGTCATTGAGATTTTATAAGCAAGCTTTACATTGCCTTTAAATAAAATTGTAATAGAAAATAAATTAGTAACATTTCAATCAGCATCTGTTGATTAAAAAAGTGAGAGATCTTGAAGACGACAGTGAGGAACTTAAACATTCAGAATGTTTGCTAGGTAGAACTTAGAGAACATGCCTTATCTATAGAGTATCAAAAGACTAATTCCAAGCCATATGCTTCAACAATTAATTTTTGATCTGCCAAGTTTGTTGACCCACAACCTATAATTCTGACTTGAAGCAGCTAAAGCAAGATTGTGAATTTTTTGTTTATTTGTTTGTTTATCAGCTATTCTGACAGGCAGATCAATGGATAGATGAATGGTAGATAGATAGATTAGATAGATAGATAGATAGATAGATAGATAGATAGATAGATAGATAGATAGATAAACAGACAGATATAGCATATCTAGTCTTTGAATGAATTAACATTGGATATTGTCTTTGGTAAATACAGTCATGGGCCACCTCACTACAAGCATATGTTCTAAAAAAAATACAGTGCTGGGGAACTTTCTTTTTCAAATACAATATAGTGTACTTTACACAAACTAAGACACTCTTATGAGACACTTATATCCATAGTACATAGTGGACCAAATAACAAATTCTGTAGCATATGATAGCAGTTTACTTCTTTGAAGTACGTAGGGTAGAGTAAATTCTACAAGCCTTTACCTTATTTTAACATGATAGGAACATTACAGGGGAAATAAGAGGAAGTTACAGACTGGCACACTTTTGTGCTGACATATAAAACATACTTATTTTCATAGCACATGTGTAGGAAGACAGAATTGGGAGCATAAGAGAGACTCTTTATAAAGAAGGCAAGTAAGAGACAGACTAGCATGTCTGTTGTGTTAGTTATGAGTAAATAAATCTTGAGCATGAAGTTTACTGAAGTGATTTTTCTCTCAGCTCACTGCTTTAGAGGATTGCTAAGCTTGGTAAAAATTTTACTGAGGCTATAGCCTTTTGTTTTTGTAACTGCCTTGCAGTGCTCTGAGATAGGCAAGGCCAGAATGGAGATTTGTACAGCAATGTCAAAATAATCTCCAAACAAATTATTGAAGATGCAATGTCAGTATGATCTGACAAAGTAGCACAGTATTCAAAACAATGTCTCAGAAAACCAAGCAAACAGACAACAGTGCACACTACACTGTGCCTCAAAGATTACTGAAAATTTGTGTCTCCTGTGTTATGCTCTTGCTTGTGCCTTTCCTAGGTTATTGTTGACTTAGTGAGAGGGAGTGACAATTTCCAAAGGATACTTTATCCTTTTTTGGATGACTATGACAGTTCCTTAAATAGAAATTCTCATTCTATGAGAATTGCATTCCAAACATTTATCTATACTAGTCTAACAAAGCACAAGCTCTCTTGAAAGATATTTCTAAGAAGGAGAAAATGGGAAAACATGGTGGGAGTTTACTTGGGAACTGGGGACATAGGAGAGGAAGGGGGAGGGTAAAGTAACAGTAAGGTTATCTGAAAAAGTTATAAGAAATCATGTTACTATATATTTTCTTATATATAATGCATCTAAATTTGTGTATTTTATACTCATATAGTTTAAATAAAATTTCCCATCTAGATTGAGAAAGCTCTTTCTCAAAACCATAGATTGTTTAATTAAACCTTCAATCCCAGACTTGAAAAGTCCTTTTTCTAATTGTCAGTAAGGGAATGTCAAGAGACTCCCAAAACATTATAGGCTATTGCAGTTGCTGTTTCCTTTGTTCTCCTCCCAGAAGTAAAAGGTAAATCCCTTTGCTGAAGACACAGGGCCCAGAGGCTCCTAAACTGAATCTGACTTGAAAGCTTCCGCTGGTGAGGACTAGCTTTCATGGTACCAGAGGTGCTATGTAAGCTTCCAAAGGAGAGAGGCAACCAGCAGTCCTACCCAGCCATGATATTTAAGAACTACCAATGACCAGCATTGCAAGATAACATCCAGAGCTCAGTGGTGGCACATACTTCCTAGGAGAAATCAACACCACTGTAATCAGACTTAAGATCTACTCAGAACCATGAAAATTATGTCTGGAATCAGAAATCTACCTGTTCAAAGCCTAATGATGGCATGGATCTTGGAGGAGAACCATAACCACCTCAACTTTAATTCCTAACTTCATTCTAAATATTTATCCTTATACTCATAGATAAGTGTATCTCTCATCCCCAATAAAAGAAATTTCTTTTTATTATTTACTGTATTTCTCAATATAATAATATATCATTTTTCTATTGCTTTTCCTCCCTTCAAACCCTCCCATGTACTATTCTTGCTCTCTTTCAAGTTTATATCCTTTTTACATTTTTCATTAACGTTATTGTTGTTGTTGTTGGTGGTGGTGGTGGTGTGTGTTTCTAAAAACATAAATAAAACTTCTTCAGTCTGTATAATGTTTCTTGTATGCATATATTTTAGAGCTGACAATTTAGTGTATTTATTTCAAAAATAAAATTATTTAATAAAACAACCCCTATATATTATCACATAAGAATTGCTATAATAAACAAATTAACTCTTACAATGGAAACTTTTCCAAATAAATTTAACAACAAAATATTTCTTTATTATTTTTATTTCTGAAGTAATAATGTTATGAAATGCCTAGGTCTTCCAAAAAACAATGCCTAATGCAAAGTCCAAGTCTAGTACTGAGTGAAAGAAAATGAAGCAGGCACGTTGTGTGATGTCACATGACCTAGGGAAGGGTTGTTTATTGGTCACTGTTCTCATTCTTTGCACTGGTCAACAATTACTCAGGCAACACTTAGTCTTCGGATTGCAATAGCCACTAGAGAAGCAGTTTTAAGTTGCACATTGGCAGTCTGATGTGGGGACAGTGAGTAGTGAGTTCTCAGGTACAGCCCAGCCTTGTTTGGTGTCCAGAGGCATTTAGGCCCACGCCTTAGTACAGATTCTAGTATGTTCTTAAAACTCTGCAAAGTGGGAACAACATTTGCAGTGTGGAATAATGGGCTCCACTGAAGGTGTGGGAGGGCAGAATTGAGTGACTCAAAGAAAGCATACTACTGTACCTTACAGGTCTGACAAATGTGAATTTATCACACAGGCACCCTTTCCGCTTATATCTAATGATCTTAGGCCTTTAAACACCCAACACTGGATCTCTTGCTGGGTCTCTCCTTTGGTTGCTTTTCTGTTTTCTTATAATTCTACTGTCAGAGGACTTTCTGACCTGGCCCCATTCCATAGGTATCTGTTGGATTAGTTGGTGGAGGTGGAGTCTATACTAATTTTTGTGATTGAACATTCAATCTTTCCTTAACAAGCTTCTAAGTTGTTTCTTTGCGTATTCCTACTTGTCTGAGAGTTGAAGATCTGAATGTTTATAGTGTATTAGACATTTCACTTAAAAATGTACTTCAGTTGCATGGAGCCCATTGTTTTTAATAAAATGCTATAACCTTGTGTCTTAAATTAATATACTTTCACATTTAGAATATATTTGTGGGTTTTCAAAATACACTCTCTGGATATGCATTTCAGAGCAGAATACATGAACTTTTAATTAACTGGGGAGGAGGCTCTGAATGGATCAATCTTTTCTTAGACTTTGTGACAAGTACTGACATTTTGGGCATCAATATTTTCTTGTTCTCTTTTGTTTTTATATTATCACTATTATGTTTGATTTCTAAATTACTTTTTTTCTGAGATACTGTTTCTCTGGGCAACAGCCCTTGCTGTCCTGGACCTCATAGAGGTCTATCTGCCTCTGCTTCCCAAGTACTAGAATAAAAGGCATATACCACAATGCTCAGCTGATTCTACATTCTTTTTGCTTGCTTGTTTGTTTGTTTTGGTTTGGTTTTTGTTTTTTGAGACAGAGTTTCTCTGTATAGCCCGGGCTGTCCTGGAACTCACTCTGTAGACCAGGCTGGCCTCAAACTCAAAAATCCACTTGCCTCTGCCTCCCAAGTGCTGGGATTAAGGTGTGCGCCACCACTGCCTGGCTTGATTTCTACATTCTTAATAGGCATCTTTATCTAGTGTGTGAAAATGATCATTTACTTAGGATCAGGTAATCTAAGCTTTAGATCCACTTAATGAGATATAATGAAGACCCCCAAATTCGGGAGACTCTTACTCAAGTCTCAGGAAGTCGCGAACACCCACAAACTCCAAGACACCGTACCTGGATGCAATCAGCAGAGGTTTATTAGGGAAGAGAGCTGGGAGCGAGCATTCAAACTGCACACTCTCTCGGGAGTACAGTTTGACCCCGAGTAGTGAGCTAAGGAGCTTTTTATAGTAAGGGGTAGGGAAAGGAAGGAATTTTTGCGTGGTTACACATGATTGGTTGTTTTTTTTAAATTTTGAACTCAGCAAGCTGTAACACTGGAAAAGACCTCAAGGGGAGGGGGTGAGGGGTAACCAAGATCAGTGGAAAGTTAGCTAGTTCTTGGAACCACCCAGATGTCTTGCATCTTTCTTTGTGGCCAGAAATGTGTCTTCCTGCTTTGGGCCTACCCCTCCCACAGGTGGATTTTCTTCCCTGAGGCTTGAGGAATATATCCCGGGGCAGTGAAAGGCCTGGAGTCTTACATTCAGTTCTGCTTTCTTGGAACTAGTGAGCCTGTATATATTTTATAAAATGGTCTTTATAATTTTTCACTCTACAATATCAGAACTCAATACACTCAATTCATTCAATTCAATTCACTGCAGTGAATGGGAAGATGAGATGAAACTTTACATCAGTCAGCACTAAGAAAGAATTCTGTGTTTTGTATGTGATAAGTGATCACCTTGTGTACTACCTAATACAGGTATATTGCTAAATCCTTTGCTAAATACTAACACGGCACAATGTGTTATCTTAACATAAATGTTAATAAATATACCTTTCAAGTATTTCCTTGGTACACTCAATGAGCCATCTTATACAATCACTTTGACAGACATGGTTCTGAATTATGTCTTTCTATATGACATAGCTAGTATGTTAGGCTAGCATGTTCTTCTTTCTGCCTCTGAGTAATGTGGTGAAAATGAAGATGGCTCTGTCCTGTTATTGCTTTAGATACATATCCCTCCTCTCTCTCAGCATCTGAAAGGATGGAACATAAAACAGAAGTAAGTGAATACCTGTTGAGGATGTCTGCTATGCGTAAGATACATTGAGTTTTGCATTCTACAGGATGATATTGTGATTAATTGAGATCAAAAGGGCTGCCTCCTGTTTCGTGCTCCAGTCTAGATTCTCCTCTCCCCATCCTAAAGAGCAAGATCTGCATAATATACTAATGGGTGACCTGTGCCAAGTGTTTGGAGAACATGTGGGATGGTTACTCCCAGTGAAGCTCACAATTTTTAATGAAGGAGGAAGGAACAGAGCTCAAGACTATACCTTGGTTTCTAGAATTTTCTGAGAGTCTGCAATTGCCGAAGGACAGAGCATTGAGATAATGACTCATTTCCCTCAGATATAAGAAGCTTGGTACAGGAACCAAAATGAGTTTGTCTCCCACTGCTGAGGGCTAACAGTGTGTGGGACATGACTCCTTAAGGTAGTCAAGGTTTCATGGTTCATTGTACTAATCTTCCTGTCTGTCTTGGCAGAAGAAGAAGAAATAGGAAGTAGAGAGTATAAATCCAGAAATGTTCCCCTTCAAACTGAGAGATATGTTTTTATAAGCCTTGTCATAGAAATACAAAGAGAGAGAATAAGGATTACTCACTTAAATATCTACCAAGCCATCTTAGTATTCTATTGCTGTGAAGAGACACCATGACCATGGCAACTATTATAAGGGAAAGCATTTAATTGGGGCTTGCTTACACTTTCAGAGATTTAGTCCATTGTCATCAGGGCAGGAAGCATAGAGGCTTGCAGGCAGATGTGGTGCTGGAAAAGGAGCTGAGAGTTCCTCTGCAGGCAACAGGAAGAGAGAAGCTCTAGGCTTAGAATGAGCTTTTTGAAACCTCAAAGTCCACCCCAGGTGACACACTTCCAACAAGGCCACACCTCCTAATCCTCTCAAACAGCACCACTTCCTGCTGAACAAGTATTCAAATCTGTGAGCCTATGGAGGCTATTCTCCTTAAAACTACAACACCAACAAAACTGGTGACAAAAAAATGACATAAAATCCATGTGAAAGCTCTTAACAAGGATTATTCACGTAGTAGATCTCTTATAAAATTAATTATAAAAGTTCTAACAGTCTTTGAATAAATAGTTTGAGCTATGATGGCAAGGAGTTGCTGGTAATTGCTAGTAATGCCACTTTTTCAACAACTGCCTCAGTACTCTTTATATATTACTGCTATTATTAAGTACCTAACGAGTTTGTTGACATAGAACAATGTGTTTCTTTCAATTTAAAATAGGCAGTAATTCAATAGAAAAATTTATAGGCAGTATAGAACCCCTTAAGTTGAATTACATTGTTAAATACAGTACTTATAGTACCCTTGATGTAAGCTTTTTTTTTTTAAAGCATTAAAGGAATCAAACAAACAAAGTCTATATTTTTGCATAGGGTGTTTTATGTTCAACGCTGCAATATTTATGTTTGGCACCAATCGCTCCAGGGGAAAATATAGGCTGTGTGTCTTTTATGTGCTTGATAGTTCTGAATCATTGATACCCAAGAGCTTGCTACACCCACTGATTTGTGCCACAATGCTTACACACTGAAAAGGGATTTTTGCTATTTAAAAGCAAGCTAAGCCTAATTTTGTAATTGCTATATACTATAAGATTCCATTTAGTAAGTGAAGTATCTAAATGATCTACCCTTAGTAAGTGACACAACATAGTCTGTTTTACACAAGAAATTACTTCCAGAATTTGTTTCATTTCAACCAGAGTGATAACTTGTAAAGTCTCATTTCTTTTGCTGCATAGCATGGAGCTATGTGAAAATCTGTTGGGAAAAACTGTAATTCCTAAGATACAATGGCTCATGTATCATTTGAAATGGTGATGTGACTGATACTTGAGATCCAATGGACTGCCATGTATTAAATTTATTTTCAAAACAATCAAAAGCAAATTTGTCAGCTCCCTTGCATATATTTAGAACAAAATGGACTCTGATTCCATTATTTCAATGAACGTTTTGCCTATAGAGTTTTAAAGTATTCTTTTCTTGAGGGATTCTAATAGTGCAACTCTTACAACAATAATGGTGAAGGTCAAACAGTGGAGATGGTTCAGGAGATACAATGCTTTCTGTGTAACCATGAAAAACAAAGTTCAATTCCCCAGTGTCCATGGGGGAAAATCCAGCAGAGAGAAATGAATAAAAGGGGATTCTTGGGAATCTCTTCTGTTCAGCCAGAGTAACCTACATGGTGAGCTCCAGGTTGGTGAAAAACTCTTTCAAAAACAAGATGGATTTGCATTGAGGAATGACTTCTGAGGGTGACTTCTAGACTCTCTACACATAGACACATTCACCTAATAAAACATGGACATTTACCCCCTCATGCACATGCTAACATGCATGCACTCACAATTGTACCTAAATTATAATGAGCATTAATTTTATAGTATATCAACTTTCAAGAATTGTGTAATGTATCAACTTCTGTCTCATAGAAAGCCAATGATAGCTCTTGAATGGAAAGATTCAGTGCTGTTTGTTACTTGGAAGCTTATGAATGAGAGTTGCATGGATGAGACTGCATTATTCAAGGGCCTTTGAACCCTACGTCAGAGTCTAGGGAAAGAAATAGTGACTATAGAAGATAGAAGTCTGTCTGAAAAGAAGACTGCATTATGCAGCTTACTTTTTCAGTCTATGCTAGTATTTATGCTACTTATAATACGTGCAAGCTAAAAATATTTCTGATACTAAAATAAATGTAAATCCATGAGAGCAATAATGTACATATCAATTGTTTAGTACCTGTTATGTATCAGAAATTTTACTGGCCCACCCTAAATTTATTTCTATCTATCTATCCATTTGTCTGTCTGTCTATTTGCAAGAAAAACTAAAGCTCAAAGGGATTAAATCCATTGAATGTTATCATTTAGATCATAAGTCAAGGATCAGGGACTGAGGCTAATTCAGACAGTCTTCTTTTCACCAAGAAGAAAGACAAATCATCACACTGATGGGGTGCAATGTGGGTGGAAGGTCTAAGTGATTTGGATTTCGGTCCACTGCCATTCACCTGCAATGTTAGTAGGAAGGAGCTGGAGTCATTTGAGCTCAATCATCCTGGGTCAGAGCTTTGTGTTTATCATCATAAATACTTCTGTTATTAAAAAAGGTGATACTCCCTTTTCCCAATCCTCCTAGTTAATTGTTTCAGGAAAAAACACTGCTAAGTAAGCTGTCGTATGAAAAATTTGAATAAAGAAATGAGGTTACCATTCTTGTGCCACCTTGTCTGCCAAAGTCTTTTATTAATCCTGGAAGTTCATTATGAAAATGGAGCATATCAAGGTCCATGTTATAGAAAAGAGATTTAAAAATCACAGAAATTAAATCAGTCACCAAGAAATAATGATAGTGGTCTAGGCATCTCTAGTGCCACATGGAAGGATAAAATTCCCTTCTGGCATTACTTGTAACCATGAAACCATGGCATAGTCTGAACAAATACAAGAATAACACAAAATAGTTTGATTATTATGACTATTCCTGGTGTGGCTTTTGAAAATTCATGAAAGTTGCTATTTTTTCAGTTCTCTGATGATTTTGTGACCCCTCTACTATCTTGTATTATATGCAGTGCAATGTAAATGCATGGATCTCTGCTACTAAGATTACAATAATATTTTCATCATTACATCTTGAATTAACTCAAAGATAAGCAGCTGAGTATGCATGTGAGGGATTGTTCTTAATTAAATCACTGTAGTGAGAAGAACCTTCTTTAATCTGGGCCACACCTTTTTCTAGCAGCCTATACCAAGGACACAGGAGGAACCGTTTACACTTAATCTGCTTGTTCTTGCTCTCAGTGATAAGATCATTCCTTTACTGGCATCAGAAACTGTGTCTTTGGGATTGCAGTATATAAATACTGTAGACCAACTGAGACATGCAGACTCATGGACTGAACAACTACTGGATCTGGATTCTTGAACATGCTTATGCAGCTATTGTTAGACTAGCTTGACCACATCCTGTAAGCTACTCATATATATATATTTGAGTATATATATATGTATATATATATATATAATGTGTATATATGTATGTATATGTATATAAATGTATGTATGTGTATGTGTGTATGTATATATAATATATGTATATATTTGTGTATATATGTATAATGTCATATGCATACATAATAAATATTAAATGTATATACATAAATCTATCAATTATACACATATGCACACATCCACACATTATATACATTCATTCTACCAGTGCTGTTTCTTTTGACCAATGCATTACTTCTTAGTATTCTGGACCTAGTACTTCAAGAAAATGACACACCTAATTTTTGCTTAGCTGCGTAGTAGATTGTTGGAGTATTCTTTAAACTCAAAAAATATGGCAGGATAGATGGCAACTGCGAATTGAAATATGAGAGCAGTAGTAGCTAGGATAGGATGGGAGCTAAAAAGCAGCCTATAACCTTTTTTTTATTCTTATTATCTTGTCTCTTTGCCATGTGTCTAGCGAGAATTAGAAAGTCTAAGGAAGAAGGTGTGATGATCACGGCCAATGGTTTAACATATATGTAGAAGGAGAAATGGCAGAGAACAGATCATACAGAAAGATTAAAACTTGGTTCTCAGGAGATGATAGTCTGTTTCCTCCACCATGTTTGAACAGGAACCTCCTCTTACTTTAATGGAAAAAAGGTTTCCATCTCCGTAATCCTACAATTCCATATCTCCAATTTTTGAAAGCCTTCAAAAATATTGCTGAAACATGACTAATATACAAACACTGTACGCCTTGAATGAGTCTGAACATATGCACAACACTCATTATACTATCATTGACATGAAGAGATTAATACTTTCCATTTTCAAATATATTTTTGAGTCTGGCTATTTTCCTTTTCTGTGCTTGCTTATTTGTTTTTGGTAACAATGCTAATGAATATATTTTGAATATATCAAACATGCATAATATATTGTTAACTATATGTGTTAAGGTATAGAGTAATTCTTTGCTGGTCTGTTGCTCAAGCGTGGGTGTGGGTCCTGTTGGGCTGAGTTGTGGATCTTACATCTCTGCAGTCCCAGGCATCTGGAAACACAGCTCAGGGAGCAGGAGTGGGCCAGAATTTGAGTCAGTTCACCCCATGAGCAGAGTGGATGCTAGGCTATGAGAAGCCACTGAGCTCTGCCTGGGCATGGAGAGGTCTCAGCCTGAGACCCTGAGGGGGGCAAAGCTCCTGGTTGGGGACCCCCAGGGCAAGAAGATGTGCGGTGATCTACTGGTCTCAGACTCCTGGGCAACTAGGCTTCTGGGAGCCTCGGAAGAGTTGAGCTTGGGGGCAAACGGGCTGGACTGGCCACAGCCAAGAGGGATGAGGGACAGAAGCTCAGGCAGAGCCCCTCAGGGTAGGGACACCTGGTTACTGTGACTCTTTTGGCTGGGTCATGGCTGGCTTGGCTAGCTTGTTTGAGTTGCCAGGCCTCTGTGTCTGGAATGCAGAGAGGTCCTCCAGGCGGGAGATTAGACAACTCAGTCGAAGGCCCCCTCCAAGGTTCTCCATGATGGGCCCCAAAGTAAGAGAGGAAGTCCATGGTTTTAAAGAGTTTATTGTCATGGTGAAAAGTATAGCTGTACTCTACCCCCAGGGCGGGCCTGAGGTTAAATACTGTTTGTAAGGAGGAGGGTCTAGGAAGGAATGCTTAATTGGCTATGCCCTTTGGCCTTTAGCTATCTCATTAATATGGAGATCTCTTAAGGCTCTGTGGCCTGTAGTCACACAATCTACCTGTGAAGGGGCAGGTAGGGGCGTTGCCCTACGGGACTTTAAAGGCACAAATCAATGGAGGTCTTCAGCCTCACCTCAGTAGCCTGGAGTCTGGGAGCATGGCAAAATGCATGTTTTCCCTTGCAGGAATACCTATTGGGTCTCTGGCCTTCTCTAGCCAGTGCTCAACCAGAAACCAAGCTATTCTTTCACAGTCCACCACCCCACAGTTCTCTAGAGTTCATTCTATTCATTTTGCATAATAGAACCTTCATACAAATAAATACTATTTATTGTTCAGAAAATTGATGTTAAAACACCCATTCTAGCCAAACCTATTTGAAGATTCAATACAATCTTTATTGATATCTAAATGGAATTTTTACAGAAGCAGAGACAGAAAGAAATCTTGACGTTCTTATGGTTCCCCAGTGTACTCTGAATAGCCAAAATATTTTGAGAAATAAGGAAGCTGCAAACATCGTATTTGCTAATTTCAAAATACTCCAAATCTACAAGTAAACAAAAGTAACAAGAAAAAAAAAATAAACAATGAGGCTAGTCAAATTTGAAAGCTTCTTACACTGAGTCTGGAGAGATGGCTCAGTGGATTGGGGCTTTATTCTCAGTATCACATGGCAGGTCAGTACTCTCTGTATTTCTAGTCCGAGGGAGCCTGATGCCCTCTTCCTGACTTGATAGGTGCTATACCCACATGGTGCCCAGACATACATGTAAGCACAGCATCTGTGCATATTGAATATATTAATTAATAATTAATTAAAGAAAACCTTATTAAAAAATCCTTTACACCAAATGGAAACACCAAGAGACTTCTGGCATTCTGTAGAATGTGGGAAAATATGTCTCAGTCTCTCTGAGAAGGAGTTAGCATCCGAAACATGTAAGAATCTCCAGGGTCAGAGAAAACACTAACATAAAAACTAAACAAAGATCATCTTTAAAGTAGGCAAAAGACTTCTGTAGACTTCTGTAGACTTCTGTAGACTTCTGTAGACTTCTGTAGACTTCTGGTACCAGGTTTCTGAAGGAAATGTTCAACATTATTAATCATCACAGATATTAAAAGCAAAACCACAATAAAGTGTTGTCACCCCTGTTAGGATTATCACAAGATAAAATTATAAAGATAAAAGTAGAGGATGTATAGTTTGGATAATAAAAACATTCCACGTGTGTGTGTGTGTGTGTGTGTGTGTGTGTGTGTGTGTGTGTGTGTCTGAAGACCTAGACTCCAGATGGTAATGCTAATTTGGGAAGTGACAAGACAGTTAGGATTGGGGGCCTCACTGAAGACAGTGTGTGGCTGGAAGCAGGACTGTGAGCCTTAGGCCAATCCCAGTCCAGCTTTAGTTCTCTAAGCCTCATGACCACCAGTGCTATGTAATATTTGCCTCATGTTCCCACTATTTTCCAAAGTTTCCATTTCACCATGCAATCCCCGCCCTGATGCTCTGTACCGTCTTAAACCACAAACCAAGAGGAACTCTTCCATAAGATTTCTGTTGAATATTGAATCACAACATGAAGACTAGCATACAGAGAGAATTCGAGAAATTAGAATCCTTGAGTGGTATTGTAAGATCAGTAAATTTCTGCAGTAACTACTGAAATAGGTATGGAGTCCCTGAATAAACTAAGTATAATTAACACATAATCCTGTAACCCTACTTACAAACAGATACAGACATCAGCACCTCAAAAATATTTCTGTCTTCTAATCCCACTGCTTCATTATTGTAAGAGCTACAATATGTCAAGATCCCAGATATCTATGAATGGATAAGTTGATAAAGAAAATATAGGATATGGATGTCACACAATGGTACCCAACCTTCTGGAAGAAAAATATCCTGCCCTTTTAAAACTACCTGGAGGACATTCTTCTACATGAAAAAAAGCCAGATGCAAAACGACAGAAAGTACATGGCTCTAGTAATGTGATATATCTAAAAATAATCAGATTCTTAGAAGATTTGGAAGAAAAGAGAAGTGGGACGATTGTTGTTTAATAGACAAGAGTTTCCTGTTAAAACAGGAAGATTTAAAGGCATCTCCATAGTTGTATTTGAACCCTGAATTAAGTCCTTCTAAACTGCTTTATCTGAAATTGCCCAAACCGTTCTACTGAGTTTGTCTCTCTTATTCCAGGAATGCAAAAAAAAAAAAAAAAAAAA
This sequence comes from Rhabdomys pumilio, assembly GCA_030674055.1. Taxonomy (NCBI): domain Eukaryota; kingdom Metazoa; phylum Chordata; class Mammalia; order Rodentia; family Muridae; genus Rhabdomys; species Rhabdomys pumilio. Next base: position 120,839,089 of record JANHMN010000004.1, read on the forward strand.
AAAAAGTCATTAAACTAAATCATGCCCAAATTGAAATTATCTAGCAATTCTTATACTGTCCCCAAAGAATACTTATTTAACTGGGCAGCTGCTAGCCTAGCTTTTGCTGCCTAATTAATAATGGGAAGAAATTCAGGTCAAATGTGAACAGCCAGCTACATACTTCTTTAAAAAGAAGTAAGGCATTTGGTTTGGGCATTTTTTGTTTCTTGAAAATATGATATTGAGCTTCTTTATTTACATTTGCATTCCCCACCTGACTCAGGTGTAAACCAAATGACAAAGTGTTAGCCTTTTCTAGTTCATCTGTGAATACAGCACTAGCAGCTGAGTGTGGCTGGACCTTCACCTCTCCTGTATTTCCTCAAAATAACAGTTGTCAGATGTATAAATACAGGCATGTCTATATAAATAAAACCTCAAAAATAAACATGTGCAGAGAATCTTAAGCTCAGACCTCATAAAATACTTTCACTCCATCAACTGGCGCATTTGCCTTTTAAGTGTGTGTTATCTTAGGTTAATTTTCCTGCTGTCTTATGTGGTCAACCACACACAGCTAAAACATAGCTGGGATATCTGAGTGCCTGAGTATGGCAAAAAGTAACACAGTTCTTTTTTCAAATGGATGATGGGGCTCAAAGACTCATAACCTTTATGGCCAGGAAGATGCTGTAACGGAGGAGATAGGGAAGCCTCTGATGAATGAATATTCACTGCTGAACACTATCAAAGGTTTTCCCTCAAAAGATGGAAACTCAGTTTTGTAAAATGTTTTTTTTAAAGTAAGACAGCTGTTTTAAGAAAAGATATCTATAAATATGTACACAAATTCAATTTAAAAACCAAAACAAATTATTTGCTAATCAAAATACATCTTCAGGCTTATGTCAAACAATTTGGTAATTTGTTTTAGGTAAATGGACCATTTCCTCTCCTCTCCCAAAAGTCTATATTTACATTCATTTATTTGTGTACTTCAACAGGAGTAAGACATTTCTCTAATGTTGTTAAGTGGTATTGAGCTAAATTACAGGAAGTGTGTCTCTGAGATGAATTGTCTTCAATGGTGATTGCTGATTAAGATACATACAAACAATTCTGCTAGTTTGAGAGAGAAAACAGAAAAAAATATGTCTTCATAGAAATTATATTAGCTAGTTAGGGTCATTGTCACACAGTGACAATGGAAGTACTTTTTAATCTCTCTACCTAAAAGTATAGGCATTAGCAATGTGTGACTGTTCAGCACTTGAAACATGGGTAGAACATTGACCAAAATTCTATATTTTATTTAATTTCAAATGTATAATATATATATATATATATATATATATATATTATATACACATGTACACACACACACACACACACACACATACATATACATATCAGTAGACAGCATAGTTCTAGGAACACACCTCATGGCAGAATATCTGATTTAAATATGTAAGACCTATGTGCTTCCTTATACATAGATTAAAAGATATTGCCTAATTAGCCTGAGTTACCTGTCCACACTAATCAGATTTTCAACATTTGCCTTTTTACCACTTGGTTTGTCAAAATTTAATTGTTAATTGTTAGATGACCAATCATTGTAGCTACTGGATAGTTTGATCTTAAAGTTCTTAACTAATAGAGTTTGTTATCTTACAATGTGGGCCTCCTGATTTCCTGTTTGAAGTAGCCTTTTCCTGTTCGTTGACCATTTGTATGGTGGGATGATCTATTTTTCCCCTTCTTTTTTCCCTCTTTACATCTCTCCCTGACTCTTCTTCTCCTCTCCTCTTTCTTTTCTATTTATATAAAAAAATTATAAACTAACCATTTGCCTGTTGTGTCAATTATAAATGCTTCCTTCCAACCTATGCATTGTGTTCTCATTTTGTATATCTTATTTTAAACATTTAATAGTTGTGACATATCAATTATTATATGACTTCTGCTACTTGTGTCCTTTGAAAAATGATCTTTCAAAAGTGATCCATTTTATTTGAATTTAAAATAGCTAGATCAACATTATTTTAGATTTGAAATTGCTAGATTTAGCAAATAAAATCTTAAGGTATTTGTTATCTCAAGGTTGAGGTAAACAGTGACTATTTTTTTTCTTTTCAGTATATTAGTTTGTTCCAAAAAATAACTTTAAATGAAAAGCATTCATTGATTATCTAAAATCAAAATTTATCTGGTTTGTCTTTGATTTTGACAGTCACCCTTCTTTTCAACATTTTTCAAGTTAATTAGCACATGATATTTTATCTTACCCAACACAAAATTTGGACTTTCAAAAGAAAAATTACTTTATCATTTATTGTCATTTATTTTTTTTTTTGGAAATTAAAAATTTTCCCTTTTTCTTTCTTCTTCTCAACCCCTCTCGGGTACCTCTGTGTTTCTCTCTTTCAAATTCATGGCCTTTTAGTACAATTGTGTGTGTGTGTGTGTGTGTGTGTGTGTGTGTGTGTGTGTGTGTCTGGGGGTCTCTGTGTGATTATTCCTAAATAGAAGAAGATACTCTTTCAGACAATATATAAATGTACTCGGATATAGATTATTTCAGGCCTGGGCTCTTCGTATTGTATAATCTGCCAAGGTCCGCTTCCTTGAAGAGAAGTAACTCTCCCACTCTCAGCATTCCTTAGTTGCCTGTAGATAGTTAGCATGTTCTAACCATGATTATCTTTCTCCTTTCTGCATTTTCCTCTTTTGGTTATACACACATACATGTTGTATTACGGCCACAGATTGTGTGATCCAACTCTATTCTTTTCTTTGTTGACCTTTTTGCAAACTTTGATTATTTGTTGGTTGGTTGGTTGGTTTGTCTGTTGAGTCAAGATCTTTCTATGTAAGGCATGCTGTCCTTGATCTAACAATCCTCCTGACACCTCAGCATAGTGGAGCTACATGTTTGCATTGCCATACTTGACTTTACACAATTTTTCTGGAAGTTGTAGTTATCATGTTCTTTGACCATACTTAAAGTTTTCTTATTTTTCCCTAGTTACTTTGGTATTAAAACTTGTTCAGCACTTAGTACTTTAGATGAAAAATATGGAGCTTTTGGCCCATGGAAGGAATGGAGGAGCCAGAGGACAAGTAATTTTTTTTCTGTGAGCGTCTGTCTCTTGGTAATAACAGAAGCTATAATCATAAATTCTCACCAACACACCAAATAGACATGCCAAAGTAGATAGGAGAAAGCCAATGAGGCATCACCCTTTACAAATAATTACAGGCAACTAAAGAATTTGGAGTGGAAAAAATAGTCTTTCCCAGGGAATAGTGTACCTATTATATATCCAATACCACAGAAAAAGTTCTGAGAACAAACATACAAGTAACATTACACAGACTGAGCAGGCAATATCTAGGAATATGCTTATACATACATATACATAAATGCACATAACAGCAATTAATGAATAAGAGACCATGAATCAGAAAGGATGCAAGGAGGACATATGGAAGGGTTTGGAGAAAAAACAGAGCAGGGGAAAATGATGTAATTATAATCTCAAAAATTATTCTCATTTGTCTAAAGAAACAACTTTATTGTCTAAAGAAATATATATCAGGTTCCAAAAGTAATTTATAGCACTGAAGACGGACTTCCCAGTTGCTAGTCTTGATAAAAATGTCACATGCCTAAGTATGTATAGGATTCAATATACAGTTGAAAGAAGCATAAATACAGCAATATGTGATAGAAAAAGAGAGTCTTGGAGTACCAGAAATGATGGAGGGGAGGAATGTGATGCAAAGCTGAGCTATACTGCTCATCCATTTTTAGTAGCCCATGTTGGCCAGCTAGTCTCACTTCCTTTAGACTCCACAGCCTCATAGAAGAAAAACCATCAGGGAAACAAGTGTTTGAACACATTAGTCTGTAGTGCACATTCATCCATAACATGCCCCCAATTAAATATATTTAGAAGTAACTATGTTTACCATTGCCTTGTCCTCTTAAACAAGGAAAAAATGTCCTTTGGTTTTGGAACCCCGTTCTCCAAGCAGACCCAGCATCTTTTAATGTGGCCTCTTGTTTTCTACTGCAGCCATAAGCTATCGAGGAACTTGCCAATCAAATTTCCTTTCATCTGTTCTTTAGAAATTGTACTTTATGACTGGATTATGAGGACAGCATCAGAAGCTTTTTAGAAACTTCCAAATGAAATGGAAAAGAGATATAAGCCATTTCTTTCAGTTTCATCTGTGAAGTGAGATAATAGATTTTGTTAAAGCAAGTATACAGATAGAAATGTCCTGACATGACAGTACAATAGGAAAAGGAGGAGAAGTGGAAGGAAGAAAGGGAAAAGGAAAAGAAAGAGGAAGAGATGAAGAAGGGAGAAAATGAAAAGGAAGAAGACAAGGAGAATATAGAGGAGAAGAAAATGAGTAAAGAGATAAAACTAGTGTTCAAGGTTCCACATTGCCTGTGGATATTGAACTACTCCCGTGATCAAACATGTGTTATAGGGAGAAAACAGTTCTTCCTGACAAAGTTAATATGAAATTTGAAAATAACTTTCAACCAGAAGTCCTCACACAAGCATGAATCTGTAGACAAAGTCCTACTGCAAGGTGGCTGAAGTCCTGAATAATAACTATCTTCTGCTCACCCTGAAACTCCAGCCAGTAAATTGGTCTCCATAGGCATCTAAGAATCACTTCATTGATTTATTTCTACCCTGTGGCACTAGCCTGGACAGAGAATATTGTCAATTAGCTTCTGTTATCCTGTTTATCTCAACTAAGCACCATTAATCAACTTGGCACTACTATGCCCTAGGTTCACCTTAACCTCCCCTAGGCTCACAGAACTTGCATAAGATCTTTTATATATGCCTAGCCTTTTATTTTTAGAAAATATTTGGGAACAGGACAGGGCCATGTCACCACATTCATACATTAGAAAGAAAATGCAAACACTATGTGAATTATAGAAAATGGAGGCAATGTAGAAAATTATAATAATGCTGACTCTGAGAAGGGAGGATCCTGAGTAATGATGAGGAGTTGGGTAGACAAAGAAGCAGGAGTGATGGGTGGAACTCATTACCCAACTTACAGAGCAATCATATATGAAGGTCTAGATTTCACTGAATAGCCATTGAAGTGGAAATTATAAAGAAACAATACACTTACTAACTTCTTAAATTAGTGAAAAAACATGTTTTAGCAAGATATATAGTTCCTTAAGACTACAAGGTTAATATTGACTCTATCTGTTTTCATGGGGGATGAGCTCAGAGTGTGACATCAGGGACAGAGGACGGGAAGCTGTGGTATGTTGTAAGAGCGTTCCCAATGCACAAAGTTGGAAGCAGTCTACCTCATAAAGAAAGAAGAAGGTAAAGAAAGTAAACACTTTCATGAGTAGAGCTAAACATGTTATGAAGAAAGAGGGCATTTCTTTAAAACATCAGGTTCCATCAGAAGCAGCAGCAACATGGCTAAAGGATATGGCCCAGAATGACAGAGCAAGCTATTGAGATTGTAGAAAGAATGGGAAACCTGAATGAGGACCTCCTTCTCCTTTCTTCAGATGTTTCTTCCATCTGTAACTTATTAGACTTCGTGTATTTATGCATATTTAGAGAATATCTGTCTTCTCTGCAGACACCTGACTTTTCCTACATTCAACACCAATACAGAGATTTTGGAGCAGAAACCATAAATGCATGGATAGTTGGTTTTTAAAACATCAGAAGTTCACAGAATTGATGTTACAAACATTTCTGTATTAATGTTCATTTTGATTAGAGACCTGTCTGCTCCTGACAGCTTCCTGTCTTAGACTCTAAGAAGAAAATCAGCATCTTTGGAGTTACTCCAGTTGTGGTGAGACAGGCACTAGGCAAGAATTGCCTCTTTCCATCTACCGACAACTTACTGTTCAGAAAATGTTAATGATCTTAATGTTCTCAATGAAAAGGATGTGTTTGCTGTTAACAGAGAGGGCTATTTCTATATCACAATGCCATTGGCCGTGTAACATAGTGTGGAGGAAAGAAGAAAAGACTTTCTGCCTTAACAATATGAGCGTTGTGAGGAGACTGCCTCACACTCATTGGTACCTCAAATCCTGGGGGTTATTTGGGGATCTTTGTAACAACAACAAGAAAATGGAACATCCTTTCTAGACAGACTATAGTGTATTCTTCTTTCATATGGATTTATGTGGGCCATATATACAAATAAGGGACCCAAAGGTGAGCTTATATCAATTGGTTTTCATATCCATCTTACTTGTCTCTTCATGGAGCAGATGTAAGAGACAGATACTTTGAGCCAAACCAACCAAACAAAACAGCAACAACAACCTCCCCACCAAAACAAACCCCAACAACAAACAAATAAAAAACAATAACAACAAAACAAAACAAAACAAAAAAAAAACAAAAAAAAACAAAACAGAAAGGCAATTTTTCCTGGAGAACTCAATTAAGAAAGGTATTCTCCTAGCTGGAGATGGAAGGTAGTCCCCTCCTACTGGCTGCTGCTTTCCAGTACATAATGACAACTCTTCAGTGTATATAGGTTGCGATGGAGGGTGACTGTTAGTTCCTACATGTTAATTCCTTGTATCCGCAAGATTAAGCTCTCCTGTGCAAAGACAATAGATGGAGCCCAGATCTTCTGTGCGTCTCCATTTTCTTCAACATTCACCGTTGCTCTCGTTTCATTGCCTTAAAAGTAAAAGATAATTCCCGTGTTTTTAATACACGCTGAAAGTGAGAACAATGTCTATGTATTGATCATTTTAAAACAACTAAACTGATAATTTTATAACTTTTAAAATTGACCGAAGATCAAAATCTAAAAGAAAAAATTAGACCTATACACAGAATATAATCATAAATCAAAAATCTAATAAAGACTAATTGAAACTGCATAGTGTCTAATCAGGAAGAAGTAAAACCTGGGACATCTGGGTTTTCTGTATATGTGTCTTTGTTCTATTATTATTATTATTATTATTATTATTATTATTATTATTATTATTATTATT
>JANHMN010000004.1:120846122-120864809 GCA_030674055.1 Rhabdomys pumilio
TTATTATTATTATTATTATTATTATTATTATTATTATTATTATTATTGTTCTTGATCCAGAGCCTCAATACATAACTAAGGACAACCTTGAGTTCATAATCCCCACTGCCTCAGCCTCCCCAGAGCTAGAATTACACATGTGCACCATCATGCTCAGTTTGAAACATCTTAAAGAAGTTATGCAGTGATTTTGGTTACAAAACATACTAGTTAGTTAAGCTATCAAGTAGAGTCTTTTACAGCCAACAATATCTGTACCCTGAAACCAAGATGATTTTTTTCTTTAATTGCAAAACTCTGCATCTCCATGACCAAGGGTTTTCTGATCCCATGAATATTTAATTTAATAAATAAAGAAGGCTGGAAATGATGAGGAAACAAATATATGAGATGTGGAGGATCAGTTTCTCAAATGTCTCAACCTCCATCTGAATTCACCATTAAATTGTAATCTAAAGAGTTTTCCATAGATCCCTAGTAGGATCAAATACTGGTCACCCTATGTGAACACCAGTTCCTACCAACGCATTCAGTGCTTACCGCCCAGGTGATTTATTTGTGAACAAATTTTTATTATGTGATTCAGTGTATAAATGCACATATATCGTTTTAATGGAATTTTCCCATTTGAGCTGACTGTGATCCCTCCAAGAACCAAGGCTCACCTAACAAAAAGCCCAATGCCAAATATCAGATTATCATTTCAGAAGAAGCTCACAAAAAAAGCCTACCAATCAGATAATACTGTTATATTAATACCTAACTTTAAAATAACGTCTGATAAGAGGTAATTTCTGAAATACAGATGGCTTGAAGAAGGGAACAACTCTGGAAATAAAATTGCAGTCTACACAGCCATCACTGAAATGTTATTTACGTTCACCTGTGTGATTGAATAGCAAATGTGCCTATTTAATTTTGTCTCTGTGCACAGGCACTGAGGTGGGGAGCCTTTCAGGATAGACCATAACTTCCCCAGCCTGGGTGAGAAGATTTATTCATAAGGATGATGTTGTACTTGGAATAGAAGCTGTTCTCTTTGAGGACCAGTTTGTCTGTTCAAGTAACAGGACTTTGCCAGAGTTCCTTACAGGACTAAATGATCAGTGAGGTCACAGGAGTCACACTGATGCATTACGCATACCTCTTGACCCTTATGCAGTTCTTCCTTCTTTAATCCTGAATATTCTGTTAGTATCCTGAAGATGGATGTGGAGTAAAAAAACCCTTTGGTTTTTTTCTTTTGCTAATGTAGCCATATGTTATTTCTGCTTATTAAAATCTAAAATTAAAGTAAAGAAGAAGAAAGAAAGGAAGGAGTGGAGGAGTAGAAAGAGAGGGAGGGAAGGAAGGAGACAGAGACAAGAGAGAGAAAGAGAGATTAAATCAATGTCAAAGTATAGTTGTATTTTTACATTTTATATTTTGTATATTTGTATATTTTATATTTTGTATATTTGTATATTTTAATTATAGTTGTATATATTTTTCCCTTGGAAAAGTAAATGGGAGTTTCCTAGCTTCTGCTATGGCGCTTTCAAAAAGGGTAAAAATATGTGTTTCATGAGAGGCGTACCTTTAGATGAAGCTGGTGAACAGCCTGGCAGGGGTGGGACTGTACTCTAGACTGTAGTGGTTCCTCGGTAGGAATCCCACTAGACCAGGGCATTCAGCTGAGACTGCCCATTCTCAGAAAGTCATAGCTATTTGGAGTCTAAGCTATAAAACCAAAAGACTTGAATTCAAACTCTGGCTTTGCCAGTTTCTTGTTGCTAGCTCTTGAACAGGTTAGGTTATTGTCATGAGCTGTAGCTGCCTTACACCACAGGTGATAGCAATGCCATCGCAAATGTCTGAGGATGAGTATAGAGGCTGATATCAGTGAAGTGTTCAGCAGAATATTTTGTACCTTGTGTCATCTTTACTGCCACTGTTGTCTCTTCTCATACAAGCCCTAGATGTATCTGACTCCTTAGATATTTTTTGAAAATATTCAAAAGCAGAAGCTACAGATATCAGGTTCCTCAGAGGAATAATGGAGTTAGAAGCTAAAATTGTGCTTGAAATTTGGAGGGACATTATTTTTCATGGCAAATACTAAATTCAATGAAGTCTTTGGACAAGAGCAGAAATCTAGACTGTGTGCAGAAAGGCTAGAATATTTGAGAAGACAATTTACAATTCAACCTCCACTTCTGTAAAGAACCTGTCCCTGAATAAAACGTACCAACATTGCAAACTCTGTCCCTTTTTGCTGTTATTAAAAATAAATCTTCTCTCTTTCCCCTTGGGCTGTAGAAAGAATTCAGGTCTGAAATGACGCTTTCCAATTTGTCCTACATGATTATCAGTTTGTATTTGCCAGGATATGTTTCTTTCTTTTTCTACTTTTTCTCAATTATATAACAACATAGTGGAGAAAAATACAAGAATATTGTCTTCACAGATGGCAATTTAGTCTCTGTAGAAGGAAGGTGAGGAATAATACAGAAGAGAATTGTGAACAAGGAGAAAGAGTAGCTGGATCATTTGGACTCTTTTCTGGTGCCATCAGCAGCTGTCTCTGTGATCACAGTGACATCATCAGCCTCTGCTATGTCACCCAGCTCTATCCTCTGCAAAACTAGAAAAATACCAGCTACCCTCTGTCCCTCTGCGACTGGTAATAAGATCAAATGAGATGTCACCTTCAGTGCTTTGCAAAAGCATGACAAAAGAACACTTATTTGTGGTAAATAATGGAGCCTCATTTCTTCAACCATGTGCACCCATATCTCCTTTTAAGGCACCAAGTAGAATTGTAAGAGGCAATGAAGAATTACAGTGAAGCTCAGAAGATCTGCTCTCCTGGGCCTGTTGCTCACCCTCCCATTGTCGTCTCTGATGATTAATCACGAGGCTCCTTGACGTCTCCTTTGATGGTTGGCCACCCTACAGTTGCCAACACTGTTCAAATCCATCTTTAGACTTTCCAGCTATCCAGGGTAGAAGTCTTCCCCGGCGTTAGGGCATGCCAAAGCTGAACTCAACCCCTCCCCCATTAGCCTAATTGACAGCAAGGTTTTCCCCTGGGAAGAAGAATAATAATCTAGTCATTTATCTTGTCTGTAGGTTTATCACCACTATGCTCAGGCAGAGATGTTTAAATATAGAAATGAGGCAAGGCACATTCTTTCCAGACTATGTGCCATTAGTGTCAGGTTGGGGGTGAGGAGAATGAAAGGGGAGCATCTGGGATTGAGGTCCCTCTGTTGCTGTTTTATGTCTCAAGTGGCCCTGGAGTAAGGGGTTGCTCATAAGGGCACTAAGGACATCTCTTTGTAATTGAGAGCAGGCTGAAGCTGCATGGCCGCCACTACCTATGGAGCAGCTGCCTACATATGGCTAGACTGCTGCTTTTCTGTAAGGCAGGAGAGGCCCATTAGAAACCTGAAGGGGAGGCTTAATTCTACAACAAGATGTGTACAAATGTATGCCTCCCATCGAAACCCATGCAGTAGCTTCCAAAGTTAATTAAAAGCTAATTTTCTAATGAGGTGGTAACACTGGCAACAACATACTATCAGTGTGGGAGCTACAGCCAGCAGCCGGCGAGGGAACAGGAAGCCTCCTTCTTACAGGATGGAACATCCTACCTGCATCCATTAATTAGCCTCCAGCTGCATTGCTTTACTACTAGACACTAGTATAGACTGTCACAAAAAAAAAATCATCAATTGCTTTGGCGTTGCCAAGATTGTGTTGATACTTATTATGCAGCAGGCAATTTGTAGCCATAACATCTCAGGCAGAAATCCATTCTTGGAAATATTAAATCTAGGGGCAGTGCCACGGACACTCCGTTCTGTCAAGTGCCAGGGGTACTTTAATCCTTCAGGCAATTGCTAATTGTAAGCCAGACTTGCAATTAGCCTTAATAAACAGAGCAAAAGTGCCTTAAATTAACTGCACTTATGTTGGTTTTGCCTCTTGTTTTGATTTCAAAAACATAGCCAAACAGGATGACTCTTGGTCATTATCCTAATGATATGGGTCTCCTGGCCATAGTCAGAATGTGCCAGACACCTGTGGCCATTCCTTGGCATTCTTCACAGAAAATGTGTAATGGTGTCAGGCAAATAGATGCTGAGTATCTATCTGCACATGAAGGGGAAAAGCATTACACGAAATCTCAGAATTTTTGATACTTAGGACATAACATTTTATTAAATTGTTTTATCATATTAGTTATCTTTTTCCTATCAGTGACCAAATACTTGACACAAAGCAACATAAGAGATGAACAATTTATTTTGTGTCATGATAAGACAGAGTATGGTGCATCATAGTGATGCATGAGAGATCATAGTAGCAGGACATGAAGCTGGGATTCTTCACATCTCATTGGACCCAGGAGGAGAAAAAAGAGAAATGATGGTTTTCCTTTCATGATATGTAGTTGAGGGCATATCATCTGGACCTTCCCATTATGGGGAAGTAGATTTTAAATGCAAATCTACACCAGCATCCCAGTTTCCTAGAATCTACAAATCTCTTCATTTATTTTAACCCAAGGGATATCATGAGGCTTGCTGAACTCACTCATGGTAAACTATCTTTTCAACCATACTTTAGCCAACAAATTAAATGAACTATTCCCACATTTCAAGCAGTTTAAGCTTTAGCATTAAATAAGAACCTCTGAATTCAATAAAATGTAATTTCTTCTACCAATATCTCACATCCTTAAAAAATCTATTTACATATATATTTCCCAACTTTCTGTTCATATTTATTAGAAAGCTCTAGGAGTCATGTGTGAGAATAGATTATCTCCTCATGCATCGTATTTTGTACTTCACTTCTAGGTGCTTGATGAGACTTGAGTCTGGTTATCAGTGCAGAGGCAAAAGTGGAGTGTGCGAATTGGCACTGAAGGGTATCCGCATTGTCGCATCTCACTCAGAGAAAGTCATTGCTGTGTCCATTGATAGTGGAGGATTAATTCCCTCAAGCTAGTGCAGAAAGGCAGACAGCACAAAGGAGGGATGGAGACAGCTGGCCCTAAGGCTGATGAAGTTCAATGTACCAGGCGCATCCCAGTCCTCCCACACCTGCTTGACCCATGTTGCAGGAGTTGTTCTTTCTCCATCCACGAATTCACTTTAAATCCATATACACTATGGGAATGAAACTTAATCTGTGGTCTACTACACCAGTTACATGGGGATGGCTTGTGTTTGGTTTTCAGTAAACTCATATCTATAGTTGCAGAGAAAGGAGTCTATCTCAGGGCATAGTTAGAAGCCTTCATAGTTCTTTATGCACATACATTCCTGAGAAGTTGCATCTTTGAATACTATTCATTTGTTACTTTATACACAGATGCTTTTTATTGGTTATTTTATTTAGTTAAATTTCAAATATTGTCCCCCTTCTTTGTTTTCCCTTCACAAACCCCCTATCCCATCCCCCTCCTTCTGCCTCTATGAGGGTGCTCCCCGCATTCACCCATCCACTCCCGCCTCACTGCCCTGACATTCCCCTACACTGGGGCATTGAGCCTCCACCTGACCAAGGGTCTCTCTGCCCATTGATGCCAGACAAGGCCATCCTCTGCTACATATGCAGCTTGAGCCATGGGTCCCTCCATGTGTACTCTTTGGGTGGTGATTTAGTCCCTGGGAGTTCTCAGGAGTCTGGTTAGTTGATATTGTTGTTCTTTCTATGGTGTTGCAATTCCCTTCAGCTCCTTCAGTCCTTCCCCTAACTCAGATATGTTTTTTAAGAAAATTAGCCAGTATCATTATATTTGATATTTTTTTCTCAGAGATACCTACAGGGATTATGTCTAGTCCACTAAATTCTTTGCCTTTCACAAACAATAAACCAGGAGTAGAAATCGTATTTATTCTACATCTTTATCAATGTTTTCCATCCTATTTGAGTGTCTTTAGTAGGTATGGTTAACTAGAGATCCAAGTCCCAAAACAGGAATATAAAATAAGTTTTTAAAATTCTGTTTCTCAACAACTATCTCACTTCTGGTACCAAATCTCTACAAATCAGGATTCTCTAGGGAACACTATCATTATGGTGCAAATATATTTTAAAAGAAAATTTATCTGACTTGCTTGTAGAGGAAGAGCTAAGTAATCTAACTTCTTCCATCTCTATGCTGACAATCTAGCATCTGGTCCAAGAACTTGGATGCCTCAGCAGTAGCCATAAGTCAGTGAAAGTTGAGTCACGTTGGAAGGCTGGATATGCTGGAGTTTGGCATCAGTAGAAGATGGCAGCAGGAGTGATATGTGGAGTTGTCCTAAGGAAGATGTAAAGGCACATCTTTAGTTACTCTGATTTGTCTTAAGATGTTTACATATCATAGCAACCCATTGGGAGACACCAGCTACTTCAGTTCACCTTCTATGAAAACTCTTCCATAAACACATCCCAAAGTGGGTCTGCTAGCTGACTCTAAACCCAGTTATGTTGACAATGCAACCATCAAAATCATTAAATAATGTGACACCTTTGTGTAACTCTAAGGCTTCCTAAGGCATTTATTATCAGTTGTTTAATGGTCAAAGCAGGCAGAGAAATAAACTCTAAACACTTCACTACTGTTAGAAGGTTCTTATCACCAGCTCCGTGGCATATATGTTTTAAATAATTAGTTCATCTTGGAAAACAGTACAGTTAGGTCATTTTACTCATCCAGTCTTCATTTGTAGTCTTCCACTCCTCTTAACATCCAATTTTCTCTTTTTGAATCTCTTTTTTTTTATTGTAAAAGATTTGTTTTCATACAATATACCTGATTGTGCTTTTTCCCTCCCAACTCCTCCATGATCCTCCCCAGCTCCTTACCTCCCAAACTGCACACACTTTCTTCTCTTTGTCTTTAGCAATCAAATACAACACTATAAACTAACCCAGACTCCTCAGAGCTCCCAGAGACAAAGCCACCAACCAAAGAGCATGCATGGGCTGGTCTGTGGTCCCTAGCATATGTGTAGCAGAGGGCTGCCTTGTCTAGCCTCAGTGGGAGAGGATGCTCCTGATCCTGCAGACACCTGATGCTCCAGGGAAAAGAATGCTGGTGGGGGTGAGGTGGGGAGCACCCTCTCAGAAGCAAAGGGGAGTGGAATGGGATAAAAAACTTGGGAAGTGGGGACAGGAAGAGGGCAACATAATTTATGTAAATAAAATAACTTAATTTAAAAAAAATCAAATTATCTCTTTCTCATACTTTCACTCACATATTTGCCCACTCTTCAGTATCCTCTCCCTCTCCCCCCTTTTTCCCCCCTCTTCCCCCCTTCTTCTTAGCAATCTATATAGCTTAAATCATGATGATAGGACCTACGTTGTTATCAGATATTATAGCAAGGTGATTCACCTAGGTTCTTATCAGCTCATGGAAATTTGAAGAGATCCCACTTTCACTTTAGTGAGTATGAGCCACCTGCTCACACTCGACTTATCCTCATGGTCTTGGTTTTATGAATTCATGAACATGCAGGTATCAGAAAAGACAGTGAAAGCATAAATCAAGAATCCTTAGTTCTTGAACTGTCTTGGTTTCCTTTGAAACAATTTTCCATAGACCAGTGAGAATATGTCAAAACCAAACTTGCATTCTACTTGGAGGAATAAATTGGAAAACAGAGTTAATTCATGACTGGTGGTATTCTTTTCCATAAAGATCATAAGTATGTTTAAAGTATAGCAGAGAGGGAGGCCCAGGATCTGAAGAAAATTTGTCAGGATGATCACCCAACAGTCAGACGAATGACGTCAATAGAGCATTCTGGAGAAGGAGAAATGCATGTTTTGTGAGACTGAACTCACTGTTGGCAGGTCAGCAGTGAAACAAGTCTCAGAGGACTTCCTTGTCCTGGAAAAAAGAGATAACGAACTAAACGTACAAATAAAGTAATTTCTAAATGTGATGAACCCTGTATAACAGAGTGGATTTATTGATTAGAATAAGAACAAGTATCATGAGCCAGATTTGTCAGGGAAGACATATTTAAAGATGTAATGGCCCAAGTACAGGGGCACAGTTACACCACCAAAATTAAATTCAACTAAAATTGAATGTAACAGAGACTTCTTATCTTGTGATAATTTCATTTCTGCAATGTCATCATAATAAGTAGATTAGACATCTTTTTTCGACATGTCACCTGCTAAAATTTTAGATTCATGTAATGACTCTTCAGTAAGCACCTACAATGTGCAGGCTGAATGCTTAGAAACAGGATTAGCAAAACCAACACCACTGCTACTGAGGAGCTGACATTCTTATCATAAACAGAATCTCAACAACAACCAGAAACAAACATGCCATAAATTGTTATCATATGTAATAGATAATTGAAAACCCTATAATTTTCAAATAGTAAGTAGTTTTGTAAATATATATTAAAATTACTTTTTAGTTTTAAAATTACGTATGTGCATATATGTGTGGTATGCACATGAGTGCACATTCCTGTATCTGGAGCTGGAGTTACAGGTAATTGTGAGCCACTCAACATAGGTACCGATAAATCCCCCTCAGATCCTCTTGAAGAACAGTATGTGCTCTTAACTGAGAAATCTTTCCCACCCCATTAAAAACGTAGTTTAAAGCAGTTTCCAATTTTAAATTATACACAGCTCTTTAAATGAACAGATAATACAAGAAACATTTGTGGTTTAAAAATATAGGCAGTAACTAAGTCATATGACCTCAGTCTCTTATTTGTTCAGTGAGGGTGGTATGTACATGTGAAGTACTAAAACAAAAATTACTAAAACTAAATTATTTATATTAATTAAATTGTCTTAATAAAAATTTTAGTATCCTAATGATGATTAAAATGTAAATATCTCTACCAATGGATTTTAAATGGAATTTGGTTCTGAAAGAACTGTAAGTGAATATCCTTAGTTTGTAAGCTCCTGGTTTCTGTGGCCTTCAAAGGAGGCATCATTGTTTGAAGATGAATGTCCAGAGATTTCAGGGACATTTGCTAATTGAAAATAACCAAGAATCATTAATTTAGATGACACAAATCTGGAGGGACGTTTCTAATAGATTTCAAAATACAAGAATAAACTGAAGGACAAAAACCACACCTAAACAAGGAACTAGGCTCTTTCAAAGAATACCACCATAGCATACTGCCCTGAGAGATGTGAAGGACTAACACCTGCTAAGGATGAGTGTCACAGAGTCTAATTTACACCAAAATAAGAAGAAGGGCAGGTTTACCAGTGACAGGCTAAGGTCCCATGACTTAGCTGCCTTCTTCATAAAAAAAACATGATTTTCAGATGGGAAGTGTTGGGTGAAAAATAATAAGAAAAAACTGAAGCAAAAACTGCCCCAGAAGAGTGGAATGGATACATCTCAGCTGCACTCCCATCTCCTGGAATTTCCCACAGTCCTTCAGCAGTTATGGAAAATTTGCCTCTTCAGTTCATCCCTGTGCTTGAATATCCTTTAGAAAATCATGCAGCATTGACATTTTTATTTCAAAGTTTAAGAAGACTACAGGAGGGTAAATATGCCTGCTATTCAAAGCCATATTGGAGAACTGACTCCAAGTGACGGTCTGGTTTGTGCCCTCCAAATGTCACTTAAGCCTAAAAACCAAGAATTTTTAATCACGGACCTCTATGAAACAAATTCTGATTAAAATCCATTGATAACTATATTCCCATTTTTATCCTTATTACAATGATAAAATTTTTATTAAGGCAATAGAATTAACATAAATAATTCAGCTTTAGTAGTTTTTATTTTAGGGTCTCATATACATTCCACACACATCCAGTTTAAGTGTGTGTGTGTGTGTGTGTGTGTGTGTGTGTGTGTTGGAGGGGGTAGATTTAAAGTAGAGATAACATGGGGCTTGGGAAATGGCTCAGTGAGTAAAGTGCTTGCTGAAGAAGCATGGATACCTAGGTTCAAATCCACACAACCCCCATGAAAAGTCTCATGCATCTGTGTAGACCAGTGATGAGTACCGTGAAGGGGAGTCAGAAGGATCTCAAATGTCCACTAACCAGATTTTCATGCAGTTATTGAGCTCCCATTTCACATAATGGGCCCAATCCTAAAAATTAAGGTGTAGAATGATAGAGGAAGAATATTGGCATCAACCTCTGGCCTCCATAGTCCATGCATGGGCACACATCTACACATGAGCATGGGAGCATGTTTATGCAAATGAAGCTGGCCTTATACACTAAAAACCTATCTCAGTCTCACTTTTTAAGCTAATTGTTCTCAATTGACATAGCATGGAAATGTAGTAAAGACTGCATGCACACCACAGGGTTTTTATAAGTTCCCTAGTAGGTGCTATTATGGGTTTTGCTACTAGAACACTCATTATAACACCACCTTAGATGTTAAATACAAGAATATGTCGAGTAGATTAACAATCTCAAACCTGCTCCTCGTGGAAAGCTGAGAGAAACAGAAGCTGAAGAAGTACTCCTGAAAGGTTTGATCGGAACTCAGACACTTTCACTGGGGAAGCTTAGACTTCTAATTTCTAGATTCTGACACTGGAAGAGTTTTTTTCACATTTCTAAGCTCCAGTTTCTTGGTGTAAAATGGGAGTAGTGATGCAAATCATGGAAATTCGCAAGGCTCAAAGAATGCCAGGCACTGAGAGTGCTTACTGATGGCCTAGGGTGGCAGAGGCCTCTCTGAATGATAGCTGCTGTTGCTATTATCATTCCTAGCTAATTAGATTTGGTGGTTTTGGAAGTGGCAAGCCCACACAATGCTCAAGGAAAAGGGGGCTTAGATAATGGCATAATAAATTTTAAACTGTTAGGAGAAATTATCATATGAGAAAGCCCTAATCTCACATGTTAATATAATGCTCCATTAAAATGTTGTTAATAATCATTAATGTTAATTTTATTTCAGGGTGAGCTCTGCCAAGGTAGTCACAGAACAGTGAAATCATACATAATAAATGTCTAAAACATTGTAAAAACATGTATTAATGCACAAATAAATGGCTTGCTGAAAGTAATGAAAGACAGTAACTATTATGTGTATAATTTTAAGTGTGTTTTTCCAGTTTAGTGGCCAGCTATTTAGAATTATGAAAAAAAAATTACATAGTTCCCTGTAAATCTGGTTGGTGTCTACTGATATGTTCTGTGAAAATAGTTTTCTCTGATCTTAATATGTAAGTACATTGCTCAATTTGGAATATTTACACAATGGTCTTTGCCTAGTGACTCACTCTGTTTCAGAATATTAGCTATTTCAATTTGGTTATTTTAATGTTATTTATAAATAAGTATGAATATAGATGACTTTCTTGTACAGTGGATAACTCATTGGACTCCTAATGAGTATATACACACACAGGCTATAGCCACTGCAGTATAGTAAAGATGGAGCTAGTCCTCAGGGAGGTAGAAATCTGCACACACAATTCTAATTGTTGTCAAACTGTTTAGCAAATGTGCCATTGATATGCCCTGCTGAGGAAGAAAAAGAGTGCCACTGTTAGTGGGTAAATGGTGAGAATGGGAACACTAGAACGTAGAATCAGAGTGATTGAAGAAGAAAGAAGACTTGTGTGGATGAGCTTTGGAGAATTCAAGTGGATTAAAATAAGGAATTCACGTGTGCAGAAAAGAAGAAACAGCAAGCATGGGGACACAGATATGAGAGACACAGGATGTGTAGTCAAGAGGACAAGGAAATCAGCAGGAGAACTATGCAGCCACAGAACCTGGGTCATTGTTGAGCAAAATGAGCTGAAATGGATTCAGTGTGTAATCTGGAGGGAAACTGGTTGAATCTTATTTCTTTAATCAAGGTTTTTTTTTTCCTTTACAGTTTAAATGCAATTTATTTTTAGATAATATACATGATATTTTCCTGTAAAACAAACAAAATCCCCAATGTCTCCACTCCAAGTAAGTTACAATAAATATTAAAAGAAAGTCATAGGTACTTTCATTGCATTTGTCTTATGTCTGTTTTTGTGTGGATGATAAGCCTCAGCCAGTCATTGTAGCAGGTGATACATCCAAAGCAACTTTTTATTTTGTTAATATTTTCCCTTAAAAAAAAAATCTTATCTGGTGTCACACCATTTATAGAGTAATCCAGGAGAGCTAATGCGAAATCTCAATTCATGTTTTCACTAACCAGTGAGAACGCTAGTTTCTGGTGTTTAGTGAGGTGTGCTTGGTTTGCTTTACAGTCCCATCACAAAGGGGTTTACTCTTCTTAGTTCCCATTTCTCTGTTTGCCTTTAAGTGTTTTCAAAAGTATTTGACATAATAAATGTCTTCTATGGGGCTGCTTTCTTGCAAGTGATGATGCTTCTTGACAGTGTCAACACACGCCTTGTAGTTTGGGTAACTTAGTGTCTGGGCCTTCAGTAGAGGAATTACTATCCATGAGCAAATCATCAATGTTATCCTGACTAGTAGCTGGCTTTGCCTCAAAGCTCAGCCCATCCTGGGTTTTGCTGATGTTGGATGGATAACTGCTCTCCATGGCTGATAAGGTCCAGCTAGATGAAAATGAAGGGAACATGAGGAAGATGGTGGAGGCTCAACCTAGAACATTAATGTGAGTTAGTGTAAATAGAGATGGGATGAGGGTAGGATGGACAGAAGCCTGGGAGAGATGCGTGGGAAAGTTCCATCAATGTTTCCTACAGAGAAATTTGTGCATCTTAAGGTATTCGGACTATTTTCGATTCATTTAATGAATTACACTACAATTTATGAATTATAACATATGTGACAAACTTTTAAAAATTTTTAAAAATCTTATAATACTTTGTAATGGGATTGGAATTAACAATAAAATATTTTTATCACCAAAGACAAATATGTTATTTTGTGTTGGGTCCTGTGCCCACAGATCATTAGGGTAACCAGGAATGTTAACCCCAGAAGGTTGTCTCCTCAATGAAGAAAATAAATACCTGTATTTCACTCAGGATTCTTGGAGTGGAAGTTGTTAGTGACCTGGTAACCTTTGCTATCTACAGAGCCAGACCTTCCCCAAATCCCCCAGAGTGTTTGTACCAGACTCTCCCTCCCTAGACATTTATCTTTAGCTCTCGGTTAATAAAACCTATCCTTAGGGGAGACATCACATGTACGTTACCTAGCCTACTGACCTCCATGCTATGTCAGTGAATATACCTGATCCCAGGCCCTTAAGCTATAGAACTCATCATCTTCATGGTCACACATACTTAAAGTTTGGTTTTGAAATAATTATGCCTTTTGTGTACCCTATATTGTATTTCACCAGAGAGGTTTTGTTTTTGTTTTTGTTTTTGTTTTGTTTTGTTTTGTTTTTGTTTTTATTGTTGATGTTGTTTTTTCTTAAGTTGTACTGGGTTGAATTGCACTTACAATAAACCACCTGGTGTTAGACTCCTGAGGAGTTTGAAATACTAAGCACCTACTAAGTTAGGCTGAACTGAGTTTTCCTTCTTGCCTCTTTGTGATTCATTTCCCTGCCAGCCATGAGACTCACGAGGACTCCTGTAAGAGTTTAAAGGGTAATAAATCCCAAAGACCAGTGGTTAGCTCTGAGCATCTGCCTCTGAATATGTCAGACTCTGGTAGACCTCTAAGGAGACAGCTGTATCAGGATCTTGTCAGCATGCACTTCCTGACATCCACATCAGTGTCTACCTTCAGTGACTGCACATGGGATGGATACTCAAGTGGAATGGTCTCCAGATGGCCCTTCCTTCAGTTTCTGTCCCACACTTTGTTTCCATATTGGGGTAGGGGGGTCCTGGGTGGTGGTGGGGAATGGGATAAAGAGATATAATCTGAAATGTAAATATAATATCCAATAAAAAATTTAAAAAGAGAAATCCCAAAGAAAGACTGCAATCTAACTATTGACAGAAAGGAGATAACTCTACATTTTCTACATCCGAGGCTTTTCCTTGTTGAAGTGCTGTCTTTGATTGGTCACAGGATGCAGACTTTTGTTCCTTTTGTGTGGCCATCTCTCCCCAGACTCCTTCTCTGAGGTTTTTTCACCTTACTGATTTTTATTTAACATTTACAGTGTTGAATGGCCTTGGTTCTTCTCCATTTTATGGTTTTTCCATGGGACTGATCTCAATTTTCAAAAATAAAATTTCCTTCTTTATAACATCTAGATTTTTATTTCTATCCTTGATATCTTCTTAAATGTTGAATGTTCTATTCAACATACCAAGTAAAATGTGATATATATATATATATATATATATATATATATATATATATATGATATATATATGTATGTATATATATATATATGCTAGGCATTAGCTTCAGCACTTTACATATTTGATTTGACTAGGCAAAAAACAATATAGTCCATAAACAGAAGTATGAGAATAACACACAAACATCAAGTTGAGGAAACTGGAAATAGACAGTATGCTTAATAATTAAAGTATATATAATGCTCAAAAGTGATATTGTTAAGGGGTGAAGAAATGACTGTGACAAAAGATTCAAGGGTTCAGGGGAAGGATGGGGCATTAGGTTAAAGTTTAATAGAGCAATTTGTGTGCACCTACTTAAGAAAGTACTATTGATCACAGGGTCCCCAATGGAGGAGTTAGGGGAGGACTAAAGGAGCTGAAGGGGTTTGCGGCCCCATAGGGAGAGCTACAATAACAACCAACCAGAGCTCCCAGGGTCTCTAAACAGCCTGGGAACATACATGAAGAGACCCATGGCTTCAGCCATATATATAGCAGAGGATGGCCTTGTCAGGCATTGGTGGGAGAGGAGGCTCTTGATCCTGTGAAGGCTGGATGCCCCACTGTGGGGGAATGCAAGGGCAGGAGGAAGGAGTTGGGTGGGTGGGTGGGGGCACACCCTCAAAGAAACAGGAGGAGGGAGGATGGAATATGGGGTTTCTGACGGGAGAATGAGGAAAGGGGATAACATCTGAAATGTAAATAAATAAAATATCCAATTTGAAAAAAAAAAAAAAAAAAAAAAAGAAGGTACTACTGGAACAAATGTTAGGGAGTTCTGCAAATTCCAAGTAGGAAGCAAAAGGCTCTGTTGGGATAGTAAAACCATTAGTGTAAAATCATTCCCAGATACTAAAAGTGTCTGCATTTCACAGAAACTCAATATTTGTAGAGTGAATTAATAAGAAATACAGCAACATCATGCACCAATTTCTGCCCACAGTTATACATTTTTGGTTTAAGACAAAATATTCTGGATATTGCTGTAGTCACAGGCAGAGGAAAAGAAACAAAAAAATTGCAGATTTTATATGCCTATGAATGCCTCCTAGACATGTCAAGTAAATATGTAAAGTATAAATATGAAAAATATATCTCAAAATAAAAATTATCAACTAGCATCACAGATTCTATTTGTATACTATATGTATACTATATGATATATGTATAATATATCATATTATTGTATACTATATATTTGTATACTATTGTCTTAAATTTTTCTTATTAAAAGAAAGATAAATATACCTATGTACATGATCTAAACCTGTGATATCTGCTGAATTTATCTAAACTTTTGAGATGGGAAAGGATGGTCAGTATCCACTAAAGACTCGCCTTGGGATCCTATTATAATTTTTGCTTCAGTAGACAGACTCTAATTGTGGTATACCTCCACAAGCCACAATTTAATGAACCTGGAGCCTCATTTCTAGGACCAAAGAAGACAAGAAACCTGGAGCTCAATAACAATGTTTTGTTTCATTAAATGTTCTTAACTGTTGGTGTGGAAAAGGATGTGACTTGCCTCTGACAGATGATGAAAGGCAGCAGACATCATTAGTGTCCATCACATGACTTCTGACACCTACTGGAGAGAAGGCTTCTGTTTGCTCATGATCACAAGTAAAATCTTTGTACAGGTTGATGTGAAATTGCTGCTGAACTCAGTGCTCAGATTGAGCAGTGAAACCGAGGTGGTTCCTGTTCCCACCTTAAACACCTTCTCAGCTTTTCAATTACTTCTGCTGCACATTTCAGAATACTTCAAGGGGCAGCGAAGCTTAAAAAGGAAGAAGGTTCCAGAGAATGCTTTATTAGAATTTCAAAAAATACCATCTCTTGCACTGCTCATTACTTGAAACAACCTGATGCCAGGCAATTTGTGATTATTAAAACATATAATTTGCATTTAAATTAAATGAATTAATAAATATGAGAGATTAAAATAATGTATCATATTTTCTTATTGTTCGCTGCTTTAATTTTCACAAAAAACACAATAAGGAATAAAACGCATGAGCTTTTATTTTTTTAGTATTATTTTATTAACTGAGAAAATATGAATTGGGAAGATTTGTTTTCATTATTTCCAGCTTTATCAGGAGAATATGAATTTATGTGCATTATTTTCCATAAAGATTATTTTAAAGAAATTATACTATATTGCATTTGTTTCATAAAAATATTTCTCAGTACCTATCTATTTCAGAAACTTTTAAAGGGCTTGCAATGTAAGTGACACAAATATGCTACTATAAATTTTATATAGAATAGTTCTCTCATAGCAGTAATAGTATTTACAAGTAATTTACTGAGAAAAATACATGCAAGTTATAATGTAAAATAATATCATGAAAATCATGCTACAAGGCCCCTTCCTCAAAATGTAGAGTGTAGCAACTCAAACCTGTGAAAAAGTTTAAAATTTAAGACATAACAAACCTATTGGGAATATTTTAATGTAATTTTATTATATATATAGTTATTTTTGGAAAATGAAAAATTAAATTTGTGTTTCCAGTGATTTTCGAACTTAGGATAATAATAATTAATCTGATTCTGTTCTTAAATCCCATCCCAGCCTCACATCAATACTATAAAAAAAAAAAAGAAAAGAAGAAAGAAAGAAAGAAAGACTAAATTAGGTATAATGGTACTTGTAATCTCAGCACCAGAAGGCAAAAGCAGAGAGGTTATGAGTTCCAAGCCAGTTTGAACTACATAGTAAGACCCTGTTTCAAAAGTACACAAAAGTACAAGTAAAACAAGAAATGACTGAATAGTAGCTTTACTGAAAAAACGAAAATGCCCTGGATCTCAATTTATTATCTGATATATAATGCCACATTGCAACAAAAACCTGATGTGACTGTGAGCAAGCAGGTGTGCCCGAAAGCCTAAGAAGTATGAGGGAAAACTGGGTTATGTGCCTAAGTCACATACTCCAGTGATAAGTAGTAAAAGTTTAGTCTGATATTAGATATTTTTTTAGCACTGGCAACCAGAAGTCCAGTTGCTAGAGTGCTTGCCTAGCATGCATGAAACTCTGGGTTTGATCCCAACACCCTATAGATTGGACAGAGTGTTGTATGTCTACAAGTCCAGAATTTAGAATTTGGTCACAGGAGGAATAAAAACTCATTCATCCTTGAATACACAGTAATGCCAGCTTAGGTTACATAAGAACTGTCAAACAAAATGGTGGATGACAACAAGAGGAGTAGGGCAGCAATGAGTAAGAGGAGAGAAAAAATACGGCACTGTTGAAGTGGTAGAAATGAGCAATAAAGTTAGGAAAAAGTGAGAGATCTTCCAGAAGTGTATTTTTAGGAAATGAGTTTTATCATTTGTCCAATCCCATGCAGCAGCAATACTCAACACAGACTGACCTCACACCACCTTCTACTGTTACACTGAGGACACTTCACAAAGCCAACACAATAAAAAAATGAAAATGCTTTAAGTGCATTTTCTTTTAAATTCATTTAAGTGCATATCTTGTCTATAAAATGAACAAATGAAGAGTGTCTAAAACAGTGTGTTAAACATAATCATAGTATTAATTTAAAATGTCTCTAAAAGAATTTGATGATCAGATAGATATGCACATGATAAGAAGGTAGGTAAGTAGATGAATGAATATGCATATAAACTAGAATAAATTATAAACAAAAGAATACAGTGGAATAAAGGCATAATAAACACACACACATGCACTTGCACACATGTGCGCCCACATACACACACAAACTGAAGAAAAAAGATAGTGAAGTCCATCTCAGAAGAAAGTTAAAATATGTCCAAGTATAATGAATTCTAGTGAAAATTCAAGGGGGAACACCGAATAATCAAAATGATAAAAGTGAGATAAAAGGTCACTATTTTGTCTCAGTCTGCTTTGTGTTGCAAAGATAGAACAGTATCCAATAGCAACTAGGGGAGGCAAGGGTTCATTTGGTTTGCATGTTCTGATCACAGCCTATCTTGGAGGGAAGCATGCTATGAGCCAGGAGCAGGAATTAATAGAATCTTGTTAAATAGCAAAGCATCAACAAATGGAGAAACGTTGCATGGCAACAATATCCATAGATTTCTAACATGAACAACATGAAGAACTGAAGCTAACCATTTTTAAATGCCAGCATTTTTGAAGTGTAAGTGGCTTTAATTCATGTATTTCAGAAAAAAAATTACGTTAGGTCAAATGGCAAATCTCAAGACCACGTTTTATATGAAGAACTCATCTGATACAGAGTGATTTTGAAAGGCTGGTTTCTGAACATATTGAAGAAAAGATGCTTACTTGAATAGTAAAAGAGAAGAGATAAGAAGAGAAGTAGAGAAATAGATGATAGATAATAGATACATATAAAACATAGATAAATGATAGATAGATAGATAGATAGATAGATAGATAGATAGATAGATAGAT
>JANHMN010000004.1:120864819-120897671 GCA_030674055.1 Rhabdomys pumilio
GATAGATAGATAGATAGATAGATAGATAGATAGATAGATAGATAGATAGATAGATGATAGAGACAGGTTATAGATTAGATAGATGATACATAACATAGATCATGCTTTCATTAAACTTTTACATGATGTTGTAATAGAATGAGTCAGTACTGTTATAAAGATGACTACATCTTATACCTGTCAGGATAGCTAAGACCATTAACACAAATGACAGCTTGTGATTGCAAGGAAGGAATGCAAGAGGAACACTCCTCCTTTGCTGGTGGGAGTGCAAATTTGTACAGTCACTATGGAAGTCAGTATGGTGGTTTCTCAGGAAATTGAGAATCTATGTCAAATTCTAGCTATACCACTTCTGGGCACATGAGCAAAAGTCAGCTCATCCTACTACAAGGACACTTACTCAGCTATGTTTATAGTAGCTCTATTTATAATAGTCATAATAGACATAGTAGAATATATAGATACCCAGATGTCCTTCAACAGAAGAATGGATAAAGAAAATGTGGTACATTTACACAATGGATACTTACTCAGCTGTTTGAAGAAGTGACCATAAACCTTGCAGGTTTGTAACTGAAACAAAAAAGCATGTTTCATGAGACAACACAGACTCAGTAAGACAAACATGATATATACTCACATATAAGCTGTTAAATAAAGGATATTCATAATACGAACCACAGACACAGAGAAGTAAGATTAAAGAAGACACATCTAGCTCTGGCGGAGACTCATGGATTTCCCTGGGCAGAGGAAATTTTTATTGGTGGACTAGGACCTGGTTAGTTTGGGAACAGGAGGTAAAAGAGTTAAAAAAATTTTAAACCTTCCACAGATGGAGTCAAGAGTGCAGATCAGCTTGTTCTGTGCTCTGGGTCCTAGGAAACTAGCTATCCACAGGACAAAATAGATAAGAATAGGGTTTGAACTGGGAGTTCAGGTCAGCATGCCCGTGCACCCTGGATACCAGGAACAGAACTGACCACAAGATAGATTGAATAGAGCTTGAGCTGGGAGTTCAGGTCCGCATGGCCGTGCACCCTGGATACCAGGAAAAGCTTGTATGAGATATTTCCCCCCTGACCATTTCTTGAACCTGTCACGGAAGCTGAACACTGGACAGGTGCTTTCTATAGATACTTAATCATGATTTCCCCCCTCATCTCCATGGGTTGCGGTTTTTCCCTCTAAGGGGGGGGGGGTCGTACTTCATTGTTTGCCTCTGTGTAAGACAGGCTAGAAGTGCAGCCTCAACACGTTGAATCAAATATACCTCTTGTTAATTACATCAAGTTCAGTGTCTTGCAGTTATTGGGGTGGCCGTGAATTCCCGAGAGCAGGGAGGGAGTTCCTCCCTTTCTGGCGGGCCTTACAGAGGGATCAGGTATTGGAGGGAGAAATGGAGGGAGAGAGTAGTGGGATAGAATAGGTAAGCATTAGGAAGTGATGTGAAAACCTAGTGTAGTGGAAACGTCCTGGAACTTATGAGTCTTACTCTAGTGAGGACTCCTAGTAACGGAGGATAGGAAGCTTGAACCAGCTTTCTTCTGTAACCAGGCTAGGCTTTCAGTGTTGAGCCTGGGACACCAACTCAGCTATAAAACCTTTGACCCACAACCTGTCCTACCTGTCAGATGCACTGGCACAATGGTGGCTCAGAGGTTTGGGGGAGTGGCCAACAAATGACTGGCCTAATTTGAGGCCCAACTCACATGAGGGGCCCCATGCCTGACACTGCCTGGATGACACTAGCCAGGATTCAGAGACCTAGGGTAGAATCAAGCATAACTGACCACAGGGAGAAAATGGTCAATGAAAAAATATTCCTAATGATATTCTGCTATACTCATAGATCAGTGCCTAGTCCACCTGTCATCAGAGAGGACTCATCTAGCAGATACAGAGACCCACACACAACCATTAGGCAGAAACAGGAAGAGGAGGGGGATGGATTGTAGGAGTCAGATAGGCCAAGGACAACACAAGAAAACCCACATAATCAATTATCTTAGACTCACAGAGGCTCATAGAGACTGAAGTAGCAACCAGGGAGCCTCAATGGGTCTATGGAAGGCCCTCTGCATACATGCTATAGTTTAGCTTGGGGGTTTTGTTGGACTCCTAACAGTGGGGGTGGATGTGTCTCTGACTCTTTTGCATGCTCATGGAACCCTTTTCTTTCTACTAAGTTGCCTTGTCTTACCGTAATATGAGAGTTTGTGCCTGGTCTTATTGCATCCTGTTATGCCATATTCTGCTGATATCACTGGGAATCCTCCTTTTTCCTGAAGGGAAACAAAAGAGCAGTGGGTCTGAGAGAGGAGGGGAGGAAGTGGATAGAAGAAAGGAGGAGGGCAGGCTTTGACTGGGATGCATCCTATGAGAGAAGAATAAAGAAAATGGAAGGATAACCAGCTTCACTATTACTGTTTCATATTACCCTGATATCATTCTTAATGCCCTTTAATAAACAGGGTAGTACACTTGAAAGTCTTTACAGAATCAACCAAATAAAACTAGAAAATATTTTGTAATACAATTTAAATATCGATAATTTTAATCATCTAGTTATTTGTTCAAAATGGTTTAGGCAATAATCCGTATTTCATGGTGGTGACTGATAGATGTATAAATGGCTAACATAAGTAAAACATGACTATTTTAAATAGCAATACTGTTACAGAAAAGCAGACAAAAACAGGAAAAGTGCAAAAAAAAAAAAAAAGCCCAAAACTAAATAGGATTTCGAATTTTAAGTGGGCTAGACTTCATAAAACAACACTTATGTAAAGGCTTGCAGGCTTATTCATAAACAAGTCTGAGAGACCCAAGCTAAAGTTTACACTGCAATGCATTAAAGGTACATTCAGTGTGAGATGACAAGGAAAGTTAAATTGTACTAAAGTTGGAAATGGACAACATTACCATCTATTTGAACTTGATGCCATATGCTTATTCCGAGTCTTTATAATATTTCTTAGAATATTAGAATTAATACATTGTTCAATACTACAATGTCAATGTGATTACTGTGCAAACACTCTTTGTCTTTCTACACAGTAGTGAAAATAATTGTAAAATAGTGACATGTAAATAGATAGTGACTTAGTGGGAGGAGAGGAGATTACCTGGGCAGCTGGGTGGGATGGGGACAAAGGTGGGTGTATGAGTGTGACCAGAATGCATTAGACACATGTCAAATAGCAAATGAATAAATTCATTTAAAATGGCCAGGATACTATAAATACTAAAACATATCTAAGAATGTCTCTGACAAAAACACTCATGAAGTTTTCAGGCAGAAACTTACGTAACTGCTTTAATGAATGGAAAAAATAAATAAATAGCATGTTCCATAGGCTACGTTTGGATTGTATTAAGACAGACTTTTCTCTTGTTGACTTTTGAATCACATTAAAATATTACTAGATTTCATCAGAGAAAGAGGACAGCCGTTAGATGATCATTGAAAAGCATACAGGTCACATGGTGTTCCAAGGAATGACATGGAGGTCTCTCAGGTATAGATGTCAGAATAGGCAGATTCCCAATGTGCCAGACTGCAGTCTTGATCTTACGTTGCTCAGGATTCTTCACAGAAGGATCACCGGCTACTGAGACAGGAAGCAGACAACTTCTCAGTAATAACACTGTGGCAATATACACAACACTGTTCCCAGGGTGCTAGAGAGAAAAATCAAAGCTAGGAAATTCTTTTGATAATAAATACAAAAAATAAAATAAAATTCGACTAGTTTATTAGTGATTAAGAGTTCACACAAGAAGTTCCAAAAGGGTGGCTAAGAATCAAACACATTTTAAAAACTTATCAGTTGGCTACAGTCTAAGCTACTTGTCTCATATCGGTAACAAAAACCTGACAAAGCAATTGTTATTTTGACTTAAACCATCCTGGGGATGCATTCTATCATAGCAAGGAAGATACTATCATAGGAGGGAAGGGAAGGGCTAGTATCAGGGGAAGTTAGCTGGTTGCACTGTATCTAGAGTCAGGAAGCAAACATTGATAAATGCCTACACTTAGCTTGTTTCTCCTTTCAAGGTTTCCCCCCCTTTCAGTGGGGGGAGGTCTTCTCTCCACCTTTAGCTTAATCTGGAAAACCATTATAGACAGGATTAGAGACTCCTTCCCCTGATTATTCTAAGTGTCAACAAGTTGACAGTCAAGACTCACTTTTAAACCTATGGATACATAAAACTTCTTTATAGTGAATAGTATTTTAATAAAAATCCAAATACCAGAATATAAAGCTATTTAAAGAAAATGTTGAGATTAAAATATTACACTCAAAAATTTCTTGAATAGAATTAGCTTATTTAATTGACAATAGAAAATTTAAAGTTCCTGTTCCCTCCTCTGTGAATAAAACAACATAAGGTAAGGCTATGATATCAACAGTTATTTGGAGAGCAACGTTCTATACATGATTCCTCAGTATCTCACTACTCACAGGTGTCATCCTTAGTACAGGGTTCAATTTCAACAATTAATTAAGTTTAGGAATATCTATACTCAAACAAAATGCCTCTCATGAAAGAAAGGCACTGTAAAGGGTCATCTTGTGCTTTCCCATTTCCACTTAAGAGTCATGGTGATTATTTTTATTGTTTGTAGTTTTTTGCTTCTGAAAATTACATGGTGACTGATGCTGACTCGGGGGCATCAACAGTCACAGAGCAGACATCTGCACAAAGACTAACCTGCCCCTCCCCTTCTCTGCAGTAGCAATGCCACAACTGAGGACCCATTCTCAGTGTAAGGAGTGTAATGCTTGGTCAAAGATAGGTCAGGAGCAATGCTAAGAACTGTAGAGCCAGCAATAAAACCCAGTGAAGTTTTCCCCCCTTAGATACAAGTGAGAAAATCAGTTACAATATAGATAACTAGTGTGGAATATATTATATGAAAGATTTCAGTAGGAGTTGCCTCATTTGGCTTTGGATGAGAGTGAGAAAACCCAGGGAATCTTGGGAACCAATTCATCTTAAATTCTATGTATTTAGGAATTTCTCAGATTGAACTAGAGAAAATCATTTTAAGGCTGAGAAAGACTAGTGAGCACAATGGGCCATTAACAGCCTCCCAGGCCTTCAGCACCATTCATATAGTCTATTCTAGATAGCAGATGGAATGGACTGGGCACCAAATACCTTAGTACTCTTTTGTTGACTTTTCCCATCCAGTCTCATATCATCTTACCCTTTTGTTCATTTTCCCTGTTGGATGAAAACATCCGTTTCTGTCAATATTACTCTTATAAGATAAGAGTGCATGGCTTTTCTCTTTTTAATATTTGAATATTCTAGTTTCTTTGGAGACTCAGTGGTGTCATGTGATGTTTTTCTGGAAATTGACTTATGAGAGGAAGTTTTTGCTGAAGCAGACTCATGGGAATATGTTTTGCTAAGAACAGACAAATGGTGTTTGTCTGGAAGCTGTCTGGAAAGGGAGCATGTGATGTTTAGCTAGAAAAGACAATTGAGAGAACATGTGATGTTTGGAAAGGGTATAGATATAACTTAACAGACAGTGGGCAATGCTATGTGGTATTGGTTCACCTTGCCACTCTGCTGATTATTGCTTGTTGTGACTTCATACAGGGAAATACTCTAAAGAACTTCAGGTGGTGTTCCTACAGCTTTTTGCCACTTCTGTTGACCGTGACTGATTGGCAGAGCCTCATGGTTTGTTCTGGATCAAACTGTTGTTTCTGATTCATGAATGATGCGTGTGAGTGGAACTAAACATGTCCACCTTCTCCTTTGCCAAATTAACCTTTCTTTTCCAATACCTCTGATAAGCTAGAAGGGAGGTTAAAACATTTAAGTACATTTATCAAACTAGGATTTGAAAAATACAAGCCTACAAGTATTGGCCATTTTCTTTCTGTGAGCACAAAGCATAGTGAGTGGAATTCAGAAAATAAACAGTAAATAGTTTGTATGTAAATAATTAATGACTTTGTCACTGTGAAGACAGTAAAACTATTTCATCTCTGGTGCTTATTCTGAGGAATGGTGAAGGCTGACAAGACACATTTAATACTTAACAGATACTTAATAACTGTTAAGTGACGGAAAAGTGACAATGAAAAAGCAGAAACATGCCTAGTAGGTATTTGAACTTTTAAGTTGTTCAATGAGACATTTCCCTTTTAGCATTCTCTGAAGTATAGAGATGAAGAATTCAGCTTACTACAATGAAGTAAATCAAGATTAACTTGTACACAGAGATCAATTCTCCTTTCTAAATGCCTATTCTATGATATATATATATATATATATATATAGAGAGAGAGAGAGAGAGAGAGAGAGAAACATTTAAAAAACCAAAATTGCATGCCATGTGATTTTATAAGAACAATTCATTCTCTGATCATTCAGCTAAATACTTATCACTTTAAGAACTGTATCATGCTTACTTTATTGGCACACATGGCTCATTTGTGCTCTTGTGCTAGGCACTCACATTGCTTTTGGTCCTTGGGTATTATGAAAGGTGCTTTGGCTAACATTCTTAGCTGCATTTTGCACACTACTGGTGTCATTTTGCAACAGATATATAAACTATGTACAGCACTTGAAGCTTTAACCTTTAATGTACACAGTAAAAGAGCCTTCCACAAAACAAGTTTCATGATCACTCACAAGTAGTGTGTGCACGACACTGTCTCCTCAGATCCTTAATAAAGGTCAAGGCTGTAATGTTAGATTATATTAAATGTGTGGCTATCTAAGAGCATTTACATTATGATGTTTAACTCGTTAGTCAATGTCAAGAAATAATTTTCTGCTACAATTATAAAGGTATCTGTGATTTCTCCTCATAACTTATATGATTTTATTTTTCTTAGAGATTGATAGCTTAATCAGAAATTAATTTAGTTATGAGTCAAGGCATATAGGTATATTCATATTTGTAAAAGAATCTCAAATTTAAAAATAATTTAATAACTTATCTCTTCGTTATTATATATTCATTAAATATGTATATAAGTTTAGATCTCTTACTATGTAAGGTATTTATTTTCCTGCTGCTCTGTTTTCCCTGTGACTCCATACTATATTTTACCATGTTATACTATGTCAATAGTTTACATATTATTGCTCTATTCTCAAAATATATTTAGAATTCATATATTAATTTTTTCTGTACTCAAAATAATATTTATGTTAGTACAACTGAATTATCCATTTAGGATGAATGGAAATTTCTTTTGTATTAAAGTTTTCTTATGTTCTTGTGAAGAGTTTTATTTTTTAATGAAGATTCATCATATTTTCTAAGTTATATTTATGTACCATTTTTAAATTGACATTAGCAAAAATACATATAATATTGCATTTACAAACTTGTGAATTATTTTCATATACATGTAGATCAAAAAAAACTATTAATTATTACTTATGTTATAAAGGAGTATGTTATATAAATCTCATTCAAAATTTTGGTATATTAAAAATCTTAAATTTAACATCATGGTTCACACTGTAATCCATGTACTCTGGAGGTGAAGACAGTAGAATCAGAAAGTCAAGGCATGCTTGGGCTACATGAGCCCATCTCAGACAAACCAATTCACAGCATACATACATACATACATACATACATACATACATACATACATAATACATACACTGACTTACACAAATACATATACATATATATTATGCATATCTATATATGTACATAAACTCATTGCATTGGCTCTTGCTTTCAGAAAATGTTAAGTAATGTAGAGGAACATATTTCATTATTTTAATGAAAATACTGTGTCAACCATGATAAAAATTTTCATTTTAGCAAGAAAAAGGCAATTAAAATAGACAAAATACATCAAATATATAAACCTCTGTAAATTACAATAACAATAACAATAACAAATGATATCAACAGCAATAGTAAGTCTCCTTGGATCACAAGTGATTGGGACTACCAAGACAGCTAGTTATCCAGCCAATTATGTGTGACATTTTGGTGTTTCAAGTAAAACACCATGGGAAGATGAGTGTTATAGCCTCCTCTATTTTAGTCTTTACAGCACAAATTATAGATTTCATTTTCTGTCGCTTAACCATAAACCAATTATGCCAACTTCAGACTTAAGATGTGTATAATGTTTTATAAATATGAGAAAAGGTACAAGAGAAAGAGAGAGAGAGAGAGAGAGAGAGAGAGAGAGACAGAGACAGAGACAGAGACAGAGACAGAGTCAGAAAGAAAGAAAGAAAGAAAGAAAGAAAGAAAGAAAGAAAGAAAGAAAGCTACTTTTGAGATTTTTGTTATCATCAGGCACATCCCAGAGGAAAGGCACCGATGAACCTGTCCTCCTCCTTCAGCAAGGCAAGTGCAAACGCAAGTTGTTAGCTGCAGATAGACAGCTGTACACTGAAGAGGTTGACAAACTAGAATGAAATTAGATCTTGATATCCACTTCTTTAAGCTTTACCATGAAAGTTTAGCTCCACACAAACAATTTTATTTGATGAAGTTAAAACACATAAGACATACTAAGATGGTTGCCCGTGACAACAGAACTTTACACATGCTATAGCCTTTATACTCACCATGTACTTGATTGGTCCAAATATTTATAGTTCATTGTTATGACTGCCAAAACTGGCAACCACGAGGATTGTTGTCTCAATTAGGACAGTAAACAGATTGTCTCTTTTTTTAATGAAAAAATCTAAAATGTAATACTTCACAGTTTCACATGTTTATTCATCCAAACGAGCTAAAAAATAATGGTGCGACATCTGTTCGAGAAACACTGGTACCTCAAAATTTGGCTGCCTCCCCGCCAATTTGGTTGTTGTTTTAAAAAATGAAAAATAGGAGGGGGCACTGTCATCAAAAATCTTCTGGCGTGTAAAGTAACTTATTTTTCTTGAAATAAGCATCCCATATCTGTTGCTAAGGATACAAAAATTGTGTAACAAGGCGTTACTATGCAGAGTGGGGCTGCAGTTTAATTGTTTTAAGTGATGCTCTGATCTGCTATGACTGGTCCAAAGTAGTGCACTTCTGCACACGACTCTCCACCTCTCCTTTGTACCTACCTATGCAATTACAGATGAGGGAAGCGCTGAGACTGTTTCTGTAGGTGCTGGATTCATCGACTACAATATCTTTTTTTATGGGAGGTTGTAATGATCTTAGATAATGGTGTCAGTGGAACAACATCTAGCTACCATCTTGCTATCCAGGCTACACTGGTATAGTGCTAAGAAGAAAAGGCAGCGCTGCTAAGAGAGAAGTAGGAATTTCCCCTGCCCCCGCCCCCAGAGAAGCCCCAGGTAAGTGTAAAGAAGTCTCCCTGTTGCTAGAGAGAGAATAGAGAATCAGCTTCGGTAGTCTCTGGCTCGGAAGTTTGTTACAGATGTAGTACATTAAAATAGAAACGTGTTTAATTTCTAAGCATTTATTTATGAAGCTTATCTAATGTACAATTCACTCTGATGAATTATTATTGACTATATACTTTTAGAGCAGAGAAAACTGAGTGCTTTAGTATTCACGTAAACATTATAATAAAAGTTTAATTTTATTTTCATTTGAAGTGAATACGCATGGTAAGTTGAAGTGAAATGCTAAGAATGTTTTTAAATAAATATGCATTGATCTCTTAAGAGACCGCTGTTCCTATTTCATATCGACTTTGTACCAGTTCTTAAGATTTGCAAGAAACTATCATATATACATAAAATTTATACAGATAATATCTTCCAGTACACCAGACAACCAAAAATGCTAAATTCTGGGTTGACTAATACTGTGTTTAGACTTGTTTATTAAATTTAAACTATTTAGCATTTAATATATAAGAAATCACTCTGAGTCAACTAAAACGATTGAAGCCAAATTCTTGCATGCACTGCAGTTTATGAGCAGAGGACCAAAAACTGGAATGACAGGAAAAAAAAAAACCCTACAAAAACATATTCTCAAGATCTCCCTGTCGTTGACTGGGGTTAGAGAATGCCATTAGTCATTATGAAGTTGAAAGAGAAACTCTTGGTATATTTTGCACCTGCAAAACAGTAAATTCATATTTGCACTAAAATAGGTTTTTCTTTGCTTAGAAAGAATATTAGACAATGTTATATTTTTACAATATTTCTCCTCAAATAAATTTAAATGATTTTATCTAAACTTGCATGTGAAATCATAACCTTTGCATGTCATTCACAACTCTCCACAGCAATGTGCCCTTAGTTGGAAATTTATGCCAGAATGCGTGTTAGCAGATTCCAACACTCCTTAAAGAACGTTATAATGTTTTCCTACTTTTGTTTTGGTCATTCTGGGCAGTGTGCATTATTATGGGAGGAGTAGCCATGTCTAAACATTATAGTTGACTCTAATCCCACATTTATGACAAATGCTACCCACTAATCAAAAATGTCGTCCCCTGAAACAGTATGGTGCTAACATCTTTCTGCCTTGAAATATTCAAACTAGACATTCAGTCTGGTATTTATGTTTAGAAGATTGGCTCCTTCCAGTTAATGTGAGTTCATGAAATTTGCATTTGTGAAAACAGTATTATGTAAAAATATCATTGTCTCTCTTTACCTGATGTTTGCTGAAATCAAAGCTTTTAGCTTGGGATTTTTTCTCTGGGAGTGTCATAAATCAACCAGCTACACAAACAGACCCAGAACACGGATAAATTCAGGTAGTGAAACTTGCTTATTATTACAGCAGATTTCAACTGATATTTATTATTATAGAAACAACGCCTTCTCCCCAGAGCACATCTCATGAGTGAAACAGGATTAGAGGAGCTTCTTTCAGAATAGCCACTTGTCAAACATTTCCAGGAGACAAACATCTATTTTTGAACACTGAGAATTGCAGAACTATCTAACCTGGATAGGTACTGATATGCAATTATTACATGTCCTCTCACTTCAGTTATCACAGAAAACCAGAAATATGCTTCCTTGGATGTGACTGTTTTTAACACCATATGGGAGGGAAATAACTAAATGAGAATTGCTCACGTAAATGTGACGAGACTGGAAGAAAGCAGCATTTCTTGACATGTGGCATGTCACTCAGGAAAGTAAAAGGCCCATCAAATCCAAAATGCCAGCTTGGATATTCCCTTGCCTCCCACTTCACGAACAGACAGACCACATGGCATAAAATGCGGCAACCATTCCTAAAAATGCCACTTGGATGGGTCCTCTGTGGTGAGCATATAAGAGCTCTTGTTCCCTTCTCTTGAGTCTGTGAGTTCAAAAGAAGAATCCAGTGAATAACTCTGGCTAAATTTTGCCCTCTGATGTTTGGCATAAATAATATGTGAGGATATTGGAACCTTTGGCTGTTTCACACTGATGAAATAAATTCTGCTACTTAAAAATTTCTACAGAACAAATGCTACACTGACATACTGAGTCTTTTGCAAAAGTACCAAAGAATATCTGTTCTTTTAGAAACTGTGCTATAAAGCTTGATTTATTCCTATAGTATTTATTAGAGCTTCCATCTCTTGGCAAGCACCGAAATGATCTTAGAATTGTTTTTATTTTTTCATAATGTCAATGTACACTCCAAAATCCTGTACTTACTTCAAAATAGCCACTTTTAATTCATCTTTATATCAGAGAAGATCATATATATATATATATATATATATATATATATATACTTTCTAGGCTTTATGTACTCATGTACTTTACAATTTTGTTAAAATTCTGATAACCAATAAAAATATTGAATAGTCATTACACTAAACCACAAAATACACCGAAAACATTTACAAAAAACTACACATAAAAGTAACACATAATATATTTTTTATTATTTTTTCTACAGAGTCATAATTAATTCACAAGAGACAAAATGCAATTAAAAAAAACCTTTGTAATGTTCAAATTTAAGAGATGAGCCAATAAAATTATTCTGTGTACGTACACTCCTGCTAATTCTGCAGTGTAAAAAACCCTGCACAATTAAATGGCAGATTGTTATACAGCTCCCTAACAAGAGGGGCAAACTGATACTGCAGGCAGCCAGAACAACATAATTAATATAGTATTCCAACTTTATATTAATGGTGTAATAAGTTAATTAAAATCAAGATCAGCTGAACTTTCTATTTACACCAGTTCAGGCAGCCCAAGAGACGAGAAACTCCACTTTAGGGACATATGTGACTCTTTGAGCTTCTGTCATCCAGGTGCCATTTCTGACGCAGCACATGTGCACTAACAGTTGGCAAGGAAGAAAAAGATTACTGTGGATGTATGTGCAGATAGTCTCCCTAATGACATAAAATATGT
This sequence comes from Rhabdomys pumilio, assembly GCA_030674055.1. NCBI lineage: Eukaryota > Metazoa > Chordata > Mammalia > Rodentia > Muridae > Rhabdomys > Rhabdomys pumilio. The sequence goes on from JANHMN010000004.1 coordinate 120,877,141, forward strand.
CTGGAAAGAAAGCACGCTTCCTTGTAAAATAGCAATTTCATATGACTTTCTGTTTTTTCTTGCAGTCTGGATATGATTTTGAGTATGCTTCTGCAAATGGCAATATACATTTTTCTTACAATATACATAGGATATAATAGGTTTAGTGATTTGTAACCAATGGAGTTATTCATGTAAATTGGAAAAAATCTGAAAAAAAATATGTTACCATTTTATTTAACTGTACCATGAGTACAGTTAAACACAGGGTATCTGCCAGAGCAGAGATTTATAAAGAATCAAGTAGTATACGTGATCCTAGATTGCTGAGTAAGGTCCTTTTTTTGATACCCTATGCCACTAAGCACAAAGATATTTCTGCAAACTGACAATACCAGGAAGCACATTTTCAAACTGTTCTAGCTTTGGAAATTGGCAATGTGTTTGTCCCCAGAGATGTTTTTATCAGACTTATTTCCTCTTCTTTCTTGATTGCTGCTCAGCTAATCTTCATCTGGGTCCAGATCAGAGTCAATATTTGTGGACAGTCGGAGATAAAAGAAAGCATAGAACGCCAGTAGCAGGGCCAGGATAGCTGCTAGCATGAGGCCAACTTCCTGGAGAAGAGAAAATGGTAGATGTGAGCTGATGATGAGAGCAGCTTCAGTACATACAATAGCAACGTTACTCCATAGTGGCGGATGAATAATGTCAGCTCAATACTTATCAATTAGTAATCTATTTTCATTAACAAGATGGACTGCAGCAGCAAGTATGTAAGTGTGTGTGTGTGTCATTTCTAAGTATATTGTTTTAATAGAATTTCGTAATTTTGTCATCAAAATTTTAAGTACAACCAATGCAGTTTGTGCTTATATATTTCAGTTGTTCTCTGACTGAGTACACGTAACTGTTTTTTAATTACTATGTTATTCATTAATGATGTAATTTACCAGAAGATATTTTACAAATTATCACTATTTTCTGTTCAGAAGAAATGCCCACGATAACTGATTTCAAGAAATAGATGGTATACAAAAATAACAATTCACACATTTGTGAGATTATTATAGAATTATAAAATATATTTCTTCCCTCTCCCCTTCTCTTACCATTCCTTATATCCTTCCCTGCTGACCTCCACATTCACCTCCTTTTCACTGTTATTAAGTTTTGTTTCTTTCACTCTGTTTCCTCCTATTCTCTGCTTTGTTTTTTTTTGTGTGTGTGTGTGTGTTTTGTTTTGTTTTTTTGTTTTTGTTTTTTTGTTTTGTTTTGTTTCTTTTTTGTTTTTGTTTGTTTGTTTGTTTTTAGATAAGTAGACCCCGAACTTGGTAAATGGCTGATTCTGACCTCCAGTTACTGTCCTTCCTTCCTTAGACTACAGCTGGATTTATAGGATTGAGGCTTGTGCCAACATGCCTAGTTACACATTCCACTTTTCAGAACCCAAATATCTGTAAATTACAGAGTGGGAAAGTGAACTCTGATCCCATAAGACATGTGATTCACTTTAGCTCGGAAGACAGGGCTTATATGCTACCTTTTGTACTTTGATGTTAATTTTATTAATCATTACTATTACATAATGGATAAAATTTAATATACTATAAACCACATTTCCTTCAAAATATTAGAGTGTGTGTGTGTGTGTGTGTATGTGTTTTGTGAAGTAACTTCCTCAATATTAACATGTTATTTTACTGCACAGGAAGAAAGAACAGAGTCAGTCCATGACCCAGCAGGCTCTAGAATATCTACTGAATTCTACCTTTGTATCTCACCCCTTATCTTGCTTTGTTTTATGGGAGAAGAAATTCATTTGCATTTGTATGAATATATTTTACATTTCATATGAATGTAAGATAAATAATTCAACATGTGCTACCTAATAAACTTTAAAAAAAACATTAAAATGGATTTGATGTATACTCAACATGAAATTTCAGGCAAATGCTGAAAATATGAATAGACATTATGTAAAGATTTTCCATTTTTTGATTACATTTATTTAAATATCCAAACTATGAGAATATTAATTAAAAACCTGTGTCAACAAATTTTGTGCAACTTGATTTTTAAAATATCATACATCAATATCATGTCAAATGAAAGTGAAATTTTCTTTGTTACAGCTGGAACACTTTGACATCTCAAAAGGGCATGGCTACATCAGACAGGTTTCATTTATTCTCTCCTATCTGCAGCTGTGCTCCCAGGCCCATCTGGGTAAACGGCCACTAATTTTAAGAGGATGTAATAAACAAGTGACAGCCACCAACCCCATCTGCTCTGTAAAGTGGACAACAGGACCGATCAACAGCAGCCATCTCTTACAGAAGCTTAACGAAAGAATGATGTTTTTATTCTCAAGACCCTGTTTCTCATCTTACTGGTAATCAATCTTAAGGCCTGTTTTTCCATCCACTGTTCTTAAGGCAACCTGCTATTTCCTCATTAAATGAGTTCAGGACATTCACAGGTATTAAGAAGACTGTTGGCAGTAGAAAGCAGAGATTATGTATAAAAAGGCCCCTGTCCTTTAGTGTGGTCTTGTTGTGTAGATGAGTTAAAAATCACTGTGGGCCATGTCACAAACAGTTTCCTTCAAATGCATTTTCACTGAGGCAAATACCATGGAAGGTGACTGTTTTGAAGTTTCATGCCATGATCAAATCTCAAAATTAAGCTTTCAGAATGCTGGAGGCTGTGATCACAACCTTAGACACCTGTAGGCATACGACTCCCTTTCCAAGTCTTGGCTGCTCTTCATATTTGAACCCGAAATAACAAAAAGAACAAACAACATTTCAAGCTGTTCATTCTAAAGGGATGCTGGCAGGCTCTGCCTGACACCGAATATTTTATTGATATGAAGAAGCTAAGTTCTCTATCCTTATTCCTGTGTGATGACTATGTCTTCCTAATAGACTTTTAAGATTAGCAAATGAAGATTTGTTCCCTTTTCTGTGTTGGGAAACACAGGTATCTGAATTGTATGAGAATTTTAGTGATATGTACATATGTGTGTCTCTGCATCTATATGTGTTTCTCATGCTTTTGTTTTTGACCCTTTTTCTTCTCATTTGTTTGGTCCTATTACAGTTTGTTTGGTTTATTATTATTATTATTATTATTATTATTATTATTATTATTATAATGCCTGTTTGGCTACTAGCCCAAGACAAAAGGGTGTGTGAATCTGGATGGGAAGGAGGCGTGGAGGATCTCAGATGATTTGAGGAGGGGAAACCATATCAGAAAATACTGCATAAAGATTTATTTTCAATAAGGGAAAAGTAAAAACTTATTTTTAAAGATGAGAAATTAATCTTCTATTTGAAAAACAACCAAGTATGAAAGTTGGTTGTGGAAATACTGCTTAGTGCCATTCATAGCCTTTGTATGTCTTCAATTATGATTCTGATTCACACTTATGACGCATAAGAGTGGTTTCTAAATTAGAAATAAATTCTACTTAATATGACATATTCATGTATTAAGCTCAAACTATTTTTTTTCTCCAAAACATTTTCTATTACTCAGCTGTACATTTACAACAAGGCACCAGAAGCCTTACAAGGTAAATGCCCTACCTCCCAACTATTCCCTCTCAAGGCTCAGTGCACTGGTTTAACATGGTTATTCAATGGAGGTGATTTTCTGTATGTACACTCTTTTCAAGACAATCATGTCATACCCATCTCCTTCCAGGGATTCTACAATATTGTAATAGCTTATAGTGATTTCTCAGAAACATTGTATCTAGTAAGGTCTATATGACTTTGATAGTAAGCATATTAAAAGTGTGTGACACGTTCAAGACTTTAAGTCATGAATATCCACACTACTATCTCCATAGCACATCCAAGAGCACTTTGTATCATATCCTAATGGCTACTTTGTATCATATCCGAATACAGAGTCAGCTGAAGTAAGGAAGGCCCTGACAAATATTCATGAGAAGTCTTTTCTTTATCAACACAGCTAAGTTTGAGTTTTCCCTATCACTTAATAGTCACAGATGCCACTGACATGGCAAGCTAAAGGCTCTATGTTGTTTTCCTTGTACTTTTCAGCTGTGTGGATCCTTCCGAGGTAAATGATGATGGTAGACTCCATCTCCAAATACAGCTTCTGAGGCTTCAGATCTCTTTCAGCAGCAGTGAGGGTCACAAGGGATGAGATCTTAGGTCCTTCATTCTATGCTTAGCTTTATAGCCATTGGTGTTCTTTTTCTACTTTGTAAAACTGTTCACATTTTCTATGGACATAATTCACTCAAAAGTAGTAAAGTAGTAATGTAATGTGACATTATGGTCATCGTGTATCAACTAGATAAGAGTCAAACATGTTTGATGTTCTTTAGTCCTCGGTTGCTTCTCTGACATTATCAATGTGGATAAAATCACTCACTGGGGAAATTAAAAAGTATTAAAAGACAATTGCTGAAGGAAACTCTGTTATTTAAAATCCTATGCCAAGATAACAAGGCAATCAAAGTTTGACAGGGCAAACTAATCACTATGCTAGATTTGAAAGGCAAGACACCTTCATGGTTCTGATTCTTAAAAGTTTCATATCATAGAAATGGCCTCAGACATATACTTATGCAAGAAAAATAATAGTTTTGATTCTCAAGGCTTAGCAATCAGAATGATATGATAGATTATTAAAATCTATCTATATTAGATACTTTCAGTACATGCTTTAGATTGTGAGACTAAGGTAAGAAAAAATCATTTTCATAGGTTTTAAAGCAGATATTAGCTAACAATAGTGAGTAATAGACTTTAACTTATAATCAGAACACAGTGATTTCTTCTAAGCAAGCCAAAACAAAAGTATCATAGGAAACTAAATAAGAGGTGTGTATAAAAATGTAGTATATAAAAATATAAGTGGCTGCATTATTTCACAAATGTTAATATATAGCTATTCATTAAACTATGTTAGAAATATATTTTGTTACATTAGTATTTTTTTAAGAATGCCTAGTATATTATAAATCAAAAAACCAAATATTAATTATTTCCTTGGGGGGGGCAATGTTAAAATTGTTCCTATTATATGATTCAAATCACCATGAGACCAAACAGAAAATAAATGCTAACCATTGCTTTTTAAAATTTCATTCCATTGTATCTTTTACAAATGAGTGCAACTTCCTGTGTATTTGAAAAAATAAAGTGTAAGGTTTTTTTTTTTTAAAAAAAAATTATTTTACCGTTAAAACCTACATCAGAACAGCAACTGAGGGGACTGAGCTATACAAACAGCCCATCACTCAGTAAACTAGATCAACATCAGCAACCAGAAGCAAAAGGCAGGCAGTGCTTCATGATCATAATAGCAATTTCTGGAAGATAACCAAATATATCATCTGGCAGCTGAACAGCTGTTACAGCTTGCTGGTAATACCTTGGCATTTGTTATAAGCTATAACTTAGAAAAATTGATTTTTTATCTGCCAGATGAAAACCCAAATCTTCTTTTAACAGTTCAATATTTAAATAAAATATTTGCACTGGTCATTTTTACTTTACACACTTGGTACCACTGGTTCCAATGTCTTCTTTTACCCAGATTACTTCATTTTAATTCCTTCGTGAACATTTGATATGAATAATAGGAAAGATAATTCTATTGGCTTCACTAGCATAGTACACTAGTATCTGTTGACATCATTCTCAGTTGCGTTTATCCCTCATAAGCAGATAAACACTGGTTTGCCAAAAGGACAAGTTTGAGAATGTCATTAGAATTTCATTATACAGAGTACTAGAGACAATAAAAAAGACAGTGATATTACAACAGTCATGTAAATGACTATGTATGGAAATTTACTCAAAGTCCAAGAATCTGAAGAAACCCACAGACATGACTGAAATGTTTGAACAATAGTTATAACAGTTATAACAATAACTTTAGGAATAGCTTATTTTTATATACTGTTTATGTTATATACTTTAATTATACTTTTTTGAGAACCCTCAAAATTTCAAGATGGTAAAGATGTTTTGAATTAAGTAAATTATTTACTAAACCCTTCATTTTTGATAGCATATTGAGACCTCACCTCGCTTAAGATGCCAAGAATTCAAGACTAATACAATTCAGTAGTGTAACATGTGCACAATGAAGTGGCATACACACATAAAATTATAATTTTATCAAACAGGAGCATACCTTTATGCCTATTGCTGTTTTCTTTGCTTCTGCTTTTAATTTGGTTGCTCGTAAAATAGGTTTGGTTTTTTTATAATCCTGTTTACCTGGAAAGAAATAGTTTCAGACAGTGAGTTATGTTTATGTATAATGTAAAATTCACAGTCACCTTTGAAATGTCTAAGAATGTTTACATAGAGTAAAACATGGATAGAGAACCACGTGGGCATTCACATTAGAGATTAGCAGAAAACATCACTCCAAATCAATGTGTCTTTTTTACTCATTTTGGAAGAAGACTCTGACAGACATCTTGATTTGATGTGCAAAGAATGTCAAGAGCAAAATTACAACTTTATTTTATTAGAGACTAAGATATTCACAGTAAGTGCGTAGTTTGGAAATAAAGGCACTGATAAATAATACATATATAACTATATTATCATATTATTTTGTAAAGTTAACTTTGTTTTAGCAATTACAAAATAACTCCTGAATTATTATATTGTGGACACACTAAACATTCAAATGATTAACTTCATAACATTTGGTGGCTTTTCTCTGAGACTAAAAGAAGAACCTATAAGCAACTGACTTTCAGTTCCCCAAATCCACTAGAACAAAATAAAATACATCTTTACTTTCATCCCCTCCACCAAAGGACACACACACACACACACACACACACACACACACATGAAAATATGGCAGAAAACACAGCTAGATATGATAATCTTCTTTACCACACTTCACAGCCAAGAAACAAGCGACATTGAGTTAAGGTCATACAATTTTTGGTTTTGGTGTACCATCTGGTGACCCCACTGACATGCCACACAAGAAACATTACTCAGTCTCGGGGAGGGAGGGGACTAGATTTCAGAACAAAAGATTAATAAGAAAAATATGTATTTTTAAAACACCCTTACAGGAAATAAGTCATATAAAGTACAAAAACTGTAAGCCATGGTTCTGCGCAGTACACACAAGACAACTGAGCTGATTTCCTGTCTTTGCTCTGCTCTCCTATTCTCACTCCGCCCCTCTCCTCTCAGCGGTCCGTTTCCAGAGCTCATGTGCACATTTCTCTTATGTAAATGATACTGTGACTCACTCCAAATATTCACATCTTCTTCACGTGCAAATAAATCTGAAAGTAGTTGATCTAAACTAAAGGATATCATAAAAATTTAATGTGAAATAAATCTGCTTCTTAATGTGTCTACTAATGATTCAAAAGTACCTTTAAACTTTCATATAGATTTTTAGAAGTAGAAATGGCCGAGGAGTGAGGTAAATGGACAGTAATGAAGAGAAGTTCTGTGGTGGAGTTCATTACACATACAAGTGCTTCTCTGGCTGCACAGCCGTGTGCTAGTTTTTAAAGCCAGAGTGTATGGCTCGCCCTGCTGCAATGCAGCCCGTCTTGCATCTAACAGCAGACACTTAATAAGTATTATTTGTTGATTGGGTTTAATGATTCAGAAATGAGTCAATTGTAAAAAAAAACGCATATCAAATGTTCTAAATTTAAATCAAGAAATAAATAATTTGCAGAAAAACATGACTCTGACCCACTTTAAATTAGTAACATTTAATTTTGCTGAAAAAAAAAAAACGATAGAGAAAACTTGACAAGTGTTCATTCTGATTTCACATCTCAACAGTCAAGTTATTCTTGTCATGATTCCTGCTGAGATATAAACAGTTCAGAAGGATGAATGTGGCGACACAGTTCTCCATTCAGGGTTACCAAGCATACTCCTGAGGAAAATCTAAAAATAAATGGGAAAATCGAAGAGATGAACAGAAAGACAACACTCCTATTCATCTTCTACATGCTTTATAACAATCCCAATACAAAAAGAAAAGTAAGGATGAATGATGGTTTCAAACAACACAATTCATTCACCATCTGCATTATTTAATATAATGTTCTGTCGTAACACACGTAAGATCAGTATCAGAGTCAGTGTAACAGTATAAATTTACCATTCAGCTTGGTGCCAGGAAACCATTGGTTAAGTTACTCTTTCCCATCTGTACTTTTCCAGAACAAAACTTCTAGATTATCATTGAGGTGGATATGAACAGCTACATGTGTATTTATAGTAGATGTTATTAAAATCAATATACAGCTGGCACATTTCCAAACAGCACATCTGGCATTAATTTACCATCCTCCTTCCGGTCCATGACACACAACAGCATACACTGCACAAAACACTTTGCAGTGACAACACTTACAAAGCATCTTCTAAGGTCTTCCAACTCAGGCCTCATTTATCTATTAACATTTGAATGTTTTATTTTCTGACAGTGTCTTGTTATGTAGACCATGTTGTTCTTGAACTCATGGCAACAATCCTCCTGTGTTCCCATCCCCAATACTATAGTTACAGATGTGGTCTCCAAGTGTATATGAAATTGATACTTCTGTGGCAAAGTTAAGACAAAAGCCTTTGCCCATAATGGCTGTAAAAACTGTAATACACAGAAGTCCCTTGTATTTAGAGTACTTGTATTTAGTTATTCAAACTAGATAATCAGGAGTTTTATGTGTAAAATATTAAGCTTGCTTTTGATTCTGGACATGCCAATAATACAATAGGAGTGGACAGTGTAGCACAGAGATTACATATGTGTTTAGCATCCATGAGGTTTGGGATTCAATCTCTAAGCACCTATAACAGTAAAAAAATGCAAATAAACGACCCCAGTATTTCCAAGACAGTTACTTAAATTGTATACAGGGAACCATAAACTGATAATTTAGGACAATGAAGATAATCACACAGGTATTTGTGTTAGCACAAGTTTTCCTGTTTTTAGGTATAGGTTGCCAACTCATATGTTAAATATACAGATACTCATGTATACTTATATCTTGAACGTATTTATCATATTTGTGGAAAAAGCCAGTCTGAAAATTCTGCCATCTACTCCGTTAAGGTTTAGATATAAAGTGCAGTGAAGGCTTAGCTCTCCTCTGGTCACGTCTTTTTGGAGGTGATGGACACTTTAGAAGGTTGGATACACCTGGAGGTGGTAGGTCTCTGGAGGCAAGCTTTCCAAGGTTATACCTAGTCCCTAGACCCTTACTTTTGTCTGATTTCTGTCACCTAGAAGATGAGTAAGCCTCTGCCACATGCCCCTGATGTCAAGGGCTTAGAATAAAAAGACCATAGACTACAACATTGGAAACCATGAGGCAAAATAAATTCTTTCTTCCAAAGATACTTTGTTAATTATTTTACCATACTATATGCATTATTTTTGTGTACTCAATAATAATTATATAATAATTTTCCCAACTCTACTTCTTATAAATTGTGTTATACTTCATTTCTATAATATAATTCTGATACCTTTAAAACAGATTTTCTTCATTGATTGACTGTGTGTATTTACATGCACATGCATGTATTTACATGCACTAAAGGTCACGTGTGGAAGTCAGAGGACAGTTCTCTGGAGTCAGTCCTCTTATTCTACAGTGTTGATACCTGGAATGAAACTGAAGTTGCTAGGCTTGTCGGCAAGTATCTTTCTCACTTAGCTATCTTGTTTGCTCCTATAATACTCTTTCAAAAATCATGTGTCTGTATGTGCGTGCATATGTGTAGATATATGTGTATGTGTGTGTATTTGGACTAATCTAGGTTCCGTATATGAGAGAAAAGATGATCTTTGTCTAAGCCTTACTTATTTTGCTTAATATAATCTTCAGCTCCATCTTTTTTTTTTCTACAAATGGCATAATTTCACTACTTATACTTAAAGAGATGTCCACTGATGGAAGAGTAGCATAAATGTTAAGGAAGTCATCAATGACTTTCTGAATGGATCTAATACTAGCTCTTTTAGATAGAAACCATATCTGGCACTGTTAATGGAGCCAAGAACTCGTGAATAATTAGGTTATAGGCATTTGGAATGAAGCCAATACTATTATTCTGTTAAATGGATATACCCATAGATCAGTGTATCTATCAACACTCATCCGAGAGGCTTCTTTTTTGCACTAGATAACAATTAACATAAAGATCCTCAACTGGTCAATGTACAGAGATTAAGAGATGGCGGCTACAGAAGAGATTTGGAAACAGCACAGGGAGGGAAGTAAGGATGGAGAGAGCAGGTCTCAGGTCTCAGAGACTTTAAGGGGGTAAATGTGATCAAAATATATTGTCTGATATTAACAAAATTTAATATTACTGAAAATGTATTTTATATATTCAATAATATTAAAATGTTTAAAAACAAGCATTTCCCATAAAAGAAACAAATATTTAAATGAATATAACACATAAATATTGAAAACACATACATAAAATATTTTTAGTAAAAGTCACACATTTTTTGACGGGCAGTGGTGGCGCACGCCTTTAATCCCAGCACTTGGGAGGCAGAGGCAGGTGGATTTCTGAGTTCGAGGCCAGCCTGGTCTACAGAGTGAGTTCCAGGACAGCCAGGGCTACACAGAGAGACCCTGTCTCGAAAAACAGGAAAAAAAGTCACACATTTTAATACTATACTAGTTATCAATAATCGCTCCCCATATCACATTGTCTTAGCAAAGGATGCAATAACTTACATGATGCTCTAAATCAATATATCATGTATATATCAGCAATTATTTCATATTTCACATAGTAGATGCTTTAATATTACAAGCCTTAAGTAGGAATTTCCTTAGTTTAATAAAAAATAAACAAAATCCAGACAATTGTCCTTGGCTCTACCCTACTCATATCTTTACCATTGGGCAGAAAGAAAACTATCTTTGCTGAGATCACTGTTCAGGCTCCCTATCATGTCTGGTTACTACTTTATAAATGGCCATCTTGCCACGAGCATACAGCTCTTCTCTCAGCTGCACACTGGCCATGTTCACTATCATCACGCGGCACTGCTGCTCCTCCACAGCCTCCACCTTTCAGTGTTAATGCTCTGTCTGTTCTGAATGCTGCATAAGCTGCTTAGCACTCCATTATGCTATCAAACAGGCACATGCAGAAAAGCTTCCTAAACTGTTATTCTCACGATGAGAATGCAGCTGGTTCTGCTTCAAAGGCACAGCCTTTCACCTGCAAATGGACTTGCTTCTACACTTACTCCTCAATTCATTGTCTTTTATTTGTGTCTGCAAATCTTTAATTGCCTTTAATTAGAAAAAAAGTAAATTCAGTGCTTTGATCTTTCAAATACATTCCATCATAATTCTGTCTGGGATGAATACCAAGCTCTATTCATTGTCTGATCTCTATAACAAAGATATATAATTTATTGTCCATTTATATAGACCACACCAATTAAGATACAATAGAAAAGAAGAGAGATAACAGTCAAAACATTTGAAAAGAAAAATTTGCAATCTAAATTTAATTACTCAAATGAATTATTGGAAGATGAGTTATTTGTAGCATGCCAAAAGCACTGACAAATAATATTGGCTAATCAACAGTAAAGACTTTTATCTTGCCTTCAACATTTTAGAATAATTTTCCACTGCTTCAAATACCTCTTCTCTTATTCAAAAGTCAAAAACATTTTATAATCTTTTCTTATACTGCCAGAAGAAATATAATGTCAAGACAATTTGTTATATAATTTCCAAACTGCCATATGAACTGCCATAAGGCATTTTTTACTGTATTAATACACCATATATCTGTAGAAATTTCACTACAAAACCAAAACTCAACAGTCTTTCTCAGAGTATCGATAGAAAACTCTAGTAACCACATAAGTAAACAATTTGCATTTTGATATCTTAAACCAACTTACAAATACTCATAAGAAAATGTGTATTTCAAATAATAACCAAGTTGGTGAAATTATTATATAATATGAAAAAATTAGACATTGATCTAAAGAATATACAAATTTAGCTGTTGTTGGTCACATAAAATGATACCATATGCTTCCTAAAAGATAAAGGTAATATGCTTATTAAAATTTTAAAAAGTTTTTTTTTAATTATACAGATATCTTGATTATAGCAAGCAACCTGATAAACTAATCCCTAAACATTCAAACATATCCCAAACATTTAGTTTAATGATGTATGGAGAAAATTACAAAAATTTCTAGTGGTAGGCAGAACGTAACGACAGCTATTATAGATTTCAAAGGCTACATCATCTACTACTACCATATAAATAAACCAACACTAAGATTTATGGTACTTAAGGAAAATAAAACACAAATGGCTAACATGAGAAAATAAAACATTTCAGAAGGGTTACATAACTAAATCAACTATATCTTTTAGCAATTTTCTAAGTTAAAAATATTGAAGCAGACAGAGACAACACGAGACAAGCCAAAGTGGAACCTGAAAGCCCATGAGACCTCGGCTCTTCACAGACCATTGTAGGTATTTGAAAGTTGCCGAGGGCAGAAGACACTGTCTTCTTCATCAACTTGTTTTCCAATAACATACATACAAGTAACATTACATACACTGAGCAGGTTGCATTCAGAAATATATATGCACATACATATACATATGTGTATGTAATAGCAATTAATAAAAAGGAGATTATGAATTTGAAAAACAGCAATGAGGGCTATAAAGGGAGGGTTTGCAGGGAGGAAAGAGAAGGGAGAAATATTGTAATTAGAATCTAAAAAATAAAAATTAAAGATATTTAAGCAAATCTTTATTAAGTTCCTTCTGTAAATATCAGTATAGATACAATAAAAATAAGAGCATCTGCCTTTTAGAATATTAAAATTTAATAAATACAGACACAGTTACATACGAGAAATAAGAACACTCAATATGTTTTAAAAGTTGATAAACACTACATTTCAGTAAATCTAATATGACAGAAAAAAAAACAGAGAATAAAGAAAAATCCCAAGGAAAAAAGAAAGAAAAATTCAATTATATACTTATGAAAGAAAATATTTAGTTCAAACATTACAGAGCTGTAGAATAGGGTGCAAACTAATAGAGAACATTAACTTTAAATTAATATAAATTTAACTTAATATAAATTTAATATAAATTTAAATTTAATGGAAAATAAAGAACTTCTATTTAAAGTTATAAATTAAATGTTTATCCAAATATAAACATTTTGAGGACTATATAAGAAAACATAAAATTTTAAAGTCCAGGTTAAAAAAAGAGAATGAGAAACATAATTGAGAATTAGTCAAAAACTAGAAGAAAGTTATTGATACTAAATTATAACAAAAAGCCTCAGAAAATAAACAAACAAAACTTTTTAAATACTTTTAAAGTCATTAAAAGAGAAATGGGGAAACAAAATAAAAATAAATATTAATTTTGACATATTAAGCAATAAAATGGATAGAAATATATTATAAATATATGTCATTATATTAGAACAATTTAATTTTCTTTCTTGAACAATGGAATGTATATATATGTGTGTATATATATGTATGTATATATATGTATATATATGTATATATATGTGTGTATATATATATACATATATATATATATATATATATATATATATAACAAGAGATCTGAAAATCATAATTAGATGAGCAGTGTTGTATCTAAATGTAAGACAGTAGTTTTCTTTCAACAGCAGACAGGACATTACGAAGATTGACTGCAAAGAACAAAGTATCTAGCAAAATCTTATAACACCAAAAAACTCTCTCTACAGATTTGTATGCAATTTAAGTTGCTACTAGCTTTAGCTAGACTATTATGCTGCATGTAAGTTTCTGAGCAATTAGAGCCAAACATCAATAGTAGACACAGAAAAGATAAAGACTATAGCATTAAAGAATCATCAAATTGCAAAGAAACAGCAAGGGAGGAAAAAATTAAAAATTAGAAACCAACAAAATGGCAAAAGTAATTCATGTTCTATTGACAATTATTTTAAATGTAAATGGATTAAATGTACCAATAAAGAAACAAATAGCTGAGCAGAATTTTAAAAGACACAATTAAATTCATTCAAGATGAGAATCACTTTAGATTTAATGATACATAGGCTGTGTCATTACAGAAACAGAAAAGATATTGAACAGAGAGGGAAGGGGGGAGAGTGAAAGGGGGAGAGAGAAAGACAAAGATGAAGACAGACAGACACACACACACACACACACACACACACACACACACACACACACACACACGGAGAGACAGAACATTAGAGTCAGTTAGCCAGCAAGCACAGAAGTAACAACCTTACATCTGACAAAAACAAACTTTATAAAAGCTGTGACAAATAAAGAAGTAACAATGTTATTATACATTAGTCAATTCAAGAAACAGATATAGTAATTATAAATGTTCCTTTGTCTTCAGAGGATAGGTCCAGGACCTTCAGTAGATGCTCATATCCAGGAAAATTCAGATGCTGTCTACAAATGCTGTTAGTATACAGCTAACATGTAGATCTCAAAATACTTCTACATTTCATACAGTACCTAATGCAGTACAAAGCCTGTATAATGCTGTATTATCTACAAAATGGGTGAAAATAAACAAACCCTATTCATGTTAAGTTCAGAGACAATTTTTCCATTCTGAGCTTAGTTGACTCCATCAACTTTGAAACATGTGGATTAAGTAGATATACTTTGTATGTACTCAATTTTAAAGTACATACATAAAAAGCACACATATATATACATGCATATATCTGTATGTATGTGTGAGATAGATAGATAGATAGATAGATAGATAGATAGATAGATAGATAGATAGATAGATGATATCTAGAGTTGTAGATAGAATTAGATATAATTATAGATAGATATTAATATACATTGATAGATGGATGAATGATAGACAAATTATGAAATTCAAAAGATCGCTATGATAGAAAATAATTTATTGACAGTATGCAGCTTTTTATGGATAAAGCACCAAGATGAAGCTAGTAAAACTAGATAATACATCTCATAGATGAATGTAGAGTATCCAATTCTGTAGTAGCAGATTACACAGTTTTGAGGGCATGCTTACATTTTTCAGGATCTATCACATGCAACAAATAACAAATTTTTATCAAACATAAGGAAGAAAACTAAATCAGTCAAAATATCTTTTCTGTATACAATGAAAATACACATCAGTAAGTCAAATGGGAAAATTCACAAATGTGATGTGAAAGCAAATAATCATCTTAAATAATCAATTTTGTGACATGAAAATGTACAAATTGTGTGCAGCAAAAGTAGGTGCCAGAGATTGAATGTGGTTTTCAAAATTCGTGCTGAAATGTAATTCACAACCCAAATGTTGCTAATACTTGGAGGTAACTAGGGTCATGCAGAACATCGGGATGGGACATAGTGGGACTGGAGACTCTAAGAGCAGGAACACGGACTGAGCTGACTTGAGCTTTCCCTTGGTTTCCACGTGATACATGATGACATGTTAAGAAGCATCACAGAGGCATATGTGATATGCCAGCCAGTGGGTAGCCTCCGGAACCTTTCTTCCTCACACATTCCTGACTTTAGTTTTGTTAAAACTAAAGCAAATGGGCTGATACAGTATGGAGTGATGTTTGAACTAATAACTACCTGCATTACAGAGAATCATTTCAACTAAACAACCCAAAGTAGATTGAAAATTATGTAAGTATAAATTAAGTGCAAAGTTAGTAGAATGAAGAAAATAATAAATACTAGAGACATAATATACGAAGTAAATTGCAATAGGAAAAACATTAGCAAAAGAGAGTAGGGATTTTCTAGACTGAGGAAAGTGAGCAAATACCAAGGGGGGGGGTGGTTATAAACTCAAACATAAAAGAGAGTAACAGGCTATCATGAATAATTATATGCCAACAAACTGAATAACTAGAAGAAATGGAAGTATTTATATAAACATGGGCATACCCCCCAAAACATTTTTTTTTAGCTCATGGAACCAAGAAGGAATCAAATATAAATAGAAAACCTAAATAGACAAATAACAAATAAAGATACTGAATCAGTAATCAGAAATTTCCAGACTAAAAGCATCCTAGTACCAGATGCCTGTACAGATGAATTCTACCAGACATTTAGAAAAGTGTTCTTGGTAAACTCTTTCAAAACATATTAGAGAGAACACATCATTTCCAAGCTAAACAAAGACATTACAAAGCAAAAATGAATATCTCATATTCATAAGAAAACAGTTGCTCAGACCATCTATAAATTAGTAAAAGGCCAAATTTGACACCAAACTCAAAATATCATTCACACTCACCAAACTGTATTCACCTCAACTGTTGAAGTTAATTTAAATTGCCAAGTCACCTAGATTTGGAATTACTATGAAACTATAGCTCTGCGTTTGTCTGTGAAGATGTTTCTAACAGTGTTTAGCTGAAGAGAGGATGCCTACAGTGAACTGTGTGGCCACGTACCATTGGCTGGGCTTTTTGCCTGAATAAGAGAATGAGATTTGAGCAATGTTCATTTCTCTTTGCTTCTGCCTGTGGGAATAATGACCAGCCGCCTCTCAGCCCTATCAATATGCCTTCTCTCACATGCTCTACATCCTATGAACTGTGACTCAAAATGGACCTCTCTTTCCTTAGGTTGCTTTTGTCAGATATTTGTCCCAGCAGTGATGAAAGCAACTAATGGAAAATTGGTACCAGGAAAAAGGTTCTATGATTGTGATGAAGCTGATCAGCTTTGGTGCCTTTGGAACTTTGTTGAAAGAATGATGAGAAAGCTTTTGGATCTGCAGGTAAGTAACTCCCTATAATGTTGTGGAACAGCTTGACTAACAACTCTTGGGGATAGCTCAGAGACTAGAATGCTAGTAGAGAGGAGAGGTCCAGACCATGAAGTTTCATCAACAAATACAATATCTGAAATGGGATAGAGGCTGTTCAAGTTGCCTTATTCCAAAGAATCTTAATTGTGCCTACCGCCTGATAAATTGAGTCAACTGAATTATGATGTAATATGTATACAACAACAAAAATGAGAAAAAGGAGCCCTTGGACTTCAACTAGAGCAATTGGAGAAACAGGAAATTAGGGTGGGACAAAAGAAAAGTAGAAATGATGTATTTAGAGCATAATCTCAAAGGAAAAGGATTCAGAAAAGAAGAGATGGATCTCTTTGGTTCTTATCAAGTTGAAGGACAGAACTGGGGATATGCAAATCCAACAGTGCAAAGCTGTGGCATCTAGAGATATAACATGGCTGTATTTAATAATATTGTTTCATGTTAAACAGAAATTTTATGAGTATATTTAGGTGGATTTATCCTATAAAAAAGAGGCCATTGGAGGCAGAAGTTCACGTGTCTCCACTAGTCAAAGATAGTTTACATAGCTAGGTTGGGTATTAGGTTACCCTTCTGATTGAGCATTACCATACTTACAAAGCCCTTGATTAACATTTAAAAAATTGTATAAAAGCCAAATGGAAAAGGGGGGGGCACGGGATAGGGGTTTTCTGGGGAAGGGAAATGGGGAAAGGGATTGGCATCTGAAATGTAAATAAAATATCCAATAAAAAATAAATAAATAAATAAATAAATAAAATAAAAAAAAATAAAAAAGAGGCCATTATGTGCGATAATTGATATTTTAATTGGATTTTCTATAGCCATATAATATTGATATGTGTGTGTATATACATAAAAATACATAGATTTTATATAATTAATACAAGATACAATATGTATTCACTGGCCTATGCATTATTATTTTTGTTTTTTAATTTGTACATTTTTTATAATTATTTAAATTTATGTAGTGCATGTTTTGGGAATGTAGTGCATGTTTTGGGAATGTTATGAATTAAATGTGTATTATATTTTTAACTTATTTTACTTATTTTATCTGAGTCCATTGAAACTTTTTTTATTTTACGATTACTTAAGAAGGTTCTATTAATTCATTACATTTTTGTTTAAATATAAAATGGGCAGAGGTAGAGAGAAGAAGAAGAGAGTGGTATGTTGATCGGGAGAAGTGGTTGTTTAGCTTCTGATTTCTACCTTATTACACTTTTAAAAACAATGTGTCCCTATGCTACAAATTCTCTAAAGTCTTATGCTTTTTCCTCGCATACTGTCTAGTGCAAAAGTACTCTATAAGCACATAGAAAAAACATGCATTTAGGTGCCAGCCGCTTCCTGCTCTCTCCCTAAATGTGCTATCTTCTCTCTAGATGGCCATCTTCCCCAAGGTCTCTTCTTACTCTCTGAGGCTATGCTTGGAACATTAATTGACAAATCCTTGCATCTTGTCTCTTCTAACTCTTTACTTATTACTCCTGGGAAGTTCCTTTTCTTTCTTAGCTTAGATCTACACATGAAATGACATTTATATTTTATTCAGCATATTGTAATGAAGTATTCTGAAAATACAAATCACAGCCATGATGGGAAAACAGAACTAAATATTTGAGTGAATATAAAGAAATAACTTATTAGATGGTAATATATAAACTACTGTAAATAGTACAGATGAATAGCGCTATCCATAAAGATATCAATATTCATTTGACTTTTATTCAATTGACAAAATCCCCCAAAGCACCTGAAAGAGCAAACACATGAAGCATGTTCTTTACTATATGCAGTTTTACATTTCCTTTTCCTCCTAGAGACCTTTAAGGTATTGCCTTATTCTTGGTTTTCTCTGAGTCGTATACATTATAGAAAATGGATTCTTTAATCGACATATTGTCTATTTCTTAGCTTCTATTTGCAGAAGCTCATTGCTTACCTATTTGCTTTCTGTACTGATCAACAGGAAGTTTTGTGTTGGAAGAATCTTTTCTACCCATCTTTGATCTCCAAAATGCCTGCTAAAAAGAAAGAAAACCATTATAAATGAAACACATTTTAAAAATCTATCTAAAAGATTCCCAAAGACTTCTTTAAAATCCTTTTTAAAGCAATGAATAAAACTGCTACTAACTTAACTTCAATTAAACATCTACAAAAGACAACTACACTCTTCAAATAAATGATCAGCTATACAATTACTGGTAATAAAAAACTTTATTCATTTATTCTAGGTCACATTAATTTTCATCAAGAACTAAACTCAATTAAGCCAGAATATTACAGAAGTATCTGTAAATGACAAATTTCTTTGCAGTTACCCACTGTGTTACAACTGAATAGAGGGGCTAAAGTATGTGAGTTGAATAGTTTGGGTTTTGTTTTAATATGCCTCACGAGTGTGGCCAGGGTGGCTGTACTTCCACTCTGCTGCACCCCGTATACTGCAGCAGTAGAGAGCACTGCCTTGTTATTACTCTCACGTTTGCAGTCTGTGCAGCTTTATCTAATCCTCAAACCAGTGTCATATTCTGTTTTTATTAAATTTAACTGTTGCACCAGAAACTATACTCTTCCCACCAAATCTACACTCACTTCGTATTTTCACTATTAGACTAGATTGCCAAGCTTTAATTAAAATAGTAATTAAGTTCTTATTATAGAAATTTGAATGTATCATTTTCAAGTGTAAGTATGAAAAACTCACAGACATGACCATGTATGCTCTCCCCAACCTAAAGCAATGGAATATAAATGAGCCTCAGACAAATTTAGGAGACCCCATTTCTAGAAACTTGACTATCCAAGGAGGGGAAGAAGTATTTTTAATAATTTGTCATCCTCGAGAAAAGAATTAAATTCTCTTGTGAGTCAGTAGATATATGTGGGTCGTATTTACTATAGTCATAATGTTCACAAATGCAATGTAAACACCAGTGCTCCAAAGTTGCTCCTCGTTTCTTCTGGCTTAGTTCGATGTGAAAAAAATAGGTGAAAAAAATATGGTCAAGCAAGAAGTCATTTAAGGATTAAAACCACAAAGGCCTCATTATTATTATTATTATTATTATTATTATTATTATTATTATTATTATTGACAAATATGCATAAATATATAAATACGGTCGGCCTTGTCTGTTTATTGTGACCTGAGCTTTCATGATTTCAGGACTGACTACTTTGTACTGGGTACCAATTAGGGGCTGTATTCCTGGGAGAGAGAGGCTAACTCTCCCTCCTTGAGCAGTCATTAGCTGCCTTTGTCTAGGGAAGAAAGAAAAGGAAGTAGAGAAGTAATATAATTATATTTTAATTAAAAATTAATAAGTAGAAATACATAAAGGCACAGGAGTTCTAAGAACTTGGGGCTTAAGAGACTGGAAAAGCTAACTTCTAAAAAGCAGATTGGAAGAAAAAACTGAAAAATCTTTGAAGATCAGTTTGAAAGTCAGTTACTATTTCTCATCTGAGAAGGCAGGGAGAGAGAAACAGGAAAGAGATAGACAGAAAGACAGTAGAGGAGAATGTGGCAGAAAGAGAGAGAAAAGAGAAAGAGGATAAAGACAGAGAGAGGGGGAAGGGAGAGAGGGAGAGAGGGAGAGAGGGAGAGAGGGAGAGAGGGAGA
>JANHMN010000004.1:120897681-120958893 GCA_030674055.1 Rhabdomys pumilio
GGGAGAGAGGGAGAGAGGGAGAGAGGGAGAGAGGGAGAGAGGGAGAGGATTGATGGTAACTACTGTTGCCCTGTATCTATCATTTCAGATTATCTCTGAGTAGAAATTAGAGGGTAAAAGCAAATATCCAGAAGTTCCAAAGAATAGCCAAAAAGCTGATGGAATAATATTTAGGAAAGAAAATGTGATAAAATTACAGGCACATGGAACTCCCTGTAAGTGGTTATGGAGACTAGCAAAATTGAGAGAACTATTTCGTAAAACAGACACAACTTAAAGCACAAGATTGGGTGAATGAAAACAGGCCATGGTCCTCGTTCTCTAAAGGAGCTGATCTAGTGCCATGGGAGGCAACTGTACAGTGAGACGTCACCTTCACACTGACGGAGGAGACAGCCAGAGGAGGCAGTCACACACAGGAATACACACGGGAGTTTCTCTAAATGATCATGATTTAGTTCAAAACAAAATCTCCCCACGGGTGATACTAGGAAGGGAAGGAGTAGGCTGTAACTTTTATAGTCTGGAAACCTCAAGGAGCTCAGGACAAAATTTGAGACAGGACAATCTGTTCTAGTCTCTCAGGTTTGTACTGGATTAATAAAAGGGGTGCTCTTTCAGGTTCCAAATAAACAGAATTTTCCTAATGGGTTCTACCAGAGCTCTCAAATACCAAGTACATTCAAAGTCTGTTCAAGTTAAACTACATTCTTTATACATACTCACAGAAATAGCCAATAATGCTATCATTCAACACAGCAAAGCCATTTCCACCCATGTATAAGAAAATTAGAAGCTCATCTAAATGCTTGTTTTTCTTATAATAATAATAATAATAATAATAATAATAATAATAATAATAATAATCTTCAGACTGATTGAATAACAATACCTAGGAATATAAAATATCTACTGATAACAGAATGTCAAATAAATTAAGCCTTTATCTCTAATAAACCACAGTTATTACATCTAAGATGATACATACTTTAAGTTTTCTATGAAACTAAGGCAGCACCAAAGCCTATATAGTCTTTCTTGTTATAAATCAAAACATTAAAAATAGTTCTGTCAACACAAGCCATAAATAATGTCAATAGATATAATTATTCGTATAGCAGTTATATTTTGCATAGTGTTTGCATTTATTAATAGTAAAGTGGAATCATTATTTTAATCTTAATTGTGTGCAGCTTGAAGACAGATCCATTTCAAGAGAGAAGTTAGTTTGCATGAATAAAACACAAGATAATATTATATCTTCAATCTAGTTTTCTTCCTTCATGGAATATGCTTAAGATAAACACACAAAGCACAGGAAATTGCTGAGTCTGTGCACCGAATGGCTGTTCATAAACAGCCCTTCATCATTGTTCTTACAGGATCCTTGTATTCTAGTCATTTAACAATAGGAACACTTAAGAGGTCAGTATTATATTGATTAATCACTTATAGCAATAAAAACCAGTATCTACACTGAACTTTATTAATTTCCAAATGTGCTTTTCATAATATTATGACAAAAAGGTTAACCAATCTTAGTTGTTATAAGTGTAGGAAAGCTGTAAATAGAAAAGATATTATAAATATAAACATACTATAAATAATATATATTATATATAATAATCATACATAAAATTATAAATATCTTAGGAATTTTAAAGATCTATGCAAAAAACAAAAACTAGCTTATAATTATTGTTTCTAATTTTTTAGTGCTTGATAATAATACTTGATCAGAATTATAAAAATTCAACTTTCTTACTTTGTTTCAAATAATTATATTCTATTCTTTAAATCCAAAGCACAACATTTAACCAAATGATGAGTAAAAAGTAAAATTAAAAGCCTAAAAATAACTATGAACATGACTAAATTTTGTTATGCAAAATAAGCATAAAGTAGATATTGCTTTACTCATAAATGCATTGATTCTATTTAAAATGACCTAAAGACATGTCTGTTCATCTGTGTTTCAGACATCTAGAACTTATAAAATGTTCTGACGGTGTTCTGCTCTTCAAAGCCTTTCAGTAATCAACATTCATTTCTATTGCTTTGATGGCATGATAGCAAACTCCTAAGAAATCCAGGGAGACACAGGCATATTCTGCCATGATTTCTAATAAGACAGCTATTTGCATACGAGATCAGCCATGGTTTAAAATGTGCTGTGATATATGCAGATAGGGAATAACAGATTTATATTAGCGTGTACAATACCAAGATTGTATTCACAATTTAATTCCTTAGAGACTGTGTCTCGTCACCTTCTCTTATAAAGAACACAGAATTCCCTGAGGAGGTTACTTGCTCTGAGACCCAGCTCAACTAAAATATGGATCAATAAGCTGCTATTTATTATTTATGAATTTTGCTGTAGGAATGATTTCAGATTAAATTATCAGAGAACTTTTTATCTTTCTTGAAACTTGATAACATATTTAAGAAGAATGAATACCAATATTATTCTAAACATAGACCACATATTAAAATAAGTCATAATTAAATTTGTTAGTTAATTAAAACTTTACACTCTGGAATTTTTAAGACTGAAGATGTCATTACTGTTATGTATAGTTTCTTAACTTGAATTAAACAGTAATTTGTTTCATATGTAGGTTTAAACATATTTTGGATCATTTAGTTGGGCTGGAGATAAGGCTCAGTGAATAAGTGATCATACTCTCTGGCAGAGGACCTCAGTTTCTTTCCAGCATCCATGTTGTACAGTTCACAGCTGTCTGTACCTCCAGCTGCAGGGACACCTGATGCCTCTGACCTCCATGGGCACATGCATTCATATGCACATATCTGGTTTCACCTCCATTCACACAAAAGAAATCTTTAAAAGCAAAAGTATTAATATGCTAAATCACATTGAAACCACATTGGTTTTTCATAATACATACACATATACATATACATCACATACATATGTGTGTTTGTGTGTGTGTGTGTGTGTGTGTGTGTGTTTGAACATGCTTGGCCCATTGGAAGTGGCACTATTAGGTATTAGGAGGTATGGCCTTATTGAAGGAGGTGTGGCCTTATATACATATATACATATACTTATACATATATTTATACATATACTTATACATATACATGTGTGTGTGTGCATGTGTGTATGTTTGAACATGCTTGGCCCATTGGAAGTGGCACTATTAGGAGGTATGGCCTTATTGGAGGAGGTATGGCCTTCTTAAAGGAATTATGTCTCAGTGAAGGCAGGCTTTTAGAGCTCCTATGCTCAAACTCCACCCAGTGTGGAATGAGACCCAACACCTGGCTGCTTGTAGAAGAGTCTTCTTCAGGCTGTCTTTGGATATAGATGCAGAAATCTTGGATCCTCTAGCATCATGACTGCTTACATGCTGCCATACTTCCCACTGAACCTCTGAAACTATAAGCCAATTAAATGTTTTCCTTTAAGAATTAACCTTGATTATGTTGTCTCTTAACAGCAATGAAACCCTAACTAAGAATATATAAATATATAGATATAGATTGTTTTCTCTAGAAGTCTGGATCACTAATAGTACCATTTAGGAAAGGTCTGAAAAATTTTACTCATGTTCATAGTGTTCAAAACTTTTTATAAAGTCACCCCCAAAAGTGTAAAAGTAGGAAAACCAAAGCTGTTGTATATGTCTCTACTTCCAGGAAAAGAATTCAATGCAGATGATGACATTCAAATCCATATCAAAACATAGGTTATTAAAAGATTTAACTCTTGACCACAGAAAAATTAATATCTTAGCATTATTCCTAATATAAAGACCTATGAAAATTCTTAATTAGACATCAATTTATATTTAAGTGGCCCAAGTGAGGCCCAAGGATCAATCCTACTTAAGAGGGAGTAGAAAGCAATCACGGGGGACAGAGGGAGGGAGGAACCTCGGTGGGGGAGGAGATAGAGAAGGGAAAATGGGCACCTGATCAGGTATTGGGGAAAGGAACAGAAGTGGAGCCCTAAGGGGCACCAGAAAGAATGGAAACAGGCACCCTCGGGAGGTAGGATGTGAGGGGACCCACTAGAATGAACCAAGGACCTGGGAGGTAGGAGACACTCAGGACTCAGAGAGAGGGGTCTTAGATGAAATGCCCAACAGTAGGGAGAGGAAGCTTGTAGACCCCACCTCCAGTAAAAAGATAGGGCATCACATGGAGGGATGGGGTTGCCATCCCAAAGTCAAAAACTCTGACCCAGAATCATCTCTGTCTAAAAGAACTGCAGGGGAAAAAATGGAGAAGAGACTGAGGGAAAGGATGTCCAATGACCAACCAAATTGGGATCTAGCTCAAGGAGAGGCTCTAAGGCCTGACACTATTATTGATGCTATGGTGTGCTTACAGACAGGAAATGGCCCTCCAAGAGGCCCAACAAGCAGCTGACAAAGCCAGATGCAGATATGTTGGGCCCCATTACGGCCATGGTTTGGGCCTTGTGGACAAACCAGAGCCTGGCTCGGGTTTCTGAGGCCTTGTGGGAGAGCCTAAGCCTGGCTTGAGTTTTGAGACCTGTTTCAGTCACTTCCATACCAGGGTGACTCAGCAAGACCTGTTTGGCCCTGTCTCTGCTAATGTAGAGCTTTGCCATTGGCCCTGTCAGTCACCTCATACCCTCTGTCTCCTTTCCCCACCTCCTACATCATCTCACCCCACCAAAAATCTCCCTCCCTATGCTCCGAGTTTATATAAGCAAGAGGCTGACACAATAAAGTTGAGTTCCTACTTCGACAAGATTCCTGACCTGGTGTGTTTCTTTTGGGCATTGACACTCACCATCCTGCTCAACCCAGAGAGACCCAGCAGGACAGGAACCACTCTCCTCTCACCTGAACCTGCCAGGAAGGAGCCAACACAGATACTTACATCCAACCAATGGGCAGAAGCTGAGAACCCCTATGGTTGAATTAGGGAAAAGCTGAAAGAAGCTTAGGAAAAGGACAACCCCATAGGAAGACTCAACTAACCTGGACCCTCAAGATTTCTCAGACACTGAGCTACCAACAAAACAGCACACACTAACTGATATGAGGCTCCTGACACACACATAGCAGAGGACACACACACTGCCTGGTCTGGCCTCAGTGAGAGAACAAGCATCTAACCCTCAAAAGACTTGAGACTCCAGAAAAAGAGGAGGTCTGGTGGGGTGGGGGGAGGGTAGGGACATCCTCTTGGAGATGGGGAAGGTGTAATGGGATGAGAAACTGTTGCAGGGTGGACTGGGAGGGAGAATAAGGGTTGGGCTGTGAAAATAGATTTAATAATAATAATGATGATGATGATGATGATGATGATGATGATGATGATGATGATGATGATGAAACTTAAAAAACACAAACTAAAACATCATGCAGGGTACAATGATGGTCATGGCTAATATTTCATCCTGATCACATGAAACATTCACTGTTTCCAGAAAAATGGTATTCAAAAATTACCCATGCAGTTGATATACCTGAGTCTTCTGAGTGATGACAAGGCTTTTGGGGTTATTTGTTTTCTATTTGGGTTCCACTGTGCTATCAAACTCATTTTTTTTTTGGTTCTTTTGAGACAAGGTTTCTCTGAGTAGCCCTGGCTGTCCTGGAACTCACTCTGTAGACCAGGCTGGCCTCGAACTCAGAAATCCGCCTGCCTCTGCCTCCCAAGTGCTGGGATTAAAGGCGTGCACCACCACTGCCCTGCCTCAATTTTGTTTAAACAAACAAAAAACTGAAAATTAGTGATTCACATAGCCAAAGCTGTCCATGAAATTTTGATCCTTCTATTTCTACCTACACATGCCAAGACTACAGAAATGCAAGACTAAGCCTGGTTCACATTAGCTTTGAGTTCCAACATGGTAACAAGGTTATTCATCATTTCATAAATTTACTCAAGTTCTACAATTTGTTTTAAATATATTCTCAGTATGTCCTCAGCTGTATAACCTGTTTTTAAATAATGCATACTAGGGTCATCTCCACTGAAAAAAGTCAGACCTTTTCTAAATGATACTATCTATAATCCAGGTTTCTAGAGACAATTCTCCACACTTAGAGAAATGACAAGAACATGCAAGAAGGGAGCTTTGGTAGGAAATAACCTGGATGGTTTGGTAGCACAATTACTGCTGTGAAATATGAGGCCTGTGCAGAAGAAGGTGTAAATTCAGAAGACTGGAGAGTCAGAGACTGGGATTGAGGCTTTGATGAACTGTAGAGTTTTGAGAAGACAGACTCATGGATATGTACATATAAAAACATGGATTTGGTGAGCACGAATCACAGGGATACATTATGACACATAGTACATTACTTTTGACTTTCTCAATGGCTTAATGTTGACAGAGAAAAAGATCATATGATAGAGTGGAATGCATATTTCTCCAGGATTCGCACAACAGAAAGAGAGCAAGGAAAGCAAAGGTCTAAGGGTAGTAAAAGGACGAGTATCCCACTCTGGAGTCTAAAGCTACAGAAGAAGTACTGATAGATGCTGAGGTACAGAGTTAATCAGAATTATTAATAGATCAGTCTTTAGACTCCAAGGCTCTGGTGAGGTGAAACACCTGAACTCTAGAGTTACAAATAATCAAATATTTGAATGAAATGTCCTTATTATTACGGAAGAACTGAGAATCATAATGAAAACTGAGTGAATGATTACTGAGATGGAGCCTACTAATTTGGTCAAAGGTGGCCAAAGTGGCAGACCACAATGTGGCAAATAAATGAAGTAAATAAGAGAAAAGGTAAAGTTTTCATTGTAAATGTAGATAGTGAAGGGACCTGGATATGGCCACATGTAAGCCTGGTCACAGAGAGCCACATGCAAGCTTGGACACACAGAGCCACATGCAAGCCTGGTCACAGAGAGCCACATGCAAGCTTCAACACAGAGCGGCTTGGACACAGAGAGCCACATGCATGCTTGGTCACGGAGACTCTGAAGTGAGTCTAAGGCAGGATGGAAATGTTCACAGATAATGACAAGAAAGTTTGAAGGCATTGTAGTCATGCGCGATAAACATATAAGATGGGGGTCTGTGGTTGGCTTTGCTTGCTGTTTTACTCATTATTTAAAACTAAGTGACAAAGTAGTAGAAATATGGAAATAAGATGATTATCCATGTATTAATTTGTGGGTATTAATTTAGCTTGGGTAAGCTTAGTGGCACAATGGCCCTTAATTCCAGAACTTCAGAGGGAGAGGCAGGAGTATCAGGAATCCAAGGTCAGCCTTAAAGTTCATCTAGGTTACTAAAATAATGTCAAAAAAACAAAACCTAAACAAACAAATGAACAAAAAGACTGTAAAAATTATGTCTCTTCTGAGAATCTGGTTAAATGAAAAAAGACTTGTTTAAGGAACGAAGGACTTCAAGAATATAAAATCACACTGGGAGCCAATGAAATATCAGAGATGTATATGGGACATGAGTGTTCACAGGAGGACATAGGATGAATGGGTCTTACCAGAAAGGGAGTAAGAAAAAAAGGCATGTGTCTCAACCTGAACTAGCTTTATCCAAGACAACACAGAGTCCTGGTACCTTACACGAATTATCTAGGGTCTAGGTGGGATGGGGAAATCCAGTTTTTCTGGGAAATGTTAGCTAGATAAAAGTCAGCCCGACAGACGACAGTCTCCAGTAACAAGGGGCAGGGACACTGTTCACCAAGCAGAACTAGAGACTCTAGGTCATCGGTTGCCAAAACATCAGTTCATCAGTTTCATATTATCCATGCAGAGGCAAGTTCCCAGGCCCTTCCTCAAACCTACTAGATCAGAATCCCAGCAATTAAGACTCACAGAGAGTCAGTGCTGTTTTGCTTTTAGATTTCCCAAATAATAGTTGTCAGCATCAAACCTACTGACCACAGCGTCTTCTTTAGCAAGCTCACAGAAATACTTCTACATGTGATCATGTGCAAAGCTGTCACATGAAAGTATGATGTTTGATAGCAGACTGTGACACCCTTCAGCCTTTTTGGTGGGTGACAGCCTGCTCGAGCAGCATGACTAGATTGTTGAGGCTTTTAATTTTGATAGGCTTTCTGAATGCAACAGGAACTCATCAAAGGGTTTTGTGCAGTAAAGAAACCAAATTTGATATATATATTTTTTACTACCATTCTATAGACTGGGAAGTTCAAAGACAATAAATTTCAGAGGTAACACACAATTAAGGAAATCTCAAAGGCAGTCCACCAAGCAAATAAGACATACACACATACACATAAACTGATGCTTGTGTGCTGGCTGTATAAAACTGATAATCAGCCTAGATGGTTCGATGAGGCAGAAAAACTGATGTTAACAATGATTCTCAACTTCAAGCATGATTCATCAAAATAAAGATTCCAAGGCCTCATCTACATCATAATGAACACTCAGTAAGGCTGCAAGAGGGCTAATTATACTCAATAAACACCTAGTCCTTGACAGAGTTTTCAAACGTAAGTGGTCGTAGGGCATACTTTCCAAAATATTGTGTTCGACAGATGGCAATACTACTAACAGAAATAAGTGACACAGGAGGACTCAGGGATAGGTGGTCACAATGAGGAATGTGGCAAAGCCATCTGATAAAATGTGTATAACTGCTGCAGGAAAGCAACAGACTAGGTTTTCCTCAAACCTAACAGAATTTGTTGTTTCAGAGATAATTGTAACAGAAATCCTTCAGCACCCACCAAAATAAGATAGCCACAAATATTTTGCTTACATTTCTCTTGGTGCCTTTTAAAGCACAGCCTGTGGTGGCATCTGGACACATGACATACTTGAAAACAACACATTAAATTTATACTGCCCAGAATAGACAGAAAGCTTGTGTGTGCTGTTAATACCATTCTTCATTCAGGGAGGTTGATGTGACATTAGCTGGAACCCATGGAATTATTTTTGTAATTTTAAACTTTGCGTAAACATATTAGGAGTAGGTGCTAAAATCTGAAGTGCCATCTAAGAGAGATGATCTCTACTGAGTGACCATTTTCCAAAACATGAAAGTAACCACTGTAATTCAGTAAAGTTTTACTAGAGAAAGTAAAAACTGAGCTTTAATTAACTTCTTATGCTATATTTCCAAAGGAGATACATTATTTAAATACAAATTGGCTATGTGGTCATTACATGAAAGTCATTAATTGGACTGGGGAAAGTATTCGGTAAGCAATGATGCTTGTAAAGCAGACAGTGCTAAATTCTAATTTCTAACACATCCGTAGAAGCCAGGCATGGCCACACAAGCCTGTAACCCAAAGCATGGGGGGTAGAAACAGTCAGATCCCAGGAGATTGCTAGCCAGCCATCCTAACTGAAATTGCAAGATTCAGAAAAAAAACCCTGTATCAAAAATAGCGTGAAGAATGGTAGAAAAAGACACTTGATGGTCTCCTCGCCTCATTAGATGTGCTGCTGAAATGAGATGCGTATGAGGATCCCTGTGCTCATACACCCTCCTCAAACATACATATAACATGCTTTCAAAGGTATATATATACCTAATAAAAAATTCTGGCAATTAAAAAGTAAAAAAAATTTAATCTAAGAAATTACACTCTCTTTTAAACAAAGTTACATTTCATGTTGCTCTTTGAAACAAATTTCTAAAGAGGAATTAGAGAAATGGTCCAGTGGCTAGAAGCATTGTTCTTCTAATGATTAGGATTAAAGTCCTAGCAGCACACAGAAGCTCACAGTCACCTGTAACTTTAGTTCCTGGGTCTGAAACCCTTTCCTGGACTTCTCCAGCCTCAGCATTAAGTATCCACAGGCATACATGAAGTCAAAACACACATTTGAATAAAATAATTCAAATTTATGTTTTAGTTCTGAAGTTTCTAATAATATAAAAATCAAAGATAAAATTGCATATCTTGGTTTTACTGTAGTACTAAAGGAAGATGACAAACAGTTTAAAATATAAAATAAGCAAACTTATACAATTATCTTACAAAATCAATGAGGTGAATAATTTGGACCACTGTCTACAAATGCTTAGTGAGTCAAACAGAATGAGAAAAAGACTGTATATTGCAATAGTCAAAGATACTGCTGTGGCTCGACTGAGGCCTCCATAAGTCCATTTATTTGAATACTTAGTTTCCGATTGGTGGAACTGTTTGGGAAGAAATAGAAAGTGTGGCCTTGTTGGGGGAGGTGTGTTACTAGGAATAGGCTTTGGGGTTTCAAAAGGCCACTCCATTCCCACTTAGCTCTCTGCCTCAAGCTTGTGCATCAGGAAGCAAGCTCTCAATTATTACTGTAGAGCCATGTTTGCCTGCTTGTTGACAAGCTACACTCCCTAATGGTTATTGACTCTAATCCTTTAGAACTGTGAGTCCTCAAATTAAATGCTTTCTTCTATAAGTTCCCCTGGTCATAATGTCTATTCACATCAATAGAAAAGTCACTAAAGTAGATACCAGTGTTAAGCAAGGCAGGGTACTATTCACATTGACGACTAAATAACAGTCCAAATTGTTTTCTCTAAGGAGATAAAAGGTAATTGAAACAAGAACATCAGCAACTCCAAACCTTGAGTTCCCCTGATGCATCATCCTTTTATGTTCTTTTTAAAAGATATATATGAAACCGAAGCTGGTCTGAATGCTTGTGTAGATAATGATGTCCTCGCTTTATTCAGCTGGTACAAAATGCAATAAGCCATAGACGTGGCCATCTCAGATGATATTTTCTCTTTTTCCATAATCCGTGAGTAAGAAGAGGTGATGGTAAGTGGTAGGTGTAATTTGACAAAGGCTAGAGTCATCTGAGAGATGATCTCTGGGCATGCTTATGGGAGTTTGTCTTGATTACAACAGCTGATACAGAGGACCCACCTTCTGTGGGTAAGACGATTTTCTGCAGAGATCTTGATGGGATTGTGCAGACAGAGTGAGCAGAGTACAGGTAAGTAAGTGTTCACTGCTGATTGTGGGTATGATGTGGCCATTGTTTGAGGCACCTGTTCCTTTACTTGCCCACTGTGATGAACCAATCTACAACTAATAGCCAAAGTGGGCTGGCTCACTTGAGTTGCTTTTCTCGGGTGCTACATATCTATAGAAAAAAAAGCAACAGCTCAAGAGAGCAGACATAGCCATTTGTCACGATTCTATGTGAACTTTACATTTTAGGTCTAACATAATATTAGAGAACTATGATGATTGTTTTCAATGGAGTCTGGAACGATGGCTCAGCACTTTAAAGTATCTACTGTTCTTGCTTAGAACTGGAATTCAGTTTCCAGTACCCAAGCCAGGCAGCTCACAACAGTCTATAAATACTATGTACATTGTACATTCAAGCAAACATGAACAAATTCCAGTTTTTGAGTACTGGCAGAGTTTGAAACTCTACTTGAAGACGTAACATGTATCTGACCAGTCTCTAGAAGAGCTTGGATATAGCACATTTCCTATCTGGTTCTTGTCTAACCTTTAAAATCATCTGTAATTTTATCTTGAAAATTCTTCTCTATGCAAAGTTTAAGCAGTTAAAGGCTCAGTTATTAAAGGTCTGATTTAGAAAGACAGGAATAAATGAACATTTGATTACTATAAAAGATATAAAGACTGTCATAAGTATATGCTTCTCTATTATTTCCATAAAAACAATCCTGTTAATAGAAACCTATAGAAAGATCAACCACACAATTTACCTTCTAAGCAATCCACTGTCAAGATTGAGAGGAAACTCCATTCCATCAAGATCAAAGCCACGACCATCGCACGACATCTAGCAATACCCTAGCGTCATCACTGTAAACTAAGGATTTTCATCTTTTTAATTCGTAATAACTAACAATGAGCTTTGAAACTATATAAATTTCATCTTGCTTCTCATGAAATTTGAAGCTACTCATCCAGAATCTACTTGTACTGAATTAAAATTTGACAGCTGCTAAATGATGCTGTTTTAATTTTCTCCACCTACATTTATTAGTTGCAAATGAGCACATAATGCTCTCTTTTTCATTTACATGTTTATCAGTCTACAGTCACAGAAGACTGTTTTTATTCACCCAGTAAGAATTCATTTTTAGTATCTTGATGGTCCTATTGCCCAGTGTCAGATTCTTCCTTCAAGGTAGTTTGTGTCCAACAAATTATCATCCTTTTTGAAGCACTTCCTTATTTGTTGTCCTAGAAGCTGCCACTTTCTAAGGGGTCTAGCTCCTTTTTATCAAGATTTTTAGCTAAGTTGACATAAGATGCATGCTTATGTTCAGTGGAGGCATCAGGTGCTAGGCTTAAATGGACAACTCAGATGGTAACTACCTTGCTCATTGGATAAAGTGCTTCAAAAACACACTGAAGAAATAAAGGGTTTAGTTTGACTCATGGGTCTATCATGGCTAAAGCTTTGGAATGGGAACAAGACGAGCCGGGTCACATGGCATAGTCAGGAAAAACATTTGACCAGAAGCAGAAGGCTATAATTCATGAGGCCCATCCTCAGAACACCACTTAATACAACTAGATCCCCTTTTAAGTGTTCTAGCTGTGCCACAGTAAAGGAGTCCATGGTACTGGAAGGTACTCTGCATGCTACCAAAGAAAAAAGATAAACACCAGCCTAGCTACAACCCCTTTATCTACAATGAACAACTGTCTAGAAGACGTGTGAGAGCAACAGTGGCACAAAGCTTGAGGAGTCACCAACCCATATCTTATTTGATTAGAGGTCCATCGCCATGAGATTAAACTAATTCCCAACATTACTCAGGTGGCAATGAAATCAACACTAGATAGACAAAAGACTTAGAAGAAAACCAAATAGTATTTCTACTAAAGGAACATGGCAACAGAATGACTCCTAATGTCATTCTGCTATACTCATAGATCAGTGAGATGCCCAGTTGTCATCAGAAAAGCTTCCTCTTACAACAGACAGGACTAAATTCAGACACTAATATTGAACAATGTGAGAAAGATTGGAATAATCAGTCCTAAATGGGATGTCTCCATCAAATCCCCCCCTCAAAGCTCAAGGAACCCTATTGAAAAGAATGTAGAAACATTTTAAGAGCCACAAGAAATAAAAGATGCCAAGGAAATAAGGCCTTCTAAACACAGAAGGCCCAGTGTACATAGAAACTCAGAGTCTATGGGCTTACACAGGTCTGGGCCTAATGGGCTTTCAGTGCAAAGAGTAGAAGTGGACACAAACCCCAAAACCTAGCCCAGAAACTATTGCCAAGTGATTACCACTGGCAAATGAAATCTAGTTTTCATTTTCTCTAACAGTGTCTCATTTGGTATATAAACAACCCTTAAGGTCAGGTGTCATGCCAAGCAGTAGTTGGTCAACAGAAAACAAACTTAAAGGTAGTAATGGAAAGATTGTGCTGCTGCTGCGATGTTGATGATGAGATGATGATGGTGAGGAGGAGGAGGAGGAGGAGCAGCAGCAGCAGCAGCAGCAGCAGCAGCAGCAGCAACAACAACAACATCTTGTTTTGTCACATAATGCTTTGTCCATTCTTGTTGCTTTTTCTATTTCTTATCCTACGGGTATTCTGCTTATGTATGATGGTTTCCAATTTTGTGTCTTTAGGGATGTCAATGGGTGCCAATGTGTTTATCTCTACACCTAAAGGTGTTTCTTGTAGTTTTCTTTAGCACTTTATTTTTGTTTGTTGGTTTTTTTCTATTCAGGCTTGCTTTTCATTTTATTTTATTTTACTTTATTGTTTTACTTTTTAAAAAATATGCCTATTTGTTTTGTAATGACAAAGACCAGGAAGGAGGTGGGTTTGGTTTGGTGATAAGGATTTAGAGGAGGTGGAGTAACTACAATAAGATTATATAATATCAAAAAATCCATTTTCAATAAAAACCATGACTTTAAAAATTATATAGTATGTATATATAAGTAACTACATATATCAAATTGCTAAAACTAAAAATATTTATTGTGAATTATGAATGAATTGTATCATAATTTAAGATCTTTAAAACATGATTTTCACAATTTTGACTAGAAATAAATTGTATAGATGTTGCATTATACACTGCGCTTCTCAGATTTATTTAATGAGAGCAGTAACTGTGTTCTTTGCTGGTCATTTCAATGGGCATCGTCTACTTCAGATTATCTGGCCTCCAAATGTCAGAAAAGTATTCTAGAAGAAGACAGCAAGTGTTACACTGAATGGAAAACGTGTGAACATCCAGACAAGCAGATAGAGGACCCTAGATTAGTCTTTTCCATTCAATAAAAGAATATATGGCCTGATAAATTTTCTTCATAAAATATTTTTAACTCGTTTTGTGTAATTTTTAACATAGCATGCATGAACCCATGACTAGGCTGAGAATGATTATTTTAATGCCTAAAAACATATTTTTGCATATTATAAAATGTAAAATAATGCTAAAACATAATATTGTAATATACATTTTCTAAAACAAATGAAAGATATGAAGTAAGCATAATCTAAGTGTTGGGGGGGACTCAAATAGCTCGAGTGAACCACAGAATGTCCTTTGTGGTTACTTAGTTTCTCATAACTTTGTAATTCTGCATTACTTATTTAAGAACAGCTTTATTAGTAAGTACATGTCAAAAGTATAAAATAACTAGTATGCATTCAGTTGAACAGAAGTTACATTAAAAGTATTCATTATATGAATGTCCCATGTGATATCGTCATTACCAATTCACTAATGTAAGAATTTCTCAAAGTGGTAGTTTTCAAACAGATTGCAATATTAAATTTTATATTTACAAACCATGAGGCAAATTACACTTAAAAGCTACCAAATTATACTAGAAAATGCAATAATGAATACCGAGTTCATAAAACTGGGAAAATAATATGGAAAAAATTAACAAGGAGAAGCACTGTGATATCAATAACATAACTATACCAGAAAATAAAAAAAAACACTAAAACTCATAATTAAATTATTGTGGAAGTATATCATAGAGAAAAAGGACTGATCAGATAAAACATATGAACAACATTGGAAAGTCTCCACTGTCATCAGATTCTAGAATCTATCTCTTATACTAACCATTCTATTTCATCAAAGGTATAGAACCCTTTCACTTGAGGAGATGTCAGAGTTGATTCATCGTGACACTGGCCATTTTTGAAGTATTCAGTTTTAAAAAGAGAAATAAGACTGTCCTCAGAAATGAAAATATGGTAAATATACATTTTATATATATTATCCCAATGAAAATGACTTCAAATTTTAGCTGTTTTGAGAACAATAGATGCTAACCTCCAAAATGTCTAAAAAATTATGGCTAAAACAACCAAGATTTTATATGACTGTTCATTTTGTGAAAATATGCCTTATACACTATAATATACCACACACACACACACACACACACACACACACACACACACACACACGTTAGAGGCTAGTCATTTTAAAAGCAATGAGGCTAAATTTAAAAAAAATTAGGCAAACCAAAGAGTTAAAAAATGAACTATAAAAAAACATGCCAAAAGTATAACCTCTCAAGTTACAGGTAATAAAACATTAAGCTAAAAAGCAGCTAAAATGTTAGGAAACATGATTTCAAAAAGATGATTAAAACAGACAAAATAGAGAATTCTTTGTAAACATTGGAAAATAGACTATATTTATTCTTATATTGTACTCATCTTGGTTTTATTTCAAAACTGTGTTAGCCCCCAAGAAATGAGTTTGGAAGTGTTGTCTCTGCCTGGGTGCTTCAAAACCACTTATTTCATATCTAATGGATTTTATAGTAAATATCTTCACTTGAATGCACAGTAGACCCTACCTGTAAAACCAGTCAGTCTTGCCTATTTTGTTTTCTATGTGTACATATAAAATGATATAAAGGCTTAGGCTTAGTACTAGGGTCTGGGTTCTGTCCCTAGCATTCCAAAACAAAGACAAACAAAGCAGAACATATCATGTTGTGAGAAAAGCTGACATAAACTTCAAAATGAATGGAATACTTGTTGAATTAAAAGTTCTTGGTATGGTCAGAGTTTTCCTAGACTCTCTCAAAACAATGTAGACAATTGCTGTTATTCTTGGTTATCCCCCAGATTTAAAGTACTGCTAAAGATTCTACACTTTAGACACAGAACTTGGAAGAATAGTGCTGGAACTTACCTGGAAGCCTCATTCCTGGGAACCATGTCTAACAATACCCAAAGACGCTATGCAAGATACCAAGGGCAGAAAATAATCAATAGACTTACCTAGCTATAAAGTCTATGGACCACAGCAATGACCAGCCCAGCAAGACATTCCTATTTGTGTAATAGTGCCTTGTTTATCTTAAGGGTAACCAATAGTCATATACCTGATTTAAAGATATTTCAATAGGAGGAAGTTCATGTCTGCAACTGTAGACTCAGCCAACTATCCATGGTTGGTGTAGAGGAATTTTAATCCAGTAACATGGCTGTTCTGGCAAAGAATCACATCCAAAGCCTAAAAACTTATAAAATCTAGCCAGAATGCAGACATACCCTGGATTACAGCATAATCTGACTGGACACACCTTTAATCCCTAGTACTGAAGGTAAGGTTAAAATATAGAAGGAAGCAGACATGTTTGAAAGTGATTAGTTGGGGTGTGAGTGGGCAGGCAAAGTGATGAACCCAAGAAAGATCTGACTTAAAGAATGAATTAGAGAACAGATATGCCAAACTCACAGGAGGACAGTACAGAAAAGAGAAGCTATTTAAGAGAAGCTAGAGAGAAAAAATGGTGTGTAGTGTACGTATAACAATTATTGGAACAGTTTTACAGATACAGGTTTTAGAGAGAACAAGCTAGACACAGGTAAAAACAGAATGAGCCAGAGAATGAGAAGAAGCTAGACGATTAGACCATACTGTCAAAGTTAGTATGAAACCAACAGAGCAATTCAGTCAGCAGCTGAGAGAAGCCAGACTGAATTAGTCATCCTTGAAGATAAGATTGTGTGGAGGCTACAATCTTCCAGGTCTAGGCTCCTGATAGAAATGAAAAAGAAATGCTCTGGGCTCAGCCCAAGCCATTTATTGTCACAGTTTGGGTAAGGCTCTCATCTCATCCCTTCGTTTGAGGAAACAAAAGCCACGTTTACAATTACATTTTGGATTCTAGAGGTAAACATACTACTGCCACTTTCCTAAACAGCATGATTTCTAACTGCATTCTAAATGTATCCTCATATTCACACACAGGTATAGCTTTCACATCTCATCAAAAAAGGTTTTTATTTATTTGTTTGTTTGTTGTTTGTTATGGCAGCAAATACAGACTATTAAAGGAATCTACAATTGGTCAAAGTGCAGAGAACAGCTGACAATAAGATGCCCAATTCAAACTGCTACATCTGCAACCCCAACCCTACCTCTAAAGCTCAGAGAATATCATCACACAATAGAAGGCAGAAAGACTGTAAAAACCAGACATAAGATTGTATCATTTAGATATGACAAGAAAGTTACACCCTTGAAATCTCAACAAAATGCTGTTTAAACAAGAACAGCACAATGACACCAGTTGACATGCCAACACAAATTGGAAAAATCTTACACAGTCCCACCCATAGGTGAATAGCTAGCTATATGCAATGAATGGCCACTGAGAATCCAGGGATGAGTCCTCTGATAGATTATGCAATCACAAATGGTTAACCCTAAACACATATACATATAGACAACACTAAATAGACTTGATTAATGCCATATTGTATATATATGATATTAATAATTTAATATTGTCACATATCATTTATAATATGCATTGTATGCAGTATAGAATGTCTGATATATAATATGCATAGATTATGATATAGAACATATAACAATAATAATTAAGTCATCGATTTTGTTGGCAGTTGGGGTACAGGAGAGAAGTTGAGGTGATGGGGAAAGAATGAAAGTAATGTAAATACAATATGCATGTGGAAAGTTTTTAAAAATTAAAAATTTACATTAAACAATTCTTTTCTTAAAAGCTCATTGTTCTGAGTTGCCTGCATCATGTGTCATTGAATTGCTCCTCATCCTCACTGTGTACACAGGGAAATCCTGTAGCTAGGAGATGCTGTGGCTGTGCTATGTATAAATAGCACAAGGGCTATCAAGCTACAGTAAAGTTCCCACATCAGAGGATTGTAAAAGACGGACATTATCCTGGTGGGACTGATCAAGTCCCATCAACATATTAAATCTTCGTCTAAGAGTCAGTTATAGAAATTTAAAATTCCAAGCAAATATGAGAAAATCTCCATTGCTAGCCAGGCCAGTGATGATCCAATCTACCAAAAAGGCAAATATCTGACATCTGCGCTGGGCTCTATGGGATATTTGCAAAAGAGATTATCAGTAGTTTGCTATTTGCCTCAGTAAACTAACAGAATAACAATAACTAATGTTCAAAAATGAGAGGCTGCAAGCACAGGAATTTAAAATGTTTTCTGAATTCAATA
Organism: Rhabdomys pumilio; assembly: GCA_030674055.1. Classification (NCBI taxonomy): domain Eukaryota; kingdom Metazoa; phylum Chordata; class Mammalia; order Rodentia; family Muridae; genus Rhabdomys; species Rhabdomys pumilio. The sequence continues at coordinate 120,916,121 of JANHMN010000004.1, forward strand.
ATATAATTATAAAGAAAATTTATGCATTTGAAAAAAGTGATCCATATAAAATAAATTTAATAATAAAGATAAAATTACATTATAATATTAGTCACCAGGAAATACAAACTAACTGGTCTCATGGAATAAAGGCTCCCCTCACCATGAAATATATTCTATTAATATAGCTCATAAGTAGTTTTTATTTCAATCTTTTATATGGTGTTACTTCTACAGTGATACCGTGAAACACAGTATCTACCTAGCCTTGTCATTTAATAAAAGAATTGCTTTCTACAATGCAGTATTATTCAGCTGAGTAAAAAAAAATGAATAAATAAATAACATCCTGAAATCTACAGGCAGATGGATGGAACTGGAAAAATTCATCCTGAGTGGGTACCCAGAAAAACAAATATGGTATATATTCACTTATAAGTGGACATTAGTCATTACAAAAGTGATAAGTAAGCTATAATCTGTAGACCCCGAGAATTTAGATAAAGAAGAGAGTATAGGGGAGATATAGATCTCCCTTTGGAGAGGAAATAGAGTAGATTTTACAGGTGGATTGAGGTGAGTGAGAACTGGAAGAGGTGGGGAGGTCAGGTTGTGGGGTAGACTGTGGAGAAAGATGGCTGGAACTGGGGGATACTTTGGGGATGGTATGGAAATTTAGTAAAGTGGAAACTTCCTGAAATATATGAAGGTGATTTTAATAAGGATTCCTGGTAATTGAGGATATGGAGTTTCAACAGGTTATCTCTTGTGGCCTGCTGAGGGTTCCAGTGGTGGAACTGGGTTTCATTCAATTGAGTTGTTGGCCAAGAAGGTCCCATTTAAATCCCCAAACAACTAAGATAAATGGTTTCTCTCCAAAAATTAATAGCAGTAACCCAATTCCCAAGGACAACACACATATATTGCAATGAACAGGAAGAAGTTGAGCTGATGCCTACATAGAGCCCTAACCCCTACATTCTAGTGTCTTTGTTATGGGAAGGACTCTGCAGGATACCAAAGAATAAACACGGACAACAAGCCACCCACAAAGCCTTTGACCTAAAATCTGTCCTGCCTCCAAAATATATGGTGTCACAGAATTTATGGGAGTAACCAATCAATGTCATATTTGACTTAAGACGCACTCCACAAGAAGAAGCCTAAACCTGACACTGCTTGGAAAACCAAGAACCAGGGACTATAGATCAGAGACCTAAGGTCAAACCAAACATGACTGATCTAAGCATTTTAAAAATGTCAGTAAAATGATTCCTAATGATATTCTGTTATACTCTTAAATTAGTGCCGTATCCAGTCATCATCAGAAAGGTTGCTTTTGGCATCAAATGGAAACAGACTCAGAAACTCCACAGCCAGACATTTCTATACAGTCTATATTGAAGTTCTTCATCAAATCCTTCCCCCCAGAGCTCAGGAAATCACACAGAAGACTGTAAGACCTAGAAAGTAAAGAGTATACTAGAGAACAAGGCCCTCTAAATCAACTAATCAAGGCTCATAGGAACTCAGAGACTAAACCAGCAAGTACAGAGCCTAGATGGGTCTATGTCAGGTCTGTGGAGATATATTACAGCACTAGGCTAGTATTTTTATGGGGCTGTGACGACAAGTGACTCAATCTCTGACTCCTGTGCCTGCTCTTGGGACTCTGTTTCTTCTGTTAGGTTGTCATGAGCAACTTTACTATGTTAGTTTTTGCTTTGTCTTATTATATTTTATTTTGTTTTATTTGGTTATCTTTTGCAAGTCTTTTCTAATCAGAGACATAAAGGGAGCGGATCTGGAAGGAGGGGAAGTAAGGAAGAACTGGGAAGAGTAGAAGGAGAGGAAATTATAATCAGGATATAAACAATTATATAATAAATATAAACAACCGCATGCTACATGGTCCTTGTAAACTTGCTCATACAAATATTAGTCAAACACATCCAGCAACAATAGCAAAACCAGAAATCAAAGATTCAGAACATTTCACTTACAAAGACACGTACCTTTTACAGAATTATGAGTTTCAGTATATGACCAGTAAACAATAATGGAGTATTAGATGCTTTAGGCAATACCTGCTTTTGCAATTTTGAAAATTCCATTTAGCTTTTTCTAATCTCACAAAATCAAAACTTATACAGGTAAAGAATATCATTTGTTCAACACAGAATCACAGGAAAGCAAGGGCAGCGCACAGCAGACAAACAACACACTTACTGCACCTTGTACTCCTTTTTCTACTTGAAACCATGAACCTTATATAGAGTAATGAGAGCATAATCTAAGATACAGAACTGCCTAAAGTGATAAACTAAGATACCCAAGGTTCTGACTACAGAGATAAGAGTGACCCTTCACTTCCTGAGCTGAGGACTGATGTTTGCAGGGTTTATCCATCAAACAGTAGAAAATGTCTCTGGAGATAATGAAAGCATGGCTCCTAGATATTGTCAGTTTTGTAGATTAAAGTAATATCCTGACTTGCATGATTTCCAGATGAACAGTAAATCTGACTGGTGCCAGAGAAGGGATGAAAACTTTTAAGTTTTAAAATCTCACGTTTCAAAATTTAAAAAGGAAAAATGAATTTTAGTCATTATCACAATTTGTATAATCTTTCATATCCTGAAAAAAAATGCTCATCTAAATAATGTACTTATATTTGAGAAGCATGCTGCTACATTCATTAATAATCAACAATTGCATTCACATCATATTAATTACAAAGCCATTATTCATGTAATAGTATGTATGTATTGGTATATACAGAGACATACCTATGTTCACAGATAATATGCATATGTAGGCATGGAAATTCAGTGTTTAATGACATGTGCCAACTGAGACAGTTCCGTGTATTGTTTAGAGTGTAAAATGCAGTTAATTTTCAACCAAACTATAAGCAGTGGTATCTAAAGTTTGTCCAAAGATAAATAGTAGCATTTATATTTTAAAAAGAGTTGAAAACAGCAAGGATAAAGAAAATATATTTTTATCATATATAACTATAAAGAGAAGCAAAGTTAATTTCCCAGTGAAAAAGATGGTTTGTTAATGATATAATCTAACTCTGAAAGTGTCTAAAGCATTTCCAAGAATGCTTTGATGATATATATATATATAGACAAAATGATGAAGAAATTATTTCTCAAGTGTGATGTATCGAGGAAGTAGACCAGAGAAACAAAAAGAGTAATATCACAGCACACAAACAGAGAATTTGCATTTATACAGAAATCTCACAGTTTACATCACATTCATGTTTAAAATTAAACAGCACTTTTTCACATTCTGAAAATTCCCTCCCTAAATGTGGAAAGAACAGCAAGCCAGGACTTTAATATAATATTTTTTCCAACCTGGAACAGCTGCAAAAAAAATTTTTCTGGAGATAAGCTTGGTTATAAATATCAACATTCTCTTTAAATAAGGGAGTCCAGTTTTTATACCATCTGCCTCTTTCTAAACATGAAAAACCATGAAAATCATAAACGAGGACATTCCTTTCAAATAAAGCATATAAAAATGAAGGTAGTAAAAAGCCTGCGGGTTATTCCCAACCGTAGTCTTTACACATCCTTTCATAGCTCAGATCACAGAAACAAACAAACAAACATAAAAAATTTCATGAAAATAAATAATTCTTATTTCATTAAAAATATTATATCAATCAACCAAAGGAAAAGTTACCTTCCAAGTTTTTCATGTACTGGTCACTATTATAATCCCAGGTTACTTTATTTTGCTTTACCTTTATCATTGTTACTTTTCTCAAAGTTATCAGTTTACCTCAAATCTATTATTACATATTATATAACACAGAACAAAAATGAAGTCTCTAGCAGACTGGGAATTTAAAGCGGACTCTGTCCTAGGCAGAAAATCTACCTTTACTTTTCTTTGCACAGTAGTACTTTTTTCTCTTTTGTTCTTTTTTTATTAAAGATAGACTTTTTTTATATCATATAACCTGATTATTGTTTCTCCTCCCTCTATGTCTCCCAGTTCCTCCCATGCCTCATCTCATTTGAGTCCACCCTCTTTCAGTTTCTCACTGGAGAACAGACAGTCTTCTAAGGGATAATAATAAAATATAATCAGAGAAAGCAAATACAAACACATCAAAACAGGATAAAACAAACAAATAGAAGGAAATGCGCCCAAGGAAAAGCACAGGAAGCATATAGAAGCAGAGCAAAGAAACACAAAATCAGAAGCCAGAACATATACGCAAAGGACCTGGAGGGTAAAAGAGAGAAGATAAACTTGCAAACAAATAATTATGAAATTTAAAAGAAAAAGCCTTTATATGTCATTATAAGACAAGAATCCTTCAAAGATGCTGTTGAGCTCACAGTCTTGTGCTGGGTATGTAATCTATTCTTAAGAATAGAACTAGATAGGATAGGGACCTTGATAAAACCAAATAGTACTGTTCTATTAAAGAAACACAGCAAGAAATTACTCCTAATGACATTCTGCTATTCCCAGAGGTCAGTGTCTTGCTCAGCCATCATCAAAGAAGCTTCCTCCTACAGCAGATGGGAACAAATACAGAGACCCACAGCCAGACAATATGTAGAGAATGAGAGACCTTGGAAGACTCAGCCCTAAATCCTAAAGGGGACGTCTCCATCAAATTTCCCTTCTCAAGGCTCAGGAAGCCATGTAGAAGAGGGTCATGGAAGCCATCGAGTAGGGCTTTAAACACAGCAGGGAAGATGATGCACACAGTGCTCACAGAAACTGAGCTGACATGTGCAGGATGCACATGCATAGGTCTGCACCCAGATGGGGTCCTCAAGCTGAAAGGTGAAGCCTTCTTTAAACCAGAAGTTATTGACAATTGATAATCACTTGCAAATAAATTTGCAAGGGAGACTCACAGGAAACTATAAAGGGCCCATAGAGGGTGGCAATAGCAGGATGCAGACAATATGAAGCAGGAAACAGAAAAACAGGGAATGGGGATCCCAATGGAGATAGAAGGAGTCATGATGTAAGGAGAGTGAATAAGGGCCAAATAACACCAAGGCTGTTGGATAAAACCTTAAGGGATCTTATTATTTTGAATTTAGTTAAACTCTTATATAATACACACAAGTTTATACATATGCATATATACATATATTAACAGATGTTTGCACACATACATATGGAAAGTATGCTGCTAATGCCAACAATACTTCCTACAAGAAAAAGTGATTTTAACAAAACCTCCAGTGCCAGGCAAGAGAATCCTCCTTTCAAATGGTTAATCAGAATAGTGCACGTGCCTCCCAAACCTATTTAGACTAACGGCTGTTGCCCCAGGTTGCCTCTCAGAGGCTGAAGGGAAGCTTCTATTTCTGAAGAAACCATACACTTAGGAAACAGAACTCTGACGATTCAAGTTGAATTTAATCTTAAAGCCTCCTCCTTCTTGTGGTCTACTTTTCTATGTACCAGAAAATACCATACTATCTGCCAAGGGAGGGAAGCAGTTAATAGTCCCAATCAGCTGTGATATTATGAACCACAGCAATGACCAGCATGAGAAGATGTCCACAATGATGTGGTAAGTGGCACTCACACGTTGGTAAAAATCAGCCACTGTCTAGTTAGATTGAAGGCCCACTCAAGAAGAGGGGGAATCATGGCTGGCATTAGAGACATAGCAAATTTTCCAGGACAAGTGAGGTCACTAACTGTAGATAGTAATAGACTACTGCCACTTGGTTAGCCAACATAATTCCTAACTACATTTTAAATCTTACCCACAGGTAAGTCTCTCATCCCTCACTAAACAAGTCGAGATTAATGCAGACAACTCCAAGTAGCAACAATGCAGAGAGCTTTAGACCATGGGAACCCCAGCCCAATGGACACATCTGCATCACAACTTTGGATCTATGACTCAGGGAATATTGCAGCAGGGGTGGATAAAGATTGAAAGAGCCAGAACAGTCTGTCATAGAAATGACTATGTAAACAAGATCTGAACAATGGTAATATCAGCAGACACACTAACATGGCAGGGGGACATCTCATGGGGTCGCATTCCCAGACAAGGAACTCTGGGCGACAGATGATCGCTGAGAGGGAGAGCAGCTTTTCCCAGAGATGAGTCACATTTCTGGTCATTTAACAGGAACCTTCATCAGTGTTATGAGGGCAAAACTGAGTCACTCCGGAAGAATGTTGGGCATTTTTTTTTTTTTACAAAATTAATAGTGGGCTTACTGTTGAACCAGCAATATGGTATTAATATGGTATTTATCAAAAGGAGCTGAAGATCTCCATGCACGTAAAAAGCTGTACGTAATTGCTAACACTTAGAAAGAACTGATATATCCATTAATATGTGAGTTTTAAAACGATGATACTTCCACACAAAGGAGTATAATATAACAAAAGAAATCCACAGACAAACGCAAAACAACTGAACAGAAACCTCAACTACTTGGTGAATGAAACTAGTGAAAAGCTATTATTCTTTTTATTCTTTTTAATTATCACACCAAGTAATGGATTTCAACACAGCCATTTCATGCACACTTTGTTCTTATTGCCCCCTTCCTTTACCACCCCTCTCCCTTTAACTCTGTTCCTCCCACATATGAGAGAAAACATGTTGTGTTTGTTTCTCTTGGTATCATTAGTTTTATTTAACAAGATAACTGCCAGTTCTAAACAGTTTTCTACAAATGTCATAACTAATTTTTTCTTTAGAAATGAATAACATTACATTGTGTAGATATAGCCTATATTCCTTATCCACCTATCTGTCCATAGACATCTATATTGGTTGTATTAGCTAATATGAAAACATGGGTAGTGAGCACGAATGTACAAGGATCTCTAGGGTAGGAATGTGTCCATTGAGTATGTACACAGGAGGGGTACAACTGGGTAAGAGGATATTTCTACATTTAGGATTTTAAGAAAGCTCCATATTGACTGGCATAATGTCTACATCAATTGATAACCACACCAACAGTGTAGAAGGGCTCCTCTGATACCACATTCTCACTAGCAGGTGGTGGGGTTTTGCTGATGTAGTCATTGTGAAAGGCTTTAAATGGATTCTCAAGGCAATCTTACTTTACATTTTCCTGATAACTAAGCAACTAATTCTTGTCAAGTATGTAAAAAATATACATGAAGACAAAAAGACAGCTTTTTCTCTAAATAAAAATAAGAAACTGTACATACCCAAATGCAGAAGACATTAGATTCTTGTCTTTAATCCTGTACAAAAATCAACTCTCAGTGGACTAAAGACCTCAGTATAGGACTTTAAACCCTAAAATTGCTGAAGGAAAAAACTCCAAGATATAAAGGTAGGACAAATTTTCTTTAAAAGGACTTTAATTACATAGAAAATAACCATAAAGCATACATGAAATTTAAAAGCTGTACAGGAAAAAAAAGTATCAGCAGAGTGAACAGACTGAATAAACAATGAAAGAAACCAAGGAGTTTACTTAGAAGGATCCATGGCCCCAGAGTCATATGTAGCAGAGGATGGTCTTGCTTGACATCAATGGGAGGGGAGGCCCCTGGTCCCAAGAAGGTTTGATGACCCAGAGTAGAAGGATGCTGGAGCAGTGGGGAGGGAGAGTGTGGGTGGGTGGGGAGCACTCTCATATAGGCAAAAGGAGGAGAAAGAGCACATGTGGGATGGGGGATGGCAGAAGAATAACTTGGAAGTGGAATATCATGGGCTGAGGGGTTGGTGGAGGGGGTTGGTGGGAGAAGTGGGATATCATTTGAGATGTAAACAAATGGAATGATTAATAATAATTTTTAAAAAGGAAAAAAAATGAATGAAAATCTCTACCAGCTATACTTCAGAGAGGGATTAAATATATAACATATAAAGAACTGCGAAAATTTAAAAAAAAAAATCTGCCTAACAATAATTGAGCTAATGAAGAGAAAGGAAAATACTCAAAAGTAAAAACACAAACAGATAGTGCACATCTTTTCAAAGTATTCCTCACATTACATCACTCCAACTATATGGTATTCAGCGGGGAAGGCAAAATTATGGACACAATAAGAAGCAATGTCATGTCTGGAAGTTTTAAGCCCCAGGAGAGATAAAGATGCAGGAGACTCCCAGAGCGGTGAAAATGTTCTTGTGGACACAAGTCTGATTTCATAGATTCAAACCTCTAGAATTTATGGAGCCAGCAGTGAAGCCAGGAGAGCTATGAGCTTAGACAGGTGATGCACTACTGGGCCCTCCTTAGATTAGCACATCCACCACTGTGGGGGTGTGTGGATCACAGGTAAAGCTACAAGTGTATTGGGACTGGAGAGACATGGGAAATCTCCATATCTTTTTTTTTTTATGTTGCTGTGATCCTTAAACATCAGAAAGTTCTATAATAAAAGACTCTCATAAAACTGCTTCTAGAAAGTATTAGATAATAATTTGTTTTAGAAAGTTTTCTTCCATTAAGGAATTTTATCATCATGATATCCAATAGTTTTCTCCATAAGTGAGATTATATCTCATGAGTCATTTTCATAGAGACACATGGAATCACTTTAAGGAATATATTTTCAAATTTTTCTGAATTGGTAACACTGTGAAGATAATGAACTTCTTGACAGTCTTTGCAGTAAACTATGTAACTGAGGTTGCTAAATGCCTAATGATGCACTACAATTCTGTCCCTCTAATCTGCTGTCTCCCATGTCACTCCACAGTCACACCTGTTCCCCCACCTCTCAAAATCTCCATCTACCTTCTTTGAATGTGAACATATGGCTTTGTTTCCCAGGTCAAACACACACACACACACACACCACCAAGTAATAATCACTCACTTTGCGAGCTTACCATAATGCATTCCCATCAGCAGACACCAACAACCAAATCTACACACACATCCTCAGAAGCACTTTGTCTGCAATGGTGCCTCTGTCTTGATGTCAAAGCAAAGACCATCCTTCCTCTACCAAGGCCTCTTCTGTGCTCAGATGTTCCCCAAAGTCTCAGCTGTTCCACCTGCTGTCCTTTCTATCTTCGCTGCTGATGCCCCAACCCGAGACCTTATCCACTCACTAAAGTCATATCCTACTTGACTTTCCTAACTCCAGTTCATTTCCCTCAAATCCATGTCCATAAAACCTCAAAAATAAGCTCCTTTCAGGAGCTTAGTCAAGCACCTCCCTGGAGTTTATAATTCAATATTTCCCTTTGTCTTCAGATGCAGTTCTTACTCTAGTTTACTGTGGTGTGCCTTTTCTTTTCTTCCAATCTTTCTATCTGTCTAATTCCCATCAACCATCCCCCCACGCACACATACTATGTTCCAACCATTTTGAGTTGCATACAATCCTGAATTTATCAAATCACAGAACAGTTTACTGATTGTGCTCAGGTTCTCTCTTTCCTGGAATATGTCCTTAAGGACTTCTTTACCTACTAATCTAATGTTCTGACTACAAAGCAAGAGAAAGGGGGATATGTTGAGATGGCTTAATGGAAACAGACATGGTTGTCAAGCCTGATGACCTGGCTTCTTCCCCCCACCACAACCCCCAGGACACACATAGTAAATGAGAACTAACTTCTGTGGTTTGTTCTCTGTCTTCTATGTACATCCTGGCACATGTGCCCCCCCCCACACACACACAGACACACACACACATACACACACACTGGTAGACAGCTTTGGCAGCTATGAACATGACTCAACTCTTTTCCATCCTTTGTTCTGGTAGGAGGTAATGTTGTAATCATCACTCCTGCATTTGAAAGTAGGCTATGTGCTTTGTCTATTGAAATTCTAAACGCAAGCCTGAGAAGCTGCTCTTCTCTCTCACTGCTGCAGTGACCATTCAAGTGGGTTCAGGTGAAGACTTTGGTGTAGGAGACTCCTAAGCTTTTCTATTAACGAATTTTGGGTATAGTGCCTATATAAGAAATAAACTTTTGTGGTTTCAAGACAGTGAGATATGGTTTTTCTAGCTACACTAGCTAGTAGAGGCTGAGCAAAAACAGAGCCATCATATGCTTCATTATTAACTCTTCTTGCACTGACCAAATAACAGCAAAAGAAACAACTCAAGGTAAGAAGAATTTATCTTGGTTCACTATTAAAGATCCAGTCCATTGCAGCCTTTAGGTATGGTGGGAGATACATATCACAGTCTGACAGCAGGAGCATGGAGCTGCTTAAACCTCCATGGATTAGGAACAAAAGACTGGACAGGATGTAGGGCTGACCTATATATATCCCATGGCCCGCTGAGTTACTTCTTCCACTAAAGCTCAACTACCAGAGGTTCTCCAGCCTCCCTGCAAAGCACCAAGTGTTCAAATACATGAGCCTGTGTGGCACATTTCAGAATAAAAGCACATTGTATATTGTAACCTTGCTAGTAAGGACCAAAATAAGCAAGATAAATATAAAGTATATGACTTATTAAATATGGATGAATAGTACAGGATAGAGAGCAATACTTCACGTTCATGGCAGGCCTTCTAACTGAAAAGTGGCCTTATAGTACAGATAGATGGTGACATTTTAATACAATGCAAAAGGAATAAGACAGAATAGAATAGCAAGCACAAACTTGCTGATAAGGGGAAAGCCTCAAAGAAGTGTGTTCTAAGCCTGAAACAAACAAATGGCTACAAGAGCAGAGATACATTTAGAAACAAAACAAGGAAACAGGTTTGTAGAGAAATGCTGACTGATTTCAGTGCCTCAGTTTTCATCTTGAAGGACTATAGAGACTTTGGGGGGATTATAATCTGGACTGAGAAAGGAAAGATGTCATTAACCAAGTAAGAGACTTTATGCTTTATATCCTTCCTAGTGCTCTTTTGGTGCCATGTGTCAATAAATTAAAAAACAGTCAATGTAGCATTGAATAGCTATGTTTATGTTCACTAATTAACATATTGCAACATTGACTACAACCAATAAGTAATTACCAAATATTATAATGTACTAAACCATAATAATGTACTAAGTATCAAGAGATTACATGTGGTTAAATGTGGTAACAAGTCAGTACACAATAGTACACTGTTATTAAACAAATAAGCCAGATAAAATCCACAGCTTATGAATCTTGCTTGATTTACTTTGATATTACACAAAATAAAAACATGTAAAACATTTTCTCATCATAATAGTGCCTTCTGTAACAAAAAGCCGTATTCAGAGCCCAAGTTCATTGCCAGAAACAAATAATTCAAACCAAGAAAAACAAAGTAAGAGGAAACAAACCATAAATCAAAACATCTTTTTCCAAGCATTCAATCAAGAAAACACACCTTACGCTGTGTCCTTGAGGCTGCCAAGTTGAAACTCTGGAAAGCGGCCAAAAAAAAGAGATGTTTCCCGAAGCAAAGTCTCAGAAGCTCTGCAGCATTCCTGGCAAATTCAACTCCAGTTGCCAAAAATTACTCTTGGTTGATTTTTCTTACTGTAATTTAAAATGAGAATATATGGACAAATTAAAATGGATGATTTTCAGTTACCCAATTGACTAAGAACAAGACACACTGAAGGGGATAGAGACAGGTCAGTTGGTAAGGACTTTGTTGTACAAACATAAGGACCAGAGTTCAGGCTTCCAGAATGCATGAGAAGTCAGGCAAGGAGCAGGGGACCACCAAAAATCTCAGTGCTTGGGAAGCAGAGATGGGATATATCTAAGCAAGCTGGCTAGCTGAACTAGCCAAATCTGAAAACTCTGGGCTCTAGTACCTGACCCCATCTCAATATATAATGTGAATATAACTGAGGAAGACTCCTGATGTCAGCCCTAGGTCTCCTGATATACCCACTTTACTTTATACACAACCACAAATGTGAACACACACCCAAGCAAAATTAATTTAAAAATTAAAATGAAACAAATGAAAAGACAAGAGCATTTTAAGCTTTATATGGTTTCTTTTTGCCTCATTCTATGATTCTTGGTTTTCTAACTATTCATTAATTAGCATCTTACAACACTGACTAAAACCAGTAATTACCAAATATTATAATGTACTAAATAAACTATAGTAATATACTAAGTATCAATAGACTACATGATAAATATGGTAACAAGTCAGTACACGGTAGTACAATATTATTTAACAAATAATTTAATATTTATTTGTTTACTTATTTAACAAAAAAATATATTGAACCCAAAACAGATTTAACTGGTCAATTATATTTGGAAGATAATACATCTTTAAGGGTAAAGTTAGTTCCATAATAATGGCTGGGAGAAGGTCCCTTAGAAGAAAGCATTACAAACATTTACTTGACTTAATACATGTGCAAAGGTCATCTGAAAAGTAGAGGGAGCTGTTCTACTTTATTCTAGAGCAATGGTTCTCAATCATCTTAAAATAACCCTTGAATCTAGTCCCTCATGTAGTGCTGGCTCCCCCACCATAAAACATTTTGCTGCTATTTCATAACTGTAATTTGGCTAATTCTATTGAAATATAAATATCTGATATGCAAAATATCTGATACACAAGCAACAGAAGGGACCGTGACGCACAAGTTGAGAGCCACTGTTGCAGAGTCATGCATGAGTATAAAAGACAAATTTCACAATACTTTTTAGCTACTTTAATTTGTATCTCATTAACATACAATAGTAACTAATAATAAACTTGGAAGTACATATTATTTCCTAAACAGTTATTAACAGTAATAATGGAAAATAAGAGTGTGCATGTAATTTATACATATGTACTCACTGAACATAAGAGTAAGATATATTACATGAATATTATATACCAAATTATAAACTTTATTCTAGTTTATACTGAAATTACTCTCATATAGATGAGAATCAAATTTATATGACTCCAAACTGCTTTCTAATAATACTAATTGAAAATTAAAATCCATATATTTGAGAATATTTTTAATTCAAATACGATGAAGCTATATATCTTACAATTTTAAGAAACACTTCTTAAAAATTATATGTGTGTGTGTGTGTGTGTGCGCACGTGTGTGTGTGCTAATACAGGGGTGGGGAAGGTATATGGGAGGGCACACACATGCTTACATCCTCATGCACATGAGCCCAAAGGGGGCTGCAGATCCCCTGAAACTGGTGAAGCAGTAAGCAACCATGTGGCTGCTGAGAACTCATCTTCAATACTCTGCAAAAGCAGCAAGCATTCTTAACTGCTGAACCATCTATCTATCCAGCCTCTAGGCCATTTATAAGTACAGATAAAAATTAAAGTCAAGAGTCATAATATGAAAAACTACCTGTTAAATAAATAAATAAATAGAATAAAGCTTAACGCTTATCTCATGCCACTGCCTAAAGATATGACAACCAAATAATCCTAGTTCTAGGTGTGACTTAAATGTCATGACTTTGAGTTGCATAACAGTTTCTCAGAGTCTGAAGCCAAGGTGTTTTATGCTAAAAAAAATAAAAATAAAAACAATACAAATATGATCCACACAATGAGAGAAAACATTTACAAATCAGTTAATGGATAAACGTTTTGTACTGAGATTATATGAAAGACTCTTACTATTCAACAACTTTTAAAAAAATCACTAGTTCAATTTTCCAATGATTAAAAAATTTGAAATGACATCTTTCCAAAGGATTTTCAAATTTCCAACAAGAATATACATTATTTCTTGTGGAAATCCAGTATAATGACACAGCACTTTCACCTCTGCATATTTGACTAAACAAAAGGAAAGTGGAGTGTTGCTGACCGGTACTCTGGCTGGCTTGGCTTGCGCTGCTGCTCGGGTCCACGGAGACTGAGTCTCAAAGAATGGTCACAAGACAGAGGTTCTGGAGTCAAGTCTCAAGTCTCCTTTATTGTTTCTCTTCTATTGGCACATATTAACTCCTCTTGTCTCCTACTCACTCATATTCACTCCTCTTAACTCTCTTGACTCATATATCTCTTAACTCCTATTGATTCTCATTCACCCTAGTACGAGGAAATCTTGGGTATTTATAAGCACACGCAGGAGAACACAGGTGAAAACATTTTACCACGTGCACTATACAGCTGGGGTCACTAACAGCAAAACAAGCTATGTGGGATAAACAAAATATTTGTTAGAGTGTGCTCAGCTGTTGTAGGCTGCTGAAAAACCAAGTCTCTATCAGGGTAAATGGTTCCAGATGGCTGCAAAGATGATAGCTGCTTTCTAGCCGCTTTCTGCTTAAAGTCGGCTCCCTACAGTGGAGAAAGATGCCAGTGGAGAGATTTGAACCCTCACACATTGGTTAGCAAAGTGAGAGTGAACTCACAATTTACTTTAGAGAGTCAGCAACATCTCCCCAAAACCTACACATCGAACCATATATAACCAACACTTCTGCTGTTAAGTACATGCTCATGAGCAGTGAAAAGCTTTTCATACAAAACCTGCATGTGCGCATGTGCGTCTTCACAACGGAATTATTCTAAGAGCTTCAAAGAGGGACCAACCCACAATGAACAGAAAAACTAATCAAATGCTGATGCACATTACTACATGGATGGTCTTAGAGATAAAGCTAAGTGAAAAAGAGCAGGTGGAATCGCTCACTGAATGTATCAGGGCTACTGTTCTCTTTACAGGAAGAATTCAGAATGGGGAAAATTCAATAGCGACAGTAAAATGTTTATGCTGTCGAGGTGGAAGAGAAAAATTGTGATTTTTTAATGGAGAGAAGAGTTCTTGCTTAAATACAAAAATATTCCAAAGTTAGATAGTATGGATGGTTACACAAGTCTATAAACATTTTAAACCTATTCAATCGTACCATTTTTAACATGTCAAATCTTAACGCTTATGAACTATGTATCTCAATATGGAGTTTAAAATAAAAGTATCATAATAATCTACTCTATGGTCCTTAACTAAGATCTCAGGGCCATGTGTTCCTTGGGAGGATTTACATTATATGAAGATAACATGTCCCTCCCTTGTTGTTGTGTATTTGAGATTCCTGAAGTAAGCGGAAGAAGCACAATGGAGAAAGGTCACCCCTGCATGGGCACAAGCACTCCTCTAACAGGTCAGCCCTGGCTGACACCTCAATCACAGCTTATGCAAAGCTCAAGAAACGGTCATTTAACAGAACTACTGAGTTTTCAAAATGTAAATAATGGGCCCTGGCCCCTTATAAATGATGATGAAATTAGTGATAATATCAAGCAGTTGGCATTTGTTAAATGGCAGTTAGCACGGCAAGTACTGTGATTATGTAACCAGCTATATGCTCAGAACTTGTCTTCACATCCCTCTGGAATAAATACAATTAGCTATAACTGAAGAAATGGTTCCCTTGGGATTGGGTAAGTGACCTACTTGAGCATGCTACCTTGAGAGGGAAAAAGACAGAAATCTGCATTAAAATCTATTTGTAGCATTCACTCTTTACAGGGAACTACATGTTCAGAGCTGTGGACTGACATTTTATCTGTGAAAAGTAGGAAAGGACTCTTTATGAGATATGAACACCAAAGTATATATAAACAATATATAATTATCCAGAAAATTATTTCATTAGCAACTGAACCAACATTAAAAACGAAGCACAGATAGTCGTTCTCTGAGGGCACTGAAATGTTAAGTTTATCAAAATGATAAGCTTTAGTTTAGAGATTGCATTATCTACAGCTAAACTATAAAACATAAATAGATCTAAGTAGCCCCTGACTAAATAATCATCTTAAGCTTTCACAAATTTTCTGTAGGACATATATAAAGGTATCACAGAAGGCAACAGATATAATTATGGATCACGTTTTGTCTACATTGATATGCCTATGAATACCAGAAAAATATTATGGTTTGTACCTTATAAGTAACTTAATCTTCAAAATTTTGAGTGATTTTGGCTTACTTAGCACATACATAATCTTATATACTCCATGTATCCCTGGAGTGACTAAGAAACTGTTTATATACAATACTTTAAAGGAGAGTATTAAAAACATCTAGAAGTCAGAATTTCTCATGGTTACTTTCATTTATGTGATAACAGAATTAAAAAATTGGGGGGGGGGGGAAATACAGTGAAAGGTTTGAGAACCAATATTTAAAGGGCTAACCAGATCATGTAGTATACTATTTTAAAACCTGCAGTATGTCCTCAGCTATACGATGCAGACTTGTTTCTGCATAGCATATACCAACCAGCCTTCTTCACTTGGCCAAGAGGACTCTATGGTCCCAGTCTCAGCCATATTCTGAGTAGTCTGTCCTGGCTGCTCAACTCCTTTCTGTTTTCTAAGCAAGAGTTACCCCTGTTACAAACTTCAGCCGCTTCATATCTCTATTCCCTTTAATGAAATGCAAGCTTCCTCTTAGACTTACCAACCTTGGCTTCATGGGAATTTTTAAGACTTCATTTAATTTTACACTTAGTCTGTATAATTTACCTGCTCCATCCAGACAAACCTTTGATAATATGCTTTTCACTTACTAAATATTGCATGCTTACCTTTAGAGTCACTTGGTTTTAATATACAATGGCCAAATACTTATATCAGGATGGGAACTTATTTTTGCCTTTCAAAAACAAAGTCTAAGATCTTTATGGAAATGTTGACCCATCCCTATAAATAATTAAAATAAAATCACAATTATGAAACGTAAAGAACAGTCCACTTGTCTGGTTTTGGCAGCACAGCTCTTTGAAGATCAAGAAGATACCAAGGCAAGGAAATCATTGATAGACATTTGCAGCACATCTGGTTGCCCTGGATGCAAACGTACTTCTATACACTATATCATTCAGGCCAAGAGAGGACAACATTTTACAAGCTTAAAAAGGGCCCAGAAATGCAAAAGACATCTTTTTATGTAAGATATGACCACTCAAAAAAATGAAAATAAAGAAGGTATCTTTAGGAAGGAAAAGTTCATTCGTGGTTTCTCATCTGTTTTCTGGAATGTCTAATTGCACAAAACCAGCAAAGCAATCATTTGGGAACTTCAAGTATATTTGCTTGTGTTTTGTATTTCTAGGGGCTGAGTAACAGAAATCTGCTACTTACATGTATATAAGAGTCTAGCTCCTTTTTTGTTTTTTGTTTTTTGGGGGGTGGGGGAAGGAAAAAAATCAACCTGGTCAAGTATTAATTATAAGAAGTGAGCCATGACCATAAAAGTGTCTCTGCATGCTACTTAAAATGATGGAGCAGTGTCTCCAAATACTTTGATAAAATCTAGTTGAAAATTGACAGCACATGTAAAAAGAACAAATTAATTCAATAGTGTAATATATATATATATCTAAATAATAATAAAACATTGTGAACTTCTGGCATATTAATATCAGAGATGATATTATATTGCCTGGTTCAAAGATATACAAATTCTGATCCCCGAAAGTCAGGATGTTACTGAAGGATCCTTGCTGTCATTAAGAGGTGCACTACAAAAGAGCAGTCAGACACATGCAATGTTGCTGACCTAGTAGGTAAAAGAAGAGGGCCATAAATGTAGGAATGTGGGTAGCCATAAGACCAGGGAAAGGAATAGAAACCAAGATTGTCTACTGGAGGTTACACAAAGAATACAGCCTTGATAATACTATCATGTCCAGTGTGGTACATGTCAAACTTCAAAGAGGAGTATGAGATGTTAAAACTGCAGTTTATAAAAATGTTTAATGTTTTTTATATATTTTTTTAATTTTCATGATATCTTTTATCTTTGCTACTATCTCTCTATTATCACTTTATTACTGTCTGTCCTTTTTGGATGGAGTTCTAAACACAGAGGCATTGTGAATGCATTAGCTTCAAAAGTTTCTCTGAATTGGTCTTCTTTGACTTAAGGCATGCCTCTGGCTTCTTTGCTAATTTCCTTGATTTGATGGGGGTATTTTCTTCCACTTGGCTTCATTGTCAAACTCCATATTGTCCAGAATATTTTAGTACATAAAAAGCTGTATAGGACATTTCTGCATAATCCAGCATTTTCCATGTTTAAGGGAAACAGATTTGAGGAGTGGAATGAAACTAGAGAATGGTAAACCTAGAAGCAGAGAAAAGATAGATTCAGAATCTGTTCTGGCCCTGCTCAGAGACTGAAAGCTATCACTGTAAAGATTGAATTGTAATGTTCAAGTATTGTGTTGAAAAAATAACAGAAAGTCACAAATCTCCAGTACTTCCTATACAACCAATTTGAAGACAAGCAATGTTTTAACACACAATAAATGATATGTCTGCTACCAGAGACAAATCTAAAGCTTCCCATCTAGTGTACGCCCCACTTAAATCAGGATATAACCTATAATCTCTATTTAGGATCTTGTCATGGGTAACCATATAAATTATTATTCAAAATCCAACAAAAGCATTTTTATGTAAAATTAACTATTCTCTGGATTGAGTCATCTCTCTTTTGTCATAGTTAAAATTTTAGGTTTCACATTCTAACTGGACTGCTACTTTTACAACTATGTAACTGTAGGAATTATAAAAGAAGCAGGTTTCTATATTCTTATTGCTCTTTCTAACCTTCATTTTATGATATTCTGTTACCTGTGACTCAACAAAATGGTTTGTTATATCACTGCATCAAGAATGTTTACCTCTTTATTATTCAAATTTATGAGGTAAAAATGTCTTTTTCACTAAAATACATAAACAAATTACTCTACTGTTTCAAAAACACCTATCATTTCTATCATCTAAAAGGGATTAAGCATATTTAAGAGGTTTCTAAAAGAATTAGTTCTAGAACTAAATGGTTCTTATTTAACAAATTTCTTAAGGAAATCAAATATGAATAAATATTTATCACTAGTTTTTATTAGCATCATTTTAGTTATGCTGAGAGAATACATACATACTATATTCTAGAAAGTATGTTTAAGACCTTTATAGAGCTACAAACTATTGATATGAAACATGAATATATGCACAAAGTCTGGGAAAAATATGGCCTCACTTCGTGCTTTGACATGAACACTCACAGGGTATGATTTCCAATGGGGGCACTTAGCATTTCAGTAAGAACAGACTACTCTTCCTCCAGCTGACAGATCTCCCTCTTTCCCAAATCCACAGTCTCAAAAGTCAAAAGTAGCTGCTTTAAAGTCATTGCAATGATGTAAAAATGTTATTGCATACTTCAAAATACTAAGAAATGTCACCCGTTGTAAAAAGCCAGAGTGCTAGGTTCACAGTCTTGGCCCGCAATCCCATTCACTCGCTGCTTCTCAATAAGAGAATATGCGAGTTACATTAATCATCAACTTTATTGGACCTATAATCATCTAAGAAACAATCCTTTGTGCATGTCAGTGAGAGATTATCATCACTATGTTGAAGTGAAAAAAAAAACCCAGTCTAGAAGTAGGCAATGCTATTCCCTGGGATGCGTCTTGGGTTCCATTAAAAGGAGAAACTCAGCTGAGCCCGAGCATTTATTGTTTACTTCTTCCTGACTGTTGATACAATATTCCCAGCAGACCGGTGCTCCTGTCTCCATGCCTTCCCCACCATCTTGGACTACTTCTAGTACACTAATCCAGAATAAACTCTTCCATCCTTAAGTTACTATCATCGGGTATTTTGTCAGCAACAAAAAGATGAACTAATATGGAGGTGTACCTAATCAGTGACTGGAATCCACCAGTCTGCATCACTCTAGTGAGGAAGCTAACACGGATGATGCGACATGGTAAGTCTGAGTGAGTGTATCTATTCTGAAATCAGAGTATTTTCCCACAAGGTGATTAAGGTCTAGTTTCTGGGAAAGGGACTAGAAGGTTAGAAAGGACAGGAGGAACCAACAGTCACTTTGGTATCTGATCAAAAGCACTAACCCCTAGTCAGTTTGTTAATATAAAAATTGATGTTTGGACACTGTTTTCAAACTCAAGACAAGAAACAAAGGTTTGTGTCCTTGAGATGCTAAGTCAAGTTTATCTTTACCCAATTTCTCTAATAGAAATAGAGAGGCCAGTAAAGAAGGGTAAAGTAGTTCTAATACCAGTCCCTTTTGTACACTCAATGCTTACTACAAAAGAAATACATACTTCCTAGTCTAATGCATTGTCTATCCAGTGGTGTATGTCTACAGCTGGTACCAACTTCTGTGGGTTATTTGAGCAAAATAAATAACAAACTCTATTTAAAATCTTCTCTTTAAAAATGAAATTGGGAAAAGAGCTACCTGTAGAGAGAATCTCTTGTGTAGTGTGTGGAAGAATTGCCTGTCAATAAAAATCCAAATGGCTAATAAGCTGAGGGAGGATTAGAAGGTGGGACTTCCAGATGGGACTTCCACTGAGAGGGAATCAGGCAGGGGATTTGCCACCTGACCATCTCTGAGAAAGTCAGACAAAACTGAGGAGAGGTAATCAGCCATGTGGCATAGAATAGTATCAACAGGATAACTAACTTAAGAGCTACTTGGAAAACAACTCTTAAAAGCTTAGGACCTAGGCATTTATTATTAAATAAGCCTCTGAGTCATTATTCTGGAACTGGGGCATGGGTGGAAAAGCCAAATGGTTACAGCTACCAGAAACTGAAAGCAACCAGGATATTTTTTTAGCCTATGAACATTAAAACATAAAAGATCTTTCACATGAGCTGTAAGAATCAGGTAATGGTTTTACAGTTGCACAAACTTAGCATAATCAGCCTCTTTTTGTTAACTTTCCAAAATGAAGACTGAAGCAGAAGAAATTTTACACATTTAACATTTATCTCGAAATACAATTTAACATTGTCCTATAACATTACAATTTTTTTTTACCTGAATATGCTTTCATAGACACGACCAATGGCTTACACTGAAACAAAGTAACAAGTTATTCAGCATTGGATGTTTCTGTTGATTACTAATAAAAATGAGATTATAATGACCTTATTTGGATAGTTAAATGGGGGCAAAACGCTATTTGAAAGAATTACAAAAAAAAAAACAAAAATAAAAAAATAAAAACAAAAACTCTGCTCCAAGTTTTCCTTAGTGAGACATGACAGAAAGTAATTATTGTGTCGTAAATTAAAGGAAAGATGTGGTCTCGAAATAGTTTTCACTTACTATTCAAATGCTGCCCACTCTACAGGATTACTCAAAGCTTTCCTTGGCATCTCAAAATGGTGACATCGAAAACTCTGGAAATTATTAGGTTTAACCGGAACATTTCCTAATCTCTCCAAGAGCCCCTACAAAACCCCACCACCATTCTCTATGTATTCTCAGGTGGGGGTGGTGGGGCGTGCCCTTACTGCAAAGGGCAGATAAACTGTGCAAGGCCCTTCAAGGGCTGCCTACTCAGCAACAACACTGAATCAATAGAGAAGAGATGCATGGGCTTAATCCTCACCTCTCAATAAACCAAAGAAATAAGACAAAAAACAAGAATATTTAAAAAATACTCTAAGATAAACAAATGGACATTATAATCAATATCATTTTGAATTACTACAGATCACTATTTTATTTATATTTTTAAATCAATCCTGCTAGGATAGATACTAGATTGAGAACTTTACAGACCAGATGTCTGAGGGCTCTCTCACCTAAGGAAAACTAAGGGCCTTCCTTACTGAGGGCCAATGTTAACAGAAGAACAAAAAATGTTTCCTTCATGAGGCTTTATACTGGAAACCGGCACAGAAAAAGAAAAGCCAACTCCCTTCTCCTTTGAGTTTTCATATAGAATGTTTGTTCTTCTGAATGATGCGGGGCCAAAAGATACGACAAAAGAAGATACTTGCAGTAGTTATCTGTGTTTTCCTGTAGTTGATCATTCATCATGGACTCAATAACAGATGCTTAGAGGTTTAACATGCTTCACAGTAGACTGAAAGGAAGATCATATTGAAAGTTCTTCCTTTCATGAGTTGCAACTTCTAGAGGAAGTTCATTGGATCAAGTGAAGATAACAAACCACAGAGCTTCTTTTCCTAGCCATTTACAAACACAACATCGTTTGGGTTCAGGAATTCATTAAACATCAGAAAAAGTAACCCCACTTCACTACTACCACTAACCAACAAAGCAACTCTTCTTTACAAATATGTTGGCTTACAAAGACTGTTCTTATAAAAGGGAAACAGGAAAGAGTAAGTCGGAGTTAAGACTCAGGAGGAGGCGGCCTGAGCAGGATTAGAGAAACTAGAGTCACCTGTAAGTACAAGGAGGCCCTTCAAGTTAATGGACAGCACAGGAAGCTAATCCCCAGGCCAGGGTAACTCTGGGGAAGTGGGTGGGACTGAGAGTTTCAGGACCTGGAGCACTAGGACACGCTGGCAGGGCGCACCCCGCGTTGCTCGGCAACCCAGGCGGCCACGCCCACCCCAGTCTGGCCATTCTCCCTGGGCCCGAGAAGCCAGAACGATCGAAAAGGAGGTCGCCCTGCTGGGCTCGTTGCCCCAGTCCCCTGGAGGAGCCTCCGGATGCTCAGGCCCAGTGCCTGGGGCTGTTCCCCAGGCCAGATCTAGTCTCCACGGGGCTGGGAGACGCTGGGAAAGCGCGATTCCAGCCCTGGGCCCGCATCCAGAGAACTGTGACCCCGAACCCCCAAGCCCTCGCCGGAAACACACCTCAGCATTGCCCAGCGAGGGCGGCCCAACTGCGGGTCTGGCCGGGTGGGCAGCTGTCCACGCTGCTGTCACTCAGAGGCAGGGGCGGGACGAGGAGCCGCACACCCCCTACTCCAGGAGGGCTAGACGAGGAAGGGCGGGGCCAGTCCTCAATCTGCACTCTGATTGGCTAGGGCTTCCCTGCCAGCCTTCAGGACTGCGCGCGCCCTTAGGTCCATCATTTCTACACCTTGTATCTTCAGCACTTCTGAGGATGCAGACATTAAGAGAGGAGCTTGACCTTTTTTCACAAATATGAAACGATAACCAAAAGTTATTTTAATAAGTGACCAGCTTCTACCTTTTGCATGCAAACACACCCGTGTCCTTAGGAAAACATTCCAACACTGAAAACATTTTAAGCGATTCAAGGGACAGGGGTTGAGGTAGGATAAAAAAGAAAATGAATGGGATACTCTTATTTTAATTTTTAACTTTTAACAAGAAAGTCAATTTACGAAAAGTAATTGCTGAAACGTGACAAACGACTGATTGCGGGTCTGTTTCAGGAACAAATAATATTGAGGTATTTTAACATTTGGAATGTTTTGATAATCGACTGCTTTCTAAATTATGCTTTTACAATCCTGACAAAACCTCCTGGGAAATGTTATTATCCATAGTGTATGAAGCACAGACTAGAAGCAATTGAGGTTTTTTTAATAACTGAACAAACCACTGAACAAAGATTCAATCGTGATTGTCTTTATACTGATGTAAACTAAATTTAAAACCCAGACAGTAGGAGTTAGAGGGGATGGAGAACACCAGGAGAACATGGCCCACCAAATCAATTAAACAGGTCTCACAGAGGCCAGCAGAGTTAGTCTGTGTGGCTAGCATAGGGCCTGCTGCATGGATCTGTGCGAGGTCCTCTGATTATGTTGTGACTTGTTACTTTGTTCTCCTGAGACTCCTTACAGAGCTAGCCAGCATGTCTTTCACTCTTTTGCCTGCTTTTGAAACTGTTTTCTTCCTATTGGGTTTCTTTTGTCCAACCTCATTACGAGGGATTTGACCTTGTGTTACTGTATCATGTTTTGTCCAGTTTGGCTGTTGTCTCTTGGAGGCCTGTTCTTTTCTGAAGAGGAAATGGAGGAGTAGATGTAAGAGAGGGAGGGGAACCTGTGGTTGAGATGTGCTGCATGAAAGAAGAATCTATTTTCATAAAAAAGAAAAAGTAAAAATAATAATGTCTCTTCAAGTATTACAAAAGGTTGTAAAAGGCAAAATATCATAGAAAAAGAATGAGGGCACCATATAAATCGATTTCTCTGAAGTCTCCCATGATATTATACTGAGAAATGAAACCCAAAATATGATTTTATTTTCTGTACTTCTAAATCATTTTCTGATATTCAGGATCTTTAAGCCTAAACAAAGATAGAATTCAATGACATTAAATTAATATTCTTAAGGAGGCTTGTATGTGTGAGTTGCTCGGAGGAGAAGGGAAAATGGTGAAGCCTCAACAGATACATTTCCTTGTTCAAATAAAATGGCCACCATGTTGTGACAAAATCACTGGAATAAAAGGAATTTATTTTGTGGCAAATTATTTTATTTTCTCATCTTGCTGAAATTCCAAATTCTTCTTAGAGCTTGAACTATGTATGAATAACTTAACCCAAAAGTTTCTTGATTGTGTATGATCTATGCTCCCATTTAAGATTCTTTAATCTTTTAAAAATGTTTTATTCTGAAAGACTTTTGATTGTGTAGTAATAAGTATATTGTATAAATAAATACTGTTAGCTTTAAATAAGTGTGGAGAATGGATGTGAGCCGTTTTTCAAATGCATATTCACATAGAGAAAATGCCCTTGTTTGAATTTCTCACATGCATAAAATATACATTTAAGTAAATGTATTGTAGGCATGTAAATGTGTTATCTTTGAAATAAACACAGCTGTATGCTCCACATATGTATAGCTGCAGATGTTTGAGGCATTTATTCTGATTGCTGGAACTCTGCACCTTTCTATTTAGTCACACATCCAGTAGAAAACACTGTGCTCCATAAGCAAAGAACAGCAAATAATGAGTCTCTGCCACTGAATTTCTTACTGTGAACATCCTTTTGATATGAGCTTGGTTAAGTTACTTATTGCATAAGCATGTGCTGCTATATGAAGTGGCATTGGCCACTTTAGAGTATATAATAACTACTGCAAAGTAGCCTTACAAAGAGGTCTTTAAAGTAATTATGCTAAAAATGTTGTTTTCAACTAACTTAATACTTCCTACATTTTGAGTAGAATAGTTTGTGTCTATCTAGACCTCAGTTACCTATTTTGCATATGATATTTCTGCTCCAACCCTTGTAAATCCTGCATAAGATATATTGGAAAACCACACACACACACACACACACACACACACACACACACTTGTGTGTGTATGTATATATATATATACACATGTGTGTATGTATGTATGTATGTATGTATGTGTAAAACTGATCAATTGCAAAATAAATAGCATTCATTCTCCTTTTTGTTGTATTGGGGAATATTTTTATAACTCAAATCTTTTTCTTTTACTGGTTTAACATGAATAAAATTAATGGTTGACACATGGTTACAGTCTTTACATTTAACCTGCCAGCATCTATCTGAGTAATATATGTAATCTCATACATAATGAAAAAAACTTCACACAGTACATGACATATCTTTAGTCTGTGATATTTCATGCATTTTACTTTTAGATGTACTACAAATTGAATAATGCATGTGTTTATTTATTGTGGGGGTCTTCCCTTAAAGCAGTGCTTCTCAACCTTCCTAATGCTGCGGCCCTTTTATAAAGTTCCTCATGATATGGTGAGCCACAGACATAAAATCATTTTCATTGCTACCTAATAACTGTAATTTTTCTACTGTTATGAATCATAATGTAAGTATCTCTGTTTTTTCAATGGTCTAAGGTGATCCCTGTGAAAAGGTTGTCCGATGCCCCCAAGGGGTTTGTACCTACAGGTTGATTGCTGCTACCTTAAAGAGATTTTTAAAACCTTAGAAATGAATCTTGAATATTCACCCAGATATTAATCGCTTACAGTTTTTTCATTGCTTTCTGTAGATAAACTTTACAACATGTTATATTATTTGTCTTCTGCTTCATGGGCTTACTTGAACATTTAATATTGTATTTGCCTACAGCTATGTTTTTTTTTTTAAAAAAAAACATAATGTGTGTTGTAATTAGTTTTCATTTTACCTTTTATTTTTTCAAGGATATTGTGGTTGAGCATAAAATCCAGTTGCTGGTTTTTATTAATACATTCCAGATTATGTACAAATTGCTTCTGCCTTGTATATTTCTGACAGGATATCTGTTTCTTTGTACCTCCTGAATCTTTTTTCTCTGCCTGCTCCAATTTTTTCCCTAGCACACCATGGAACAGTACTATTATTTTTCTTGACCTTTGTGTTTCTGACCTGTTTCTTTTCTTACAAGGATTTATAATTTTTACAAAATTTAAAATATTCTGGTCATGACTTTAAATAGTTTGATTCTCAGTACTATTTACCTCCAGGGACAAAAAAATTGTATTCTGAGTACTATTTACAATCAGAAACTTTGAATTACATATATATATATATATATATATATATATATATATGTGTGTGTGTGTGTGTGTGTGTGTGTGTGTGTGTGTAATTACATAAATATATATATATATATATATATATATATATATATATATATATATTTCACATATGTACTTGACTTCTTAGTTTCTACTTATCTCCATACGTTTTAATAGTTTTTATTGTTTTATGTTCAAGCTCATTGCTCTATCTCATCCAATGAATATTTTTATGCCGTATATTGTTCATTCTTGCATAAGTTTGAACTAGTATTGTTTAAATGACATATATATTCTTTGATTAACATTTCAACTGCCTCAGTATGTTCAGATTCAATAACTGAGAAACTATGAGATTTTGCATGACTCATTTTCTCTTGATTTTCATAATCCTGCTTGTACCTTAAAATTGCCACAACTGGTCACATGGCTATCTTCTCCAATTTACATGGGAATTGACTTGGTGAGCAGCCTCCACTTGTAATACCAATCCCTTTCTTTACTTAGGAGTTAGAAAACAAACTAAAATGACATTGACAACTCAAAAATATATTTGCTATAAAAATATTTAGATTATATTTTAAAACTGTAAATAAATACCATAGCTCTAACAAGCACAGAAAATCAGAGAAGTTACAGTTATATATATATATATATATATAGAATAATCTGTGAATTGAATAAGTTAATAATTAAAACATTTCTCCCATATCATGGGGAGCCAAGCCCTAATGGACACATCTACATCACAGCTCCTGCATCTATGACGCTGGGAACTTGGCAGAAGAAAGGATGGAGCGATTATAAGAGCCAGAATACTGGGGAAGTCTTCTGTGAAATTGTCTCCAGAAATGACGACATCAATAAGACTGGAAAAATGGACATTTTAGTGTGGAAAAGGGAAAAATTTTCTGGGTCTCACCATAGATAAAGAAATAAAAGGACTTCTGACTATCAGGGGAAGAGGCCTCACTCTTGAGTGAGTACCCCCCCCCTTATTGTTTCTGCAATGCTCAGTCCTGTTGCCATATACACACAAACCACAAAACAGACAGTAAATTATATTTTTATATATTTGTGCATATATACATATATATGAAAAACTAATAGTGAAGGAAAGATACTATCAAACTTGAAAGTTGGGATGTGTGAGAGGGATTTGAGGGATGATGACTGGGATGGGGGAATTGGAGGAAGAGAAGGGAGAAGGAAGAGTGATATAATTTCATTTCAATTCAAAACATATTTTTAAAATAGGCAAGAATAAATAACAGAAGATTGCCAAAAAAGATTAATGACTTAGACAACACTTTGTATGAAGTTGTATTAGCTACTTTTCTTGTTGCAGATGAAGTTAATTTGTGAAAGTTTGTTTCAGTTTGCTGTTGGAAGGGATAGTGTGGTGGTTTGAGTGAGCATGGTCCCCATAGGCTCATGTACTTAAATGTTTGGTTCCATGGTGATAGAATCGGAAAGGATTGGGAGTTAATTGTTGGAGATGTGTCCCTGGTAAAGAGTTTTGAGGTTTTTCAAACCATACCATCTCCAGCCACTCTCTCTGTCTCATGCTTGTGGATCAGAGTAACTGTTCAGCTACCGCTCCAGCGCTATGGCTGTCTGCCTGCAGCCATGCTTACTGCCATAATAGTAATGGACTAATCCTCTGAAAGTGTAAGAAAGACCTTAAATCAACTGCTTTCTTTTATAAATTACCTGGTCATGGTGCCTCTTCACAGCAATTGCACAGTCACTAAAAGAGAGTCATGAATCATGAGGGGATTTAGAGGCAGGGGAAGTCATACATCAGGAGGGGATGTAGAGGCAGGAGCATTGCACAGCTAGCTACATTTTATCGGTGGTTAGAGAAGAGAGAGGGACACATGCTGATGCTCCACTAGCTTTCTCCTTCTGTTCAGTTTGAGCTTGAAGCACGCAGGATGGTACTACCCACATTCAAGGTAAGCATTCCCTCCTCTGTTGATCTGCTTTGGAAATACTGTCAGAGATGTGCACAGATGTGTCTTTTTTTCCCATGAAATGGACAATCAAGATTAAACATCACATGCCCAACCCTTGTAAGCTTGACACAAAACACATCATGTTAAGTTCTAACACTCTAGCCCCCAACCAGCCCCCAAACTCCCATCAGACTAGATCAGTAAGTCTTGTTTATAGATTCTAGAATGTCTCTAACCCAGCATTGCAACCAATCTCAAAGGCCCATAGACTGTATTTGTTCACACTTTATTAAAGCCACAGCCTCATTTCTAGTATCAATTTTCTGAATTAATCACCTATAAAGTTTTTTGCTACTAAAATAAAATGCTCATGAATGCTTCTAAATGAAGGGTGTGTCTGAGCTAACTATTTTTAAAGGATATGTTCTATCACAGCAGGGAAAGCATACTAACAAGAATGTTTCTATCTCAGGTGTCGGGCTGTGTTGCATGTACAGTCAGGAAGGAAAAAGAAATGAGTTCATGTCTCATTTTCATTCATTCCAGGAGAGCCCTCTAGGAGACCACGACACTCCCATTCAAGGTAGGACATCCTTTTCCACTTAATCCTCTCCAGGAATAGGCTCAGTACCCAGAATGTGTCTCCTAGAGAATTCCAAACAAGCTGATAATCAAAACTAATCATCATATTAGTGATTTTTAGGAACCATCTGCAATTCAATACCTGAGATTATAAGAGGTAATTTAAAATAGAAAAGTGTTATCACAGTGTTCAGAACTGGTCAGAATTGGATTAGATAGAGACAGAGAACTGGAATCACCAATACACCAGTGTAGTGTGCCCACTGTTCTTTGATACAAGGAAGTGACCTGACACAGTTCTTAAAGATTTTTCTCAAATGTTGAGAGCTTCTTGTCTTGTTTGGCAATTTATAAAAAAAATTAAATTTACCAGAACATCTGTTGCTCTAAGTATTCAGTCAATTATGTACTAATATGGATGCTATTTTTACATTGATGCTCTTTTTTTTTCACTTACTGTGTTTTATGTTTGTGTCTGCACAATGTTTTGTATGATAAGACTTGCCAAGATAAATTTATATCATTGCTGTTTAAGTTAAAATGTAAAAAACATTTTTTATTTCTTGTACCAAAGAGGGCCTGTTGATAACAAGTGACAAAAAAATTATTTTGATTCAAAATAAAATGTATGTGTACATACATATATATGTAAGTATGTGTGGATATGGATGTGTGTGTACGTGTGTGTGTGTGTGTGTGTGTGTGTGTGTGTGTGTGTGTGTTTATCCACTTGGGAATTCACAGAATTAAAAACCATAAAGGAGGTTTTGCTAGCTAGTTTTTTTTCACTTTTTACCTTTTATTAGAAACTATACATTTTTAAATACAGCATATTGATTATGTCTTCCTTTTCCTGAATTCTTCTCAGATCCTGCCCACTTCATCAACCACCTAAATCATCCACACCCTTTCTTTCTCTCTCGAATTAGAACACAAACAGGCATCTAAAAATATTAACATTCGATTAAATAAAAACAAAGTAGGTTCCCACCCTCCAGGCCACTGCCGCTGCCCTATAATCTTCTAGATGGAGATGCAACATTCCCGGTCATTGTCTTTTTGCATGGACTCCTTGACAGCAAAACCAACTTCAACTCCCTCACCAAGGCAATGGTTCAGAGGACCGCCAGGAGGGTGCTGACAGTGAATGCTTGGAACTATGGTGACAGCTCCCACAGTCTAGATGCAAGCTATGAGGCCATGAGTCAGGACCTTCAGGGCCTCCTCCCACAGGTGGGCCTGGTGCCCTGTGTTCTCGTTGACCACAGCATGGGAGGAAAGACAGCCATGCACTGCAGAGGTCAGATGTTGTGAATTGTTGGTTGCTGTAGACATAAGAGCAGTAGGAACCACACCTGGATAATACCTTGGAAACCTCATAGCAGCCATGAAGGCTGTTGGTATTCCAGAGAAGGAAAGTGCCACACTGCCGGGCCTGAAAACTGGCGGATGAACAGTGCAGCTTGTGCTAGCTAGTTTTTTACAAACTGGACACGAACTATAAACACCTAGGGAGAGTGAACTTCAGTTGAAGAACTGCCTCCATCAGACTGGCCTATGCATAGGTTTTAGGGCATTTTCTTAATAAATGATTGATGTTGGAGGACTTAGACTGCTTTGGGTGATGCCTATCCTGGGTAGATGGTGCTGAATCATAGGGGAAACAAATGTGAGTGAGACAAGAACAAGCCAGTACACATTACTCCATGGTTGTGTCTGCTTTAGTCCCTTCTTTCAGAATAGTGACCTGAGTTAGTGTGTTGGCTGCCCTCCATGATGGCCTATAAGCTATAAGCCAAATAAACTCTTCCTCTCAAGTTACTTTTGGTCAGTGTTTTATCACAGCTGTAGCAGGATACTTATTCTGCTACATTGTATTCACAGTGGACCTTGGTGATTAGGCAGTAGAAGAGGAAGTGGAGCTGGAAGAGAAAGAGAAGAAGGGGAGGAGAAGAAGGCTATCAGCCATGGAGAACCGCAGATGGGTCGAAAGCTGTCCTGGGCAGCAACTTCTATCAAAAGGTTAGATATTGGGTAACAACTCTGATTGTGAGGGCATCTTGTTGATTGAGCATTTCTAAATATATAAATCCTTTAGATAATCATTTAGCATTAAGAGTCTCATTTCTACTGGGTACTGTGAGGATGGCAGATAGTGTCTGTGGTTCAGCCGAGCTTTGTGGATACAGAGTGGGGGACTGGCAGAGCCATCTCCCAAGCTGTCGTCCAGTGGGTGCCAGGGTTTGCGCACCTAGCTAGCCAGCCAGAGCCCAGGTCAGAGCCAAGGATCAGCAGAACATGGTGGAGCCATTTTCTAAAATTCACCCCTACACACAGCAATAGAAAGCAAAATAGGACAGAACTCTGAGGATCTTGGGAGCGAGGACTCATGAACAAATGCAGCTAACACTATGGAGATACTGTATCCATTTGGTCTCAAAGTCCTAGGAAAAAGATTTCAACTCTTTAGCAAATTCTCATTAATTTGAGTAGTTTGTGTATTTTTAGTTAAAATTCTTAGGTTCCCTTGATACATGTAATAATCATCAAGTAACTTTGTCTCTTCCAACCCTAATCATGTTACATTAAATATTACTTCAAAAGTAACATAGAATAAATTACTTTACTTATTTGAGTATTTGAACTAGATAATTCTTTCTCCAGGAGCTAGTCAGAGCTTACAGGATATAGCAAAGAACATAGAAGACTCTGTCCTCATAAAATTCACATCTGGAGGCTATGATGCCAACAAGAAACTAAATTAACTAATTAATTAATTAATTAAACACAAAAAATGTTTTTCTATTTTAAGTGTGAATAATAATAAAAAAAAAATACGGAAAGTCATGGCCGTGGTTGCAAGTGAGTTGATTATAAAAGTCATGGGATGATTCCTTGTTTTGTTCCTAATTCCAAATACTTTAGTTTCACCCTTTAGAATAATTGATGTTTCTATGAAATCAATTTAACTTATATTTTATTGGTTTCATTTTATAAGTCAGCGCATATTATCCAATTTTACATCTGTCATAACATAATCAAAATTTAGTACTTTTTATTAATAATGTTTTAACTCTTTCTTTGCTAGTTCTTTAGATAGGATTAGGATTAGATCCTTTTCAATAGCATAGTAGCTAGCAAGTATGTGAAGTTTAACACAGTACAGAGTTCTATGATTTTCTCTATAGAAATGGGCAGTCATAGAAGTAGCTCAGATTAACAGCACCTGCTTTTTGTTGGAATCAGAGAAATCACACACCATACCTCCTTAACCCTCAGGGTTGTGACAGACTCACTGAGTGACTCACTCCTGGCTGAAAAGCTGCTGTACTGGGGAGCAACAGCCAACTCTGAGGAGAGCTAGTTGATATTATGATTTCAAATTTCTCTTATGATCTACTCATATGTTTTACTTCTTGGACTGACATTAATACCATATATTTTCTTAGAAAGGCACCTAATTCTGCTAACTTTCTGTTTCATACCAAGAGTTATAACTTTTCTAATTATAATTTTTCATTGTTTTCATATCTTTGATTATTTTCATTTTTATATTCCAATAACAAGTATTTTTACTTTCATGAGGGTGTGTAGCTAATTTTTCTCTCCAAAGACTATATGTTCAATTTCAAAATTATTATTATAGTCTGTATTATTTAAGGTCCTACTGCTTTATTAAATTCAGATTAATGGTACTTATGTTTATATTGTTATTAATATTTTAAAAAGATTTTAAGTCTCTAATATTTTCTCCTAGTAGAACTTTCAGTTTTGTTTTAGGACATCATGTTCAATGTGACACTTTGCCTATTATTATAATTATAGTTTTATTTTCATAAATACCTTAGAACGGCTAATTATAATGAATAAGGGATTACAGTTAGTACAGAAATATTTTTGCAATTTTATATTATTCTGGCATTATCGAGTATATTCTATAGCTTATTTCATCTTTAAAATTGTTCAGGTTCTCCTTGAATTCAATTATGATTAATGAATCTATATTTGCCAAGTGTAAAGAGTAAATAGAACATGTTACACATATTTCACAAAGTTCTCCATGTATTTACGCATTCATAAACTCACCATTTTGCATAGAACTGCATTTTCTTTATTATTCATATATGTTGCCCTAGACTTCTGCCACCAAGATGGTCCTTGAGGGTAGATGGTAAGAAAGCACAGAATCAATGACACATTCTCTTTATTATTCATATATGTTGCCCTAGACTTCTGCCACGGAGATGGTCCTTGGGAATACACGGTAAGAAAGCACAGAATCAATGACACAGATTCTGAAGCAGGAACAGAGTCGTTTATTGTTATAGTGGAGAGTGCCTTTATACTCTCCACCCATGTCAACATGCACAGCAGATTGCATCCCCAGTCACAATCTCTCCATCTTTCTTTTGTCTCTGGGTGTCAGGCAGGTTGTGGGGTTAGAAAATGCAGAAGCACTGGGTGTGGCCCATTATGGGCCACTAGTCAGAACATGCTGACTTACTCCTCCTAAACATATGTTGATTTTAAATAAAATAAAGAAATTTCTCAGTTTAATGTCTGCAATCATGACAGTTAAGGATGCTGGTCTTCAAGCTCCTTAAATCTGAATCTATGTATAGTTCTTTTTGTTTCTACTTCGTTGATTCCAGCCATGAGTTTGATTATTTCCTGCCTCTTGGGTGCATTTGCTTCTTTTTGTTCTGGGGCTTTCAGGTGTGCTATCAAGCTGTGAGTGTATGCTTTCTCCAGTTTCTTTTTGTAGGTACTTAGAGCTATGAGTTTTCCTCTTAGCACTGCTTTCTTTGTGTCCCACAACGAAATGTTCTCATTTTCATTGAAGTCTACAAAGTCTTTAATTTCTTTATTTCTTCCCTGACCAAATTAACATTGAATAGAGCACTGTGCAGTTTCCACATGTATGTGGGTTTTCCATTGATTTTATCATTATTGAAGACCAGTCTTAGTCTGTGGTGATCTTATAGGATGCATGGGATTATTTCAATTTTCTTGCATCTGTTGCAATCATATGACCAATCATATGGTCAGTTTTGGAGAAGGTACCATGAGGTGCTGAGAAGAAAGTATATTCTTTTGTTTTTGGATGAAATGTTTTATAAATATCTGCTAAATTCATTTGGTTTATAACTTCTCTTAGTTTCACTGTGTTTCTGTTCAGTTTCTGTTTCCATGATCTGTCCATTGATGTGAGTCGGGTGTTGAAGACTCCCACTATTATTGTGTGAGGTGCAATGTGTGCTTTGAGCTTTAGTGAAGTTTCTTTTATGAATATGGATGCCCTTGCATTTGGAGCATAGATGTTCAGAATTGAGATTTCATCTTGGTTGATTTTTCCCTTGACTAGTATGAAGTGTCCATCCTTATCTTTCTTGATAACTTTTGGTTGAAAGTCAATTTTATTCAATATTAGAATGGCTATTGCAGCTTGTTTCTTGGGATCATTTGCTAGGAAAACTGTTTTTGAGCCTTTTATTCTAATAAATGTCTGTCTTTGTCACTAAGGTGCATTTCCTGTATGGAGTAAAATGTTGGGTCCTGTTTATATATCCAGTCTGTTAGTCTACATCTTTTTATTGGGGAATTAAGTATCTTGATATTAAGAGATATTAAGGAAAAGTGATTGTTGCTTTCTGTTATTTTTTTTTATTAGAGGTGGAGTTATGTTTGTGTGGCTATCTTCTTTTGAGTTTGTTGGAAGATGCTCTTTATGCTATTTAAATTATTGGAAAGAGGTTCAGAGTTTAAGAGTAAGGAGCCATCTCAAGTGTCATGCCAAATACCATTGGATTCATGTTAGTTCTAAAATTTACAGTGGTAGTCATTATAATTAGGAAAAAGTTTAAAGACACTTGTAGTTTATTTGGCATAATTCTAACACCTCTCTGGATATTTTAACTTTGCATAGTGAACTTATGAATTTAAATTATGCTGCTCTGCTGAACATTGATGCTGCAGATACTGCTGATAAAATTGCTCATGTCCTGAGGTCAGTATTTCTATTTTAATCAAGCTTCAAGAATATACAGTTTGATCATGCTGGGAATATTTTATTCCAGACCATTATGTTGAAGCTTGTCTTTAACAACATCAACATATTGGCAGTCAAAGTACATGGCTTAAACCTGAAAATGGACTCCCAGAGAGAGTTATCAAATTAACAGACTGGCAAGCCAAGAATGGGTAAGATTCTGCACAGAGCCTTACCAACCTAAGACAGAAATGCATTGCTTTTGATAATGCATATATTCCATGATGTGTAAGGAAGGCATTCTTGGCAGAATGACCTAAGACAGACTCATTCTTTTATATGAAATAAAAAAGGGGGGATAGGTGGAGAGCTTTGGGGACTGCTTGGCAAGAATCTGACATTGGCCAAGGACAAGGAAATGGGCTGCTTGGCAGGAATATGACATTATCCAAGGACAAGGATGTAGGCTTCAGGCAGGAATCTGGCATTAGGCTAGAACAAAGAAATAATTTCAGGCAGGAATTTAAATATTAGTCTATAACAAAGAAGTAATTTCAGGCAGGAATATAAATTTTATATTCGAACAAGGTAATAGGCTTCAGACATGAAAATGTTTTTGGGCTAGGATGGGGAGTTTGGCTCAGATATTTTGGTCATCCTGATAAACCCTTAGAAACAGTAGTTATGGGAGTCTTCACAGAATTTTGTTTATTGCCTTGCTTGTTCTTTGATTCTTTGTGTTTATTATCTTGCTTTTTCCTTGACTATTTGCATCCATTGTATTGCTAGTTCCTCACCATAGAACTGACCTTAATACTTTCATATAATTAAAATGGTATAAAAGCAAAAAATGAGGAAGGTAGATAGGGGGTTGGATAGTGGGGTTCTAGGGAGAGGAAATGGGGAAAGGGGATGGCATCTGAAATATAAATAACTAAAATATCCAATTTAAAAAAAAACTGAATCTAGAGAGAGAACACATGAAAGAACTCAAAAGATATCAACGAAAAGAAGTAGGTAGGAGCAGACCTAGTAAAGAGTGCCGGATGCCAGGATTCTTCTTGAGAGTGTGCTGTATCAGGAACAATAGTTTTTATTTTCATCATCTTCATTAATGTTGAGGTCCTTTGTAATCACACCTGTGTATGCTGTAAAACTCACAGGAGGAAGTGGGGCAGAACAGCATCACCTCACACAGGTGTGCCACAGGCCTGTCACAGTTTTGCCTTTTTATGGAGCTGTGGAATCCTCTTGAAGCTCTTAAGCTCTTAAGCACCAGCATTTGTTGGCTGTGATGCAATATATTCAGTATTAAATGCAGTAGAGCAAACACTGTTGGATGTTAGTAGCACATCCTGGTCTCATTCAGGGACCCTCTCTTTTCTTTTGTTCCTTCCCATGTCCAGGAAATGCTGAGCTTCCTCATTGTCTAAGTTTAAGATGGTCTCATTCAGCTCCTGGCAGGAAATTTTATCAGTCTTAAGATCTCAGAATCAGTATCATTCCATGGAGTCAGTTTTCTATTGGTCTGTACCATGACTGTGATGTCCTCAACACAAGCACACTCTGAAACATAGGATTCCACATTCCTATACCAAAAAGGAGCCCAGGGACTTAACACTGATTAGGAAATCTCCATGGTTTCACAGATCATATTTCTGGAAAATATTTTGTAGATTTCTCAACATCATTTTTGGGTCCATCTCAGAAGGGGCCCAAATACATACATACATACATACATACATACATACATACATACATACATGCAATATTTAAAAATTAAATGTTTGGGGAAAAAGAAAAGTCACATAATTGATCAAGCATCTAGTGTATGCCAAATACTGTGTTTTGGTTCATGGTTATTTTTCAACACACCTTTCAGCATATAACTGTAAAGTGATAATGGCCCTTGCTTTATAAATAAAGTAAATGAGGAATAAGCTGAAAAATGTGATTCTAGCAATGCAGCTAGTAAGCTGGGGTGGTATTCAAACCATGCCAAAATCTAAACTCCTGTCATAATTCACTTGCTTTCTTCTGTCAAAAGTTTATTCATGAGCTGAAGTATAATGACAGAGGCAAATGGTCAAGAGTGGGACGGAGGGGGCATGTTTTCATAAACTGGACAGAGAATATAGAGAGATCATGAAGAATATCTTGTACTGGATGATGAAGGCAAGAATGGAAATGGGAGAACAGCAAAGCCAATGGGAGAACAATTAGAAGTGGGATGGCAATATGGAGGAATACAAGCCTCACAATTGAATGGATCAATTATCTTTTTGTAAGTCTTGAATCAAAGACCTTATTTAATGGGCAATAGTTTTTTCTCTCCAGTTTTGCTTTTCATATTAAACACAATTATATTTCATTCTTTTCCTTGTACTAGACAATATCTTTAACCCAGGAAAAATGCATAGGAATTCTCTGTGCTAAGGATCGAGTGTCCACCATTTTGTATGTGTGCTGGTCTCATCAGTATATCAACTGGAGAGGGCAATGGTAGATGCCATCATCAAAAGAAATAGTGGTTTTAGTATGACGAGTTCTATAGTGTACTTATGAATACCTAGTGCCATTCATAGCAGGTCACACTCCGGTGCCTAAGAAAAATTCAACTACCAAAAAAAGGGGCAGGGTTTGGTTTTCACTCTCTTTTGTCATTATAATCTTCAATTTTAATCCAAAATTCAGATATATTCCAGTCTTTTCAAATACTTGGAGACCGATACAAAGACAGGAGCAGAACAGCAGTGATGGATCACCACTTGACACAGATGAACTAGCTCCAGGTTAAGCTTAATGTTAATAGCATGTGCCAGTAGATATGATTTATCAACCCCACCCCTCAAAGCAAAGGATACAACATGATCCTGAATGGTGCAGTTCTTACTGTGCAGGTCTTTAATCCAGAGATGACGGCATCCGAGAACATGTTAAAAATGCAATTACTTCACTTTTCCCTGAATCTGTTGAATTAGAGAAATATCAACATGTGAAGTCAGAATTCTGTGCTTTCCCAGATATTCTGAACAATTCAGATGCATATGAAATCTGAAAGCCACCAGTGTCCTGGTTAGCGTGTGTGTGTGTGTGTGTGTGTGTGTGTGTGTGTGTGTGTGTGTGTGTGTATATGTGTGTGTGTGTGTGTGGTGTGAAGGACAATGTAAGAAATATTACATTTTACACAATAGTGAGCAAACATAGTGTCTTTGCTAAATCTTCACAGTGTTCTCCGGCATAGAGTTCTCAGACTTAATTAGTAAGTGAGTCTGAGCTCTCTGTGGAGGTCAGAGGGAAGAATAGTATACAATATTCATAATAATCCATCCTCAAAAATTGCCAATAAATAGAAAAACATTCAATGAGACTTTAATAAAGAATGCTTTAAATATTTAATTTGACCCTCTCATTCAATATAAAAAATAACTGTCTGGTCTGAGGATGTAGTCCAGTGACAGAATAATTGCTCAGGATTCATAAGGCCCAAGGTTAATGCCAGCATTACAGACAAAACAACAATAAATAAACATAATCATGATAAGTGTATGTGATTCTTTACATATTTTGAGAAGTAGGAATTATGACACGATATAATAATTATGACATAGTGTGTTGTCAATAATCATCAGCTGAAGGAAGTGCAGAGAGGAAGGTAGGAAAGACAGAAAGCCCAATGAGAATGAAATAAATAAAACAAACAAAAATTAAGCAAGTAAGAAAGCCCAATAATGATTTTACACTGGCACATGAATTTTATTTCCCAACAGTGTGGTCTGTGAAAAGGGAGATTCCTCCAGTCACTTAACATATAATAAAACTACAGAATAAAAATCTGTAGGGAAGCAGACGCTCTCAGTGTTTGTAGACGCCAATCTTACACAATCCTTAGTGATCACATTCATGCAGTTTTCCTGCATGCTTTTTTTTCCTATGAAACAATCCATTTTCTTAAACAATAATAATTGCTAGCAGCCTCACTTTAATAAACAACCGGACAGTAATAAATCAGGATGTGTCTCTGCAGAGGGAGAGAGGGTGGCTTCAGAAAGCAGATGTTAGCATCCAACTTCCAAGAATTTATCATAAACAGAAAAGAGTAAAGAGCATGAAAAATTCCTTGGCAGAGTGATTTGAATACAGAGCTAAGGAAAGGCCATTTTCACCATCAAATAGATGCTAACATCCTAATTGCCAGAAAAGCAGCTTTTTTTGAGGAGCAGTAATGCTAAAATGTGATTGCATTTATAAGAAATGGTTAAACAAACTGAGAAACAGCAGGATTAACTTTCTACTGGGAAATCCACTGCAGAGAAATTGCATTCTGTTGTAACAAATAAAAAATATATGCAAATAATGAATTGGAAATCAGTTTTAGGTAAGCAAATAATGTCACAGAAAAGGAATTCCAAGAGCAAAGCTTGTGAATTAACATTTCTTGTTTACTAACTCCTCTTCACTATTCATTCCAGCAAATACTTTAACAACAAAAAGGAATAAAGACACATAAGCCTATCCTAACTAATTCAGAATAGTAATTTTATAATTGTTTCTGTGTTGGTAATGAATAAATCATTTTTTGCTATATGAATAAACAGTAGCAAAAAACTATCATGTTCAGTAAGGAGAGTAATTTTTTTAAACATAACTCTATCATGTAAATCTTCCAAGCAAATGTTTTATATTTCCCAGATTGTGGGTCTTACTAGTATGATATTTTTATTTACTGTTGTTACTACTTGTTATTGCTGATGTTTCTGAATACCAACCAAGTCAATGGTACCATAGAAAGTAACTTTAGAAATTGTAATCACATATATTTCAAACCCCAAATAGGCTATTCTAACAATGAGCTGTTTGAGAGACCCTATTACAATACATAGTAACATGGGGTGAGGAGATGCTACATTTATTTTAAGAGAGAGAAAGAGAAAAAAAAAACCTCTGTATTTCATTTGTTACACTGCTAACTTCACTTTAGGTAATTGCATTCAGCTTTATTATTGCCCAGAGCAATAACTGATTGTTAGTTATTGAAGTCTGAAATGATTTTCTCATTTCCCAGGGGATTCTAGAGATTTACATGGTGCACAGCAGCAACTAATAGATATAATCTGGTCATAATGTAGCCATATACTGTGTTATTTACTTGTAGAGAACATAGATGTTCGACATTTTAACATTTCCTTTGGAAGGGTGGCATATTTTACTAAAGATATGTAAACATTGATTGCATGCTGCTGCACTTTTTAAGACTATCAGAATGTCAACAATCTTTTGGAAAAGCAAGTTAGAAATAATATTTTGTTAGAATTTGTGAAATTACACATTCATTTGTGAATGCATATTTTTATCCTTTGGTGACTTAAAACATTATATTTTAACTTAGGGACTTGCAAGAGAACTTCTTAATATATTAAAATCCCTTTACAATTCCAATCAAATTCTATGTTAATATATTCAAAGTAAATATTATCAAGTAAATTTTATTTGTGGCTATGCAGCAAGAATGTTTTTTTAAAAACTCATTTCCTTTATTTCATTTTTTAATCATAACACTTCTTAATCAAAACGTTATATAAATATAAACTTTTTCTTCTTCTTGAACATACTGATTAAAAAAAAAAAAAAAAAGCCTAAGTTCAAACTACTAAAAGCATACAAATACATTCTGAAGACAAGAGAGCCAGGCAAGTTTCTACCAAAGTGCTCACCATTGTTGTGTGGGAAATTTTTCTTTACAAAATAATAATCCTAGCCTGCTCTCATTCTGAATGCACATATCATTCAAATATACCGCATGTGATGTTGAATAAATAAATTCTAAAGCATTATAATGTAATAGGGGCAAATGTTTTATTAAAGAAGGTTTTTCTTTGCCTTTTTTTCCCTTTCCAAGTGGTATGAATGTTTTATGAAGGTTTCAGAGTATCCCTACTGGAAACATTATGTGGCCTGTACATTTCACAAAGGAGGAGACATTTTCACATCTTAGTCTCAGCAGTCCTGTGACTGTTACCTACAAAATACCTTGTGTATTAGAAATAAGATTTCCTGATATCTTTCTCAATGTAAAATAATGAACTAAAGCAAAAATTTGGGGTATGATAGATATGTTTCATTTTTCAGGATTGAATTTAGCACTGTGATGTGTGCTTTCGTTTGTTAATTCTTCAGCTAATTTTGAAAGCCTTCACAAAGAAATGGTGATCCTCACTACTTGTGAGCAAAGATTTATTAGACAAGAATCTCAGTACAGGCTCAACTTATATAAGTATAAAATATAGTGTAAGAGTTCCTCATAAATAATTTAAGCTAGAATAGTTATTATAATAAACACACAAAGTAAATTTTGTAAAACAATGCCCCTGAATTTTAAAAAGAATGCTGACTTGCTAATTCTCTCTCTCTCTCTCTCTCTCTCTCTCTCTCTCTCTCTCTCTCTCTCTCCACACACACACACACACACACATATATATATATATATATATATATATATATATATATATATATATATATATATATATATATCCTATGTCCTCCAGTATTGATTCTATAAAGAGTCTTAAGTCAGTAACCACTTACTAATCTAATCAGAAATTATTCACTGTAACATGTAGAAAGGGGAATATTCTATGCACAAACTGATCTTCCAACTATGTATCTGCTTTGAATTTTAATTGTGTTGAAATCCAGTGCAAAGGCTTTAACCAGTTGGATGTCTCAAATATTACATCTGTATAGAACTCAGTCAAGTGTTTTCAAATTTTGGTCCTCGTTTTGGACTTTCAGTCTTCTCAGTCATGTGGTAAGGGTCTCTACAATGGTGGTCAGAGGAGGTACAAAGGGAGAATGACTAGGCTAAAACATAAATACTGGAACTAGGCTGGCCTTGGGCACTGGGAATGTGGGTGGAACATAAGAAGGTTGGCAGAGGGAGTGTGCCTTGCAGAAGTAACACATGCAAAAGCCCAGAACTGGGCAGGGTTTTGCCAGGAGATTAAGTGGCCTAAGCAAAGAAAGACTAAGACAGCCAAAAGATTCCACCACAAGAAGAATGATAAAGCCTTTAACACATATTCCTATGGTTAATATCACACAGTATTTAAGAATAACCCTGCTGTTTACAAACTTGTTTGAACACAATTTAATAAAAACTTCGGTGAAAATTGGCTACAGAATAATAAATGTGGCACATTTATATAAACTTGAAATAATACATTAAACAATGCTGTTTTATGGTTAATTATAAATGTGACAAAAAATACACAGGCCAGGAACCTTTCTTTTGAAAGAATGGTACAGAAGCAGGATTTCAGGTGCCCGGCAAGAACACACAGGGACTCCAGGCTTCAATGTAACAAGCAAAATCATTAAAAATATAGGGCAAGATATCACAGTCTGGCCATGACTCTGATCAGGTCTAAGTTGAGCTGTATGGCAGGAGTATGGCAAAACAGGCTTCTATCTACTGAAAGGACACTGGTCCCTACAACTCTGGGCTCACCTAGGCCAACTGTGCAGGAGCAAATCTGCTTCCTGTCCACTCAATATTGTGTTGTTGGGGAGCAATGCCTGCCTTTCCAGGGAATAGATTTCTGAAGACTAGGAGGAAAACGAGAACTGAATATTCAGGTGCTTCTCCCCAACAAAAATTACTTCCTCTCAAAAAATAGGCAAAGTGCTGGAGGCACTGCCTTTCTCTGTTAATGGAACTCACTTCCCACTTCCATCAGGAGGAAAAACAGCAGGAGTGGGAAGTCATTATTTCTCCTCTAAAATGTTGACAAGTTTTCTCAAGCACAAAGGAGAGGAGCTGGCACACAGTGGGTACTCAAAATATTTATTACACTAAGATCTTACTAAGAGTAAAGCAAGTGTGGTTTACATATATACTAGAATACTATTCAGCATTTTAAAAGGCAATTATTATTTCTAACAACACAAATGACTCTGAAGGACTTTTAGCTAAATGAGATAGGACAGACACAAAATGATAAACACTTCTATCTATCTATCTATCTATCTATCTATCTATCTATCTATCATCTATCTTAGATCTGTCTCTTATTCTTATCTATCATCTATTAGTA
>JANHMN010000004.1:120961459-121041776 GCA_030674055.1 Rhabdomys pumilio
ATGTCTCAAATATTACATCTGTATAGAACTCAGTCAAGTGTTTTCAAATTTTGGTCCTCGTTTTGGACTTTCAGTCTTCTCAGTCATGTGGTAAGGGTCTCTACAATGGTGGTCAGAGGAGGTACAAAGGGAGAATGACTAGGCTAAAACATAAATACTGGAACTAGGCTGGCCTTGGGCACTGGGAATGTGGGTGGAACATAAGAAGGTTGGCAGAGGGAGTGTGCCTTGCAGAAGTAACACATGCAAAAGCCCAGAACTGGGCAGGGTTTTGCCAGGAGATTAAGTGGCCTAAGCAAAGAAAGACTAAGACAGCCAAAAGATTCCACCACAAGAAGAATGATAAAGCCTTTAACACATATTCCTATGGTTAATATCACACAGTATTTAAGAATAACCCTGCTGTTTACAAACTTGTTTGAACACAATTTAATAAAAACTTCGGTGAAAATTGGCTACAGAATAATAAATATGTGGCACATTTATATAAACTTAAAATAATACATTAAACAATGCTGTTTTATGGTTAATTATAAATGTGACAAAAAATACACAGGCCAGGAACCTTTCTTTTGAAAGAATGGTACAGAAGCAGGATTTCAGGTGCCCGGCAAGAACACACAGGGAC
Organism: Rhabdomys pumilio; assembly: GCA_030674055.1. NCBI lineage: Eukaryota > Metazoa > Chordata > Mammalia > Rodentia > Muridae > Rhabdomys > Rhabdomys pumilio. The sequence goes on from JANHMN010000004.1 coordinate 120,962,088, forward strand.
TCCAGGCTTCAATGTAACAAGCAAAATCATTAAAAATATAGGGCAAGATATCACAGTCTGGCCATGACTCTAATCAGGTCTAAGTTGAGCTGTATGGCAGGAGTATGGCAAAACAGGCTTCTATCTACTGAAAGGACACTGGTCCCTACAACTCTGGGCTCACCTAGGCCAACTGTGCAGGAGCAAAGCTGCTTCCTGTCCACTCAATATTGTGTTGTTGGGGAGCAATGCCTGCCTTTCCAGGGAATAGATTTCTGAAGACTAGGAGGAAAACGAGAACTGAATATTCAGGTGCTTCTCCCCAACAAAAATTACTTCCTCTCAAAAAATAGGCAAAGTGCTGGAGGCACTGCCTTTCTCTGTTAATGGAACTCACTTCCCACTTCCATCAGGAGGAAAAACAGCAGGAGTGGGAAGTCATTATTTCTCCTCTAAAATGTTGACAAGTTTTCTCAAGCACAAAGGAGAGGAGCTGGCACACAGTGGGTACTCAAAATATTTATTACACTAAGATCTTACTAAGAGTAAAGCAAGTGTGGTTTACATATATACTAGAATACTATTCAGCATTTTAAAAGGCAATTATTATTTCTAACAACACAAATGACTCTGAAGGACTTTTAGCTAAATGAGATAGGACAGACACAAAATGATAAACACTTCTATCTATCTATCTATCTATCTATCTATCTATCTATCTATCTATCATCTATCTACCATCTATCTTAGATCTGTCTCTTATTCTTATCTATCATCTATTAGTATACTAATTTATATATAATATATAATATTTATTTATTTATTTATTTATTCATTTATTTATTTATAAAAATCTTACAAAGCCAAATTCTTGCAGAGTGGAATGGTGATTACCAGGATATGGACAATGGGATGGAGGGAAAAGAAACAGAGATGTTGGCCAGAAAGCACAATCTTTCATCCTGGTAGGACTAAGTTTTTGAGATATACTGCAGAAGGTAAGAGTCAGCAGTTTCTATCTCAGAGCTATAGAGATAACTCAGTGGAGAAAGCAATTGCCATGCAAGCATAAAATCGGAACTTAGAACTTTCGGCACCCATGTAAATGCCTGGCACTCATTGTAATCCACCAGTACTTCCAGTGCACAGAAGACAGAGATAGGGACCCTCTGAGTTAGCTGGCTAGCTTGACTGGCTGTATTAGCAAACATGGGTTGGAGTTTAGATACCTGGCCTTAAAATAAGTAAGGTAAGGTAAAATACAGTAAGACTCCTGATGACACCTTGGTGCCTCTGTGACCATAGGCACACATGTGCCCATGTATGAACACACATTTGTGAACATGCATATATACCATACAGGCATAATTATGTAAAATAATGATAATTATTATGTATTTAAAATTGCTTAGAAAGTATATTTTTAAGATCCTCACTACGAAATGTAAATTTGTGAAGTTATGAGGATAGATATGTTAATTCAATTAATTATTCCACATTTACTAATACCATAATTGAGTACAAATCAACTGCCTTATAGTAATTTGTACAACATAGAGTTAAACAGTACTAAGACCACACGGAATAGATGTGTTGATGTGCATAAGAGATGACGTTTCTGAAAACAAAGATAGTGACTAGCCAGGCAAGAACAAAGGTAGGAAGCACATTGCCAGAGCAACCCAATCTTCTTCTAAATCAGTCTTCAGGATTAACGTTCCCTAAGTGTTTTTCTGCTTTTAATTAGCTTCTTTTCTACTTGCAGAACTTCTGATCACTGAGATACTGAAGTGCCAAAAAGAAAAAATTATCCCTCAGTAAGATCACACAGATAAGCAAAACATCCCTCAAAGTCAAAGTGACCTGTCCCTTTAAGCACTGCTTTCTCTAATACAACATGACCCTGGGATGCAGAGGCTCTGAATTCAGTCAAGTTGTAACAAAATCCTGGCCTCAACACTTGATAAAGAAGATATTGATCTAAGTATTTTAACCTTTCTACAGCAGTTTCCTCATTTATAAATAACCTGATTACTACCAGCTAGTTACTTGTTTAGTACACTGGGTAAGTTAATGTATGTTGGTAATATAGCTCACTGGTGGATAAAGCTTCTACTGTGCTAGAGGCACTACATTTAAAATCCAGAGTCACAGCTGCACCAAGTGTATACATTAGTTAACTTAGGAGGTGTTTTTTCTTTTCACATGATAAGTAGAGAAATGTTAGCAAATGGGTTGTTTTATTTTACATTATTAATAATAATCTATAACTTAGCATATTTATGTCATGTCCCGTCAAAATTGTGAGTATGTTAATGCCAAACACATTAGTAACCACTAACAAATGGAAAACTAACCAATTGATTTGAGTGCATGGCTTTTAACTTTGTTTAATCAAGTCAGAGAAGCAAGTACTTATTGTTTCATTTCATGTTGATAGAGCCCCACAATGGATATTTCTAGACACTCAAGCTTTGCTTGTATTTCATTAACAATGTGATACATTGGCTAGTATTTAATATTTTTTGCTTGAGTTGGTTCAGAAGATAATGTATTTGCTATTAAATTTATTTTTTATACCTGCTGCTTAGAAAAAGAGAAGCATTTTGAGAACAATCTACGTTTTTCTTGCACAAAGAGTACTGACTCAGAAAATGACAGAAGTTCCTTATCAAATGCTGGGCAAGGATTAGAAGTACATGTTTAGTAATTCATTAAGTCTCACGCAAAAGGACACCAAACAGCTGCATTTCAGCCATGGAAAGTCATATCCAATACATGACCCACTATCTTTATCCCTGACATTTAATTGGGTGGGCACTTCACCTGAGGTTAACAGAAGACTTCTTAGGTAGCACAATAGGAAAGCCCTGCCTCTAGTAACAGTGACACAGGTAAGAATGAATAGGTACACATTCAGTGGTGGTTCAGTCCTGGTTGCAAATGGAAGTGACAACATACAAAGGAAGGTGTCCAGGTGGACATGGCGGCTGAGGACGAAGGGTCTACTGTCAGCTGAGGCAGCACTGAAGTTAAATGTGGTAATGTGTGAGGTGGCAAAGGCTGCATTCTACCAACCACAGCACTTGTATTCATACACCCCTAATCTTGCTGAAAATACTTTCATTTCCCTGGTGACTCGGATGAATCTTTAATTAAAAATAACACAAAATTTTTTAAATGTGGAAGTTCAACTGAGTGCCACACATAAGTACTGTATTGCTGTACCTATGTTCAGTGATGAGAAAAATCACAATAATAGTGCTTTAGTACTGGGAAATCCTTCATATTCTGTATGAGACCTCTTTGTTGTCACCTGTGCCAAATCTTTGAACATATCTGAGTATATTTTCAGAAGCAGTCTACATTTTAAGGACTTACGTAGAGATGAAGACAATTGGTCAGCTTGTATTTATTTCATATGGTTCTAAAAAGCAAACTCATTGTTTCATTTATTTACATTACAGAAGTTGAAGGCTATAGAATTTCTAAACACACAAACAAGCCAAACAATGTGCTTAGACTTTTAGATTTATAGATGAGAAAAGAGATATGTCTGCTCAGTTCTTAAATATATAGATTACTGACAAGTTATCTAAAGCAGTTTCAGATGTAGAATTTGCTCATTTCCTTTAAATCTTTTATTAGCTGCTCAAATGATATATTATAGCTGTATAATAGGATGATATATCCTCTAGATAATGATGTATCTATACAATAGAGAAACTATATAACTATGCTTTTGTTTGACATGTGTGGTTATGTGTGTGCATCTGTGTGTGTATGTTTGTGAGTGTGTGTCTACGTGTGTGTGTTTGTGTGTATTCCTAGGTAAATTTTATTTTCAAATTTAAAAAAGAGAGAGAGAGAGAGAGAGAGAGAGAGAGAGAGAGAGAGAGAAGGAAGAGCTGAATGCCCGATGTAAGAATAGGTTGCTCTCTCAGCTGATCCCACTGCATCATAGAATTTCCTGTCTCCTTTTGTTGTCATAGTAATACCTCTCAGCCTATTTATGTGCTTGTCAGTGTTCTTCAGTAGCTAGGGCATTCTAGAGGAATAAATCTGTGTCCCCTATGTCCTGTAACCCCAGTATTAGGAGCCTAGTGGTCATCCTATAAATATGTGTTAAGTCACACATGGAAAATACAAAAAAACATATATAAACATTGTTTAAAGGTCTAAAATTGCTATTCTAAGATAGCAACTAACTGCTTCCAGGAAATACAACTTTTAAAGCCACTATTTGGACTTAGGAGGCCATTAGACTCCAAAGATGACAACGACAGATAGAATGGTTCACTGTTTCATTCCAGGAAGGAGAAAAATTAGCAATCAAAATTTGCTATCAGAGGGCCAAATTAATAAGATATCAAAGCATTATTTGAAATCAACTATAACATACATTTCCTGTGGCTATTACAGACTTTAATTTTGATGATCCCTTTGATACTAATGACCTTTGATACTGAGGAATGGAAAACATAGCAGAGCTTGCCGCATGCTCTTTCTTTTTTGTATGCATTTAATATGGAGAACTATGTTTGCTCGACTTCATGCTGATGAAGGTGGAAGGGGGAGACGGAGGTGGAAGCCTGCCACTGAATTTGAATTATGTAGGAAACATAGCCGTGTTGAACTGTCTTGTCAATATCTCCTTCCAGCTGGTGCTGACATAATTAGGCGCATCAAGCACAGAAGAAGACATTTGAAATTCAAAGCACTGTTCCAAGTCCTGTGAGTAGCTATGAAAGGTGCCTAAAGTGATCAATGACACATGGTAAGGTGTACAGTTCTTGTTGGTTATCCACCCACTTTGAGTCTATTATAAGATATGGAGAAGTAGAAAAGCCAAGATTTCTGGCTTCTTTAGCAGTGGCCTTGTTGAAAGAGTTTGACTTATTAGAATGTGTTTCCTTTTGCAACACACAAACGCACACACACACACACACACACACACACACACACACACACACACTGAATCTTCCTGCACAAGCACATAGCAGAAAAATATAATTCCTGAAGCTAGAATGACACCTCCTTTTACCTAACATATTCCCTCTACTTACTAGCATATATTAATTAAAAACATGCCAATTAATATGTATTTAAAAGTATAAATACATAGATAGGGTGCCTTGATCTTATTTACTTTATTAATAAAGTAAGAACATAACTGTTCTAGTGGATTAAAAAGTTGAAAATAATTCAATAAACTAAAGTTTCTGTAGCATATAGATGACACTCCCTAATGAAAACCCTGTATAATTATACCAAGTGGTGGAAATTATACTGGTAAATATCATTCATTTTGGCGTCTACAAAAATAATTCAGGCTTCTACCCATCTCTGTTGCTTGACTCTTATCTGCCACTTCTTTCTCCTAACTTTTTCTTGCATACTTGTCAAACTCTCTAGTTTTTATACATTTCTTTGGCAGAGCAGATTACATGTCACTTTCAAATGTGATGTCAAAGCCCATGACTTGAGAGTCTCAGATGCTACTCTATAAAAGACTTATCGAAGTATTTTGCTAAACAAAGGCAATTGTCTCCCTAGAAGAACTTTGGTGGCAGCTTCAGATATGCAATGTCTACTGTCATTCATAGAAGATTTTGTCACAGTTGAAAAATGACACCATATGGAGTAAGGTCCGTAAATACCTTCCTACAGCATGTGGAGGTATAAATTTAGTCTGAGATCCAAAAAAAAAAAAAAAAAAAAAGCAAGCAGTAATCTGAATGGCAGCTTTCAAACTTTAAGGTAAAAGTCTAAAGGCCCCTGTGGGAAAGAGAGGTTAAATGGTTGAATATCTATATTCTTAAATATCAAAATTTTCTGTTGGTAGATATTATTTGTTTTACAGGGGAGAGTCTATGATCCAAGAAAAGATTTGAAAATCACTTTACATTACTTCACTAAGTAAACAAAAGGAATAGTCAGAGATGAGTAATTTAGTAGAAATTAGCAGAATACAAAGTGAAGGTGTATGATGGTCTTGTACCAGTGTGTGCAAGGTTATTTCCCATTTTCCTTTCTGTTAGATTTAGTGTATCCAGTTTTGTGTTGAGGTCCTTGATCCACTTGGTCTTGAGTTCTGTGCAGGGTGATAAATATAGATCAATTAGCATTCTTCTACATGCAGACATCCCATTAGACCAGCACCATTTGTTGAAGATTCTTTCCTTTGTACGATATTGCCTTCTTTGTCAAAAAATCAAGTGTCCATAGGTGTGTGGGTTTATTCTGGGTCTTTAATTCTATTCCATTGATGAACCTGCCTGTTTCTGTAACAATACCAGGCAGTTTTTGTCACTATTGGTCTGTAGTGCAACTTGAGGTCAGAGATGGTGATTCTTTCAGAGATTCTTTAATTGTTCAAGATTGTTTTGGCTATCCTAGGGGTTTTTTTTTCTTTGTTGGTTGGTTTGGTTTGGTTTCGTTTGGTTTGGTTTGGTTTGGTTGGGTTTGGTTTCGTTTCGTTTGGTTTTCCATTGAAGTTGAGAATTGCACTGTAAAGGCCTGCAAAAAAAATGTGTTGAAATTTTGATGAGGATTGCATTGAACATGTAGATTGCTTTTGGTAACATGATCATTTTCACTATATTAAACTTACCTACACACGAGCATTGGAGATGTTTCCATCTTCTGATATCTGTTTCGATTTCTTTCTTCAGGGACTTAAAGTTCTTGCCATATAGATCTTTCACTTGCCTGGTTAGAGTGACACCAAGATATTTTAGATTATTTTATTGTGAAGGGTGTTGTTCCCATAATTCCTTTCTGTGCCTGTTTATCATTTGTATAAAGGAGGTCTACTGATGTATTTCCATTAATTTTATATCCAGCCACTTTGCTGAATGCAGTGGTACAGAAGACAATTACCTGAACAGAATACCAATGGCCCAGGTTCTACGATTAATTGTTAAGTAGGACCTCATGTAAGTAAAAAGCTTATGTAAGACAAAGGACACTGTCAACAGGACAAAATGGTAGCCTACAGACTGGGAAAAGATTGTCACTAACTCTACATCTGACAGAGGGCTAATATCCAAAATATATAAAACTTCATTTTTATGGTTTATATTATATAATCTAAGGTTGGTTTATATTATACAATCTAAGGTAGAATCCAGGGCCATAAAATGGGTTCTACAGCATACCTACTTATCTCCAGTCTCTAAGTTGAACCCAAACAACAGAATTAAAGCTTGTCTAATAAATGCCAGCACTGGTTTGTCACAGTTCTAAGTTACAGCCATTGAAAATATCTCACACCCCAGAAACCAAATATAAACATGAAGGTACTTACTCTATGTGTTTAAAGAGAAAGTCACAATTAAAAATGCATTCTTTTAAGAGCTATGAATTCTCTTTTAGATAAGAACCAAACTTCTAATACATATATGAGCTAATAGGAAGCAGTGAACAAAGCTTTATGTGTTGCAGACCTCAAGGTGTCAAGATCACAGTTAAAATCTATTAGAAGGAAACATGGGTAGGAAAAAGGGGAAGAAGCTTAGATTTGTCCTGGGGTCTGAAGGTTGGAAAACCAGCCTTCAGACCCCAGGACAAATCGAGGTAGATGAAAGAAGAAGGAGGAAGGTTATGCATGAAGAATATTACTCTGCAGCATCAGCCTCAGAGTGCTCTGGTAGGTTCAGTGGAAACTATCAACCCAAACTGCCCTTCAGAGGAGTCCTGATTCTTACAACATCTGGACAATATCTGTACTAGAAGCCCCTTGGGAAAGAGTGACCCTGGACAAAAAGTGGCTGTGTGCTGTCAGTGACAGTAGTTGGGCCTGTCACTCAATTGTATTCCTCCTTGAAGAACTACACAGTGTTTCTTCCATGATCTCCATAGTTTTCACATACGAAGAGGAACATTTTTAGAGAGTGATTAACAGTTACAACTTGACACACAATAAATTCAGCTATGCCTTCTTATCAGGTTGTAAAGTAACCAAACATCATTTTTGCTTTCCTAAAATAATTTTTCCTCTACCAATAATTTGTCCTGAAACAGCAGAGTCTTCAGTGGAGGGCTATAATTGTCTATATTTTCATATTCTATATAACTTGTTAGCCTATGGATACATTTACTCATTTAAAAAATATACAGTCATAGAGTACAAAACACAAAGTAAAATGCATATAATTTATTTTAAATGATAAAGTTTATTAAATTATCCACATTATTTTTATAATACAAATTATAGAATATACAACATCCATAAACAGAAAAAACTCAACAGATATTAATGACTGAATGGATCAGTCAGCACCATCATAGAACATGCAATTCCATGTCAATATGAGAAGTCCTTTGCACTGGAATATTTGCAATGGACTCAGAATTCTGATACAATTCTTGGCCTAGAATGTGCACTCAGATAATATAAATAAAAAGTAAACTAAAATGTGATTGGTGGTTAAGGTATATTACATTTTAAAAATACTATTATGGGTGGGGGAGGAGAAAGCCTTGTTTCTATGTTTATGTATTTTACACTCCATTTTATGGCTGTGTTTCCTACAGTTTCATCTCTGAAAATAATATAAATCCAGAAAATAAACCACACATTGAACAATGAGAGTTTCTTAAACCTGCAAATGATTGTTTTAAAGCAAAGAACATTTCAGGATGACTTTAGTACTTTTGATTTTTTGTTTCTTTTCAGCTAGCCACACTAGGTTTTATAAACTTCTTCCAATAGGTACCTGTTCTATTAAATTTAACAAGAAACACTAATAAAATAAAACCATAACTTTAGAAGCTGCTATGACATATATTTGACAGTCATTCTTTGCCAGTAATCCTTGTGGGAAACTTAATGAAACTTCTATAAAAACAATATTTACTGCTTCTCTCAGCTCTGTGGACATTTAAAAGATGTGTTGGGGGGCATGGATGTCTGTCATCAAAATGAAAAAAATCAGAAGCACTAAAATCAACCTTTACATTTACACACAATTTTACAAAAACTTATAAATCGAGTTTCCCTGCTTCCTTTAAGAATGAGTGCTGCGGGTTAGCTCTGAGTTTCAAAACAGAAGGGTACATTTTGTTTCTGCAGGAGTTGCATAAAGCATCAGAATTCAACCAGGGCCTGAAAGACAGATATTTATTATGTATTATTCATTTGGCCCATTTTAGATCTTGTCATATAGATCTATACTTTTAAATAATAAAAATCATCACTAGGTAATGATTGAAGGAGACTTGACTTACGTGTCTACTTTGGGAATTGTGTCTAAGGGCGTCTTAGTTGTTGTTTTGTGAGCTTCAGGCACCCCTGCTAGTGCCCACAGAATAACAAAACCCATTTGGTAGTTAAAGTAAGAATATTTCCCTACCGAAATTGCCTGTTTTTATTATCATAAGAACGGGTGCACTGAACTTAGCTCAGCTTCCAAGGTCTCAGCGAGAATGCCATGATTAATGAGGTGGCCATTAATGTCAGTAGATTGAACAACCGAAATCTGATTATATCAAAGTGCTTCCCAAACATTAGGGTCACATTAACAGTTTATTGAAACAAGCTGATAAAATTTAAAATGGTCATCTAATTCCCTTGGGTTCCTAATTGTTGTATGATAAATCACTCTGTAGAGAAATCTATTACAATGTTCCAAATGAGAAAATATAATTTACTAGGGTATTTGAAGCACTTCAGTTCTTTACCAGGAAGATTCTGCTAGAGTGGGAAAGAAATACTCAGATTTGTTTTAAGTGTCCGGCCTTGAATAAAACCTCTTAATGATAAATCTTCCAAGTATGAACTGGCTAAGAAAAATGATGCATTTTATGACCCTGTCTTATGTAAAAACAAATTACATTAAAGTTCCTTGTGAGTCGATTACCCAAAGTTCAGCATGAGTGAGCATTTACTGATGCTCATCTACTCTTCTGAAGGAAATTGCTGCAGAAATCATCAGCATCTTATAAAACAGGTGACTACTTCTTCTCTCTGGAAGTCTGAGAAGGTTCCCTACAAAAACAATGTCTCAGCTTTGAAAGATAATTTAGAAGGATCTCAAACATATGAAGTGAAATCTTTGCCCGGTTCAGGTTTTGGACACTCAATCTCTGAATGTTATATTTCCAGGAATGGCCTAACGCTTTGATACTATTGTTATGTAGTTCAGATTATGTCATTGCTTATTCCTGGAAAAACCACTGGCTAAGAGAGGGGAGGAGGTGAGCATTTCTGGGAATGGCCAGAAGAGGTGGTGACTCCAACTGCTTTGCTATAATTAATGATAGAATTAAGGGAAATGCATGACCATCTATGTGATGCTTGTGGAGAATTGATATTCTGAGCTTAGAGCCCTAATTTAGTAACACTAGAATTATCATTAAAAGCCAAAGGAAAATGCTCTCAGGATGCTTTAGCTGACTCTCTCTCTCTCTTTCTCTTGCTCAAGTTTTAGACCATCCTCACCTCTTTACTAAACCACGGTTTACACAATTAACAGTGTAATCCATCAAATTATACCACACTAGTTTAGGTGTCCATATTACCTATCAATGCTTATGCTTTGAAAATTTCTTTGATGACAGATCATTACAGCATCAGATGCTTAACAAGTCTCCATACTGGATAGAGAATGACTTAGTAAATTGAAAAGAGAATGGGTATCCAGAAGGTAAAGGGTAAGTAGCCCAGTGACTCCTGGTGATTTTTGATGTACATTTGGCAATCAAGATGTCTTAAATATTCATTCTATACATTTTCTTGAATCATTTTGACATTTTCATAAATTAGGCCTTTGTTATCCTTTCTTACGATGTACTCACATGACCTACCAAGAAATACTTTGTTGGGTAAGAGATTTTCAGTTTTAATTTGGCTTCTGGCCTTTAGAAACTCAGAAACAAAGTGACTTAAAACAATTTGTACATGTAAAGGCCATGCAGTGAGTTTGTGTAACAGTTACTGATGACAGAACACAGAAATAGGCAGAGTTGTTGGAGAGTGTGTTTGGGACATCTGAAATATTATAGAAGCCAACTCTTAAATTACTCATTATAACTTAAATGTCCTTATAAACATTCAAATACACTTACTCTAAAAGCTTAGGATTTTTTTGGTAGAATCTGTATGCTTTCTGCTAATAATCATCTAGACCTAATATTCATTGAGGTTTTGTCTAGAGAAGAAAGGGATATCAGGGGAAAGGTGTTAAAAAAACTGTAACTACTGTGCTATGGATTCAAAATAAACACTCTTTATTAAAAACAAACAAAGGTGACTGACACACTAAGCAAAAATATCAGACCCTTTAAACTGTACTCTAGAAAAAGATATTAAGCAAATAAAATTTAGGTATATCTGTAAGAGATCCCAACTTTGCTGTGACTCAAGGCTGAAAGAATTGGCAAACCAGAAGTAGATAAGACTGTGCAGTATTACTAAAGCCCATATCTAGCTTGCTGCTGCTGCTTCTTTTCTTCAAAGAAACATACTCTTGGCAGTGCATGAATTTTTAAAACATCTATTTTTTTCAGTACTGGCATGTTGTCCCTCATTTTAGAGTTTAAACTGATATAGTGCTAACCTATAGTGAGTACATTAATAACAAATGTTGAGGATTCTCTTTTGCTGACTGCATTGCTTGACTCTTCCCTCACATCAGGTCTCTATTCCAGTTTTGTTCTCATCCAAAGGCCTTTATCCAGTCTTCCTAAAATATACCTCTCCATCACTCAATTCCAGATCCTTTCAACAATAGACTCTCAGAAAACCAGAAGCACTATATTGCACGTGATTTCTTTTGCTCTTATGTGAGTACTATGAAAACTGAATATTTTTATGGCTAGAATGTCAATGCCTATAAGAATGTTTGACACAACATAGGAGCTCAGTAAACAAAAATTGTTGAATATTTAGAGAACAGTGTCAATCACAAAGATCTTGTTTTAAAGCAAGTAACTTACAAAGTTTTAGGAATGAAGTTTGGAAAAAGCATAGTGACCACACTGTTATTAGGGAGAATTCTTTTAGGCATCATGCATAGGATCATTTGTCTTTATGTCAGTTTTAACATGCAGCTTTTAAATTTTATTTTATTTTTATGTGAATGTGTATTTTACCAACATGTATATCTGTGTTCCACGTATGTATCTGCTGTCCACTGAGGCCAGAATATAACATTAGACTCCCTGGACTGGAATTAGAGACAGTTGTGAACTGCCTTGTGTGTGCTGGGAATTAAACCTGGATTATTTTTTTAATGCCGTGAAACAATATTCCACTTTTTTTGTGCACTCCAATGAATAACTAGTGGTTTTAGCACCCATTTTATTTCATAGTCTGACAGCATGGATATCTTTGTAATATCTCTATATACAGATAACTTCATATACTGTATTCATTAGGAGTCACACTCCCTAGACATAGAAATTGTCCCCTCAAATATCTGTTTTGTCAGCAGTCCTTAGAAACACACTTAGTCCATTTGACTATTACTCAGCTATGATATGAAATGAAATGAATGATATGAAAATATGTAAAAATCACCAATTTTGAAAACAAAACACTGAGCTTTAAAAATGTATTAAGTATAGATAGATCAGGAAACCGTGAGGAAGAAAAGATGTCTCTTCACTGTAAATAATTACATATCTCCATTACACTAAATGTTTCTATTAGAATTTAATTTAGATGAATATTTACTCCAATAACCCTTATTTCATTCAGTTGCTTTGTCCACATGTATCTATATCAATATCAAACTACATTATTTCCTAAGTTTTGAACTAAGTCTTCATATCAAGGAGGAGGATTCTGTATTTGTCACATCAGTTTTAGTAAAGGTAATAACATTTTCGTGATGCCTTTACTAGACAAACTGCGCAATGGATGATTGAATAGCAGATGAAAAATATTGCTTTTTAAAATAAAATTCCATTAATGATGAAATATTCCTATTACATTACTAACATTATCTCTATTTTGCTATCTATTCTGTGTATAGACTATAGACTATACATATTCCTGACTACTAGACTATCAAAGAAAGATGCAATGGGACACTGTGTGCCTCTAAATGCAAGAGTCTAGAAAATACTCTTTCCAAAAAAAATGAAAAATTAACTTAGTCTTGACAGTTTCTATTTAAATTACTAATGTACAAGAAAATCTAAGGCAGAGAAACTGGAAATCAGTATTACATGCAATTAGCAGATTCTGAACCATGAGAAATGTTATTAGAGAGATAACTTAATTTCTTCAATAAATTACAGGAAAAAATGGTTGATGGAAAAAATAGACTTTCTATAAATAAAATACATGAACCTTATTTGAATTAAAATACTGTAAAACTATTTTTACATTTATGAAACACTTGGACATTTGAACAAGTGAGTCGGTGACAATTAGGGTGAGTGGTGATGTTTGCAAAGAAAGTGAGTCCTGATTTTCTTGAAATCAAAGTGTAATCGAATAAAACAGATTAAAAGCATTGACTGATCTCAGTCACGTGAGTCTTTTTTACATTTACAAAATTATTTACATGTGCACCCACACACTTCTTGCGATTCTATTGGTACTATACTGCATTTAACAGTGAATTTTTTAAAGTTGATTTATTTAAATCTATTTCCTATCATATATATTTTATACAGTGAGCATCCCTTTGCTCTATTCTCCTTTAGTAGAATATATTTATATTTTTATTAATATAGTCGTATTAACTTCATAATAAGTTTTCAAACTTGTTCAGTTATGTGACTGGAAAATTGAAGTGTCATTGCACTTTGTGTTGATCTGCAAACAACACTGACGTGAACATTAAGTCTTTGGAAGCTTCCCAACACAATGGCATAATAAATGTTTAAGGTGTGAGAATTTCTAATTGTCCTAACTTGATCAAAACACATTTTTAGACATGAACTGAATTATTATCCTGTTTCTCAGAAATAGTACACCTACATGCCAATTAAGAATGAACTAAACAAAAATCTCGAAAATAAACAAAGAAAACATTTAAACCCTCAAAATATATATTTAGGCATTCACATTTTAAAATAATAGACTGGCTGCAAATCTTCTACTTGCATATCTTTTAAGCAATGAATATTTAATAATAATTGTTATTACTGCATCACCGGTTATTGTGCTGTGCTGTGGTAGGACTAATACAATACCCTTACAGCAGCTAAAATCCAGAATCAGGACAAGAACATTAGTTGTGAACTATTAATGTATTCATTATGTTGAGTGTTGTCCTTTCTAATTACTTCAGTGTTTGTCTACAAAGATAGCTGCCCCAGCATGACTATTTGGGGCACTGGTTACAGTAACTACTCTAAATACTGGAGTTGTGCTTCTGTATACAGAGAACACTGTGACCTTGTTTGAAAGAACTCACTGGAGTTTGTGGGTCTCTGACGGCTCATTTTAAGTGCAGTGTCTTACTTCTGTAAGCTTTGATATTACAATTGGCTACCACAGTGATGAGGGATGTCATAGGGGAAGAGGAGAGAGCGTTGGCAAGAACGTTGCCAGGTAAAATACAAGATGAACAATGAAATTTTACTTTAAAATAAACTATGGCTAATAATTTGTTAAAGCTAGCTCCCAAATATTGCAGGGCCTTGTCACTATTAGCCTTAAAAAACAAGCCAAAAAAAGAACTTTTATTCATGCTTTCATTTGTGAATGCAGCTGCTGGTGATAAAAAGAATGAGAAATGGGGACCTTGGTGGTGACTACTTGCAGCCCTAAATACTAACACCCAAATAGTGTCTACCATGCCTTTCAGTTCTTTTCTGGAGAGCAAATGGTTCTTGGTTTGCTATGGTGATGAGATGCTATGCTAAGACAGTGCAGTGATTTTGACATTGTTTCTGTTCTTTCAGGCTACTGTAAGCATTGGAAGCGATCATAACAGTAACCAAAGTGCCGGTCAGTAGTTAGAAGAAACAGTGCCAACAGCAGCATCAAAAACCACAAGTGCCTCTTGGAGGCTGCATCTCCACATCTATGTACACTTCTCACATTTTAAATTTTACATAATGTGTTTGTCTTATTAAAAATGGAAACAAAGAGAGAGCACTTTCATCCATTAACCTCCTCCAGGTGCCTTATCCTCTTCCTTCTCCAGCTGTTTTTCCTCCTGTTGGTCCTTGAATCTTTATCTGTTCCTTGAAACAAAATCAACAGTGAAAGTAAAAAAGCCATTAAACCAATGAAATCAGGGATATGGTTACAAATTTAAGTAGCACTTCATCTGAATTAGAGCTACTCTCTTAAATTAAGGAGACTGTTAGTTTATCACAGGGTCTTGTATATCTCTTCACCAATCAATATCAGCTCATGGTTTTCAGTCCAGTCAAGCATAGAAAGCTTTGCCTTGACCTTGTACAGCCAATGAACCATCTCCTGAACTAAAATAATTTTCCATTCTATTCATTTATCCAAGTCAAGCAAAAGCCAGCAAATACATAGACAAGAATCATATATATTCAGAGTGAGAGATAGCACAATTATCCACCCCTAAGAGCTTTCCCTGGAGCCTTCTGACAAGGTCCTCAAATTCTACAATACACACACTCAGGTCGTAGATCTTCTACTTGTTCCATGGACAGAGCAGTTTAGATGATATCCCTAAACTTTGTTTACATTACAGGGAAACTCTGACTGCAGGTGGGGTTTATCTTTGACAAGGCTACTTTATGAAATGTTTATCTAAAACATGGTAATGAAATGTCACATGGTATAATCATTTAGGGAAACATTTTGGAAATTTCTGTAATAATTATAAGCTTGCTATGACATCTGGTCTTCCCATGCCTAAGTGTTTACCAGATAAATTAAAATATATATTTATATTCAGCTTGTACATTGCTAGTGATAACAGCCTTGTTGGTAATAGATAGACTGTGGAAATGAGCCGAGCGTCCATTAACAGGTGATTGGAACAATGTGTAATGTACTCTTATCATGTAATATAGTCTAACAAAACATAAAACCATATAATGATACATAAAACAAAATTATGAACCACAAAGTAATTACACAGAATGGAAGAAGCCAGAATTTTATTGTATTATTCTATTCATGGAAATTTCTAAAAAATTCAAACTAATGCATAGACAAGGAAAGTCCTTCAGTGCTTATGTGTGGATGGGAATGTGGACAGATGCCAACTTCAAAGGGAGCACAAGGGAATTAACAGCCTTGTGTGTCTCCAAAGTATGGTGGTCTGGGAACATGCATCAAAGTGACCAAAATACACACATAACACATTTGCTAATTAGTGTGCCAATAAATCCAAAAGAAACAAACTGTAGTAAGACAATTTTTAATAAGCTCAGAAACAGTAGCCAGAAGTAAATATATTCTTTGTTGTTTTTATGAAAAATTGGGATGGTAATTCTTCTATTATATCCAAAACTTTCCTTATTTTTGTTTTATTTCTTCTCACTTATAACTTAATATTTTTTGCTTAAAAAGTTTTCAAACAAATATTTTTATAATATTTTTCTTTGTTGTAATAATTTTATGCTAATTAAAGTTTGCTGTATGTACATACTTGTCTATGTATTTTATATACCAGCATCATCACAGTCATAATACTTATTTTTTCATGTTTTCCCTTTTTCTATCAACAAAGGACTCTATTATACCTCATTAAAAGTATTCATTAAAATATATTCACTTTCTAGACTGATACCCCGGTATTCAAACTTCCCTTTCAGAAATCACTGTCATTTCACATGTAACTTACCCCCTCTGGTTCACCCAACACCCTGGACCTCTCTTTATATATAATTTTATCTGTCAGGTGACTTTTAATCTCTTTTCCTTTTCCTCCAACAATACCATGTACACAAGGATTACTTTTTGTTGTCCCATAAAACCTAGCAAAACAGTTTGGGAAACTCCTAGAAGCATAACAGACTGTTTGATAGACTCTTGTTTAAGAATATAATGATTTTTGTCCCTTAATGTTTTCCTTAAGTCATGCTAACACTTATTGGGATAGAGGGAGATAGAAAGTGTACGAGGAGGAGGAAGATACAAAAGAGACAAGAGGCCAAGGGAACTGCAAGCAAATTCCACCAGCTCCATGCAAATACTAAGTAAGCTTGGCACATGAGCTATTTTTCAAAGTCAATGCTTTTACACAAAATTATGACTCCACTTACCTTTCAAAAATATCGTGTTCATCAAATTAAATGTGAGTGACCAGACATCAGATCCCTTACCTTTTTCTGCTTCACATCTGTTGGAAGATTTCTTTTGTTTCTTAGCTATACTGACTTCCATAATCTGAGTGTTCTCGTGTTCTAGCTCAGACTCTCCCTTCACCGGCTTCTCTTCCTCACTATCATGTTCTCCCCATTCCTCCTTTCTTTAAAAATATATTATGTCTCCCTCTTCCTTTGTTCTCCTGTCTGTCCTTTCTTTTCTCACAGTGCTAGGTTCTTAGAGAATGAACTATGGCTTGATCTGGCTGTATCAAGCTATATATGTTCAGCTATATATTAGCCCGCACACTCCCCTTTTCTATTTTGAAACAAGACCTTACTCAGTTGTCTAAATCAACCCTGGCATGTGATTCTACTGCCTCAGCTTCAGGTGCAATTGGAATGGTATTGCAGTGTGATCTTTCCATCATTCCAACTTGGCCCACTGCTATTAACTTCTCAGAGGAGTATTTCCTTAGGATCGGCTCTTCCTTCCAGCCTTGCAGACATACTGGTCCTTGTACAAGTCCCTGTGGAGGGTAGAAATTGTCTTTTTACTCTCTGGCACAGCACAAACATTTTGTGCCACATGTATTTACATTATTACTTGTTTAATGGCTGTCCTTCACCTGGTCTATTATATAAAAAGTTAACGATTCTTTTTTATTAGTTTATATTTTTCAATTTTTTAATTTCTTTTTACTCTCCATTAAATTCATAGCCCCTTTTTAGTATGGAGGGGACCAACAGGAAAGGTTCACTGAGCTGACAGAGAAGGATCAAAAGATATTTGTTTAATGAGTGAATGAATTAATGGAAATGATGGAAAAATGATCCTGTGAAATAAATTCTTATCCCCTCATTACCCATGAGAAAATTGAGGATCAGAGAGTTTAAATTGCCAAGTTAATAATGTTCCATTATTTCTAAAAGAGTTAACAAGACAATAGATGGACGAGGGGGGAGGGAGGGAAAACTCTATGGAGAGAATAGATCCATGCCATGAACATAAGCTTTATTACATGTTTAGTTGCACAGTACACACTAAATCAGAGTTCTAACTAAATCCATCATGGCTCTCTCAAAACCAATAATCCCAGGTCTTTAGTTAAGTAACTCCCTGTTGCAATGCTTCTCTGTCCTGGGTAACATCTCCTAACCCTGCTTGTGATTCCGTTGTAACTATGGTGAGGTGAGCAGTTCCATACAAATTCCCAGTCTCTTCTCATACTCTTTCCAGCCCAGGCTCTTACTCAACCACAATCCAGACATGTTAAGGAAGCAAAGGGAAATTTTATTTATGATGAGAATATACATTCTACAAAGGATTTTCCTTGAATTTACCTGTCTTTTTGGTACAAGTCCTTTCATGGCAGCATAAGTCTCTATTTGACTCATATGTATACCCTTTTATGAATAACAAATCAAATCTTCCACCTTAGGCAGGTGTCATGATCTCTTAAGCCTATTCTTTGAGAGTGGACTTGACATGGAGAATTACATGTAGGAAGTTTATTGTGGTGTGTTCCTATGCTGAGTAGGTCAACATTAGTTTACAGTGACAGTCGTCATTATAGATGGAAGAAAACTTTGTATTGTGTGGCGTTCATCACAAAGGGCATAACCAGAGCTGAGAGGGATGTTCAGAGTTCTCCTGCAGCAGCAAGAGAACAGGGCCAGTGTGGCTCCCATCCCATGGACTAGTCTCTGAATGTGGGCTGTCTCTAGGAGAGAGGAATGACCTGGTTCACAAGGAACAGATCCTGCTTAAGACAGCCTGCAGAAAGGAAGTCAGCAGAGCACTGTCAGCCAATGACCCACTCACCTAAGGAGGAATGACACAGGCTGAAGTGGCATCAGTGGCACACCACGGGATCCACAGAGTTCTTCTTGTCCATGTTCTCTCATCTCTCACTTCCATAAGGTGGCAAGTCTCAGACTAATACTGGTACAGGGACTCTATTTGATACAGCACGGGGGCTGTTAACATTTTAAAACACAAAGACAGAATAAAATGCAATGTTATAAAGCTGTTTCTACTTTGTAATTGCCTTTGTTTAGAAATTTCTGTCCATCTCTGATCAGAGTGATGAGCTATTTCTTTCGTTTCCTTTAAAGACTTTGCTAAAAGCTTCTAAAGTTTCATAAACAATAAGAGAAAGAAGACAGCACAATGTATTTTTCCTCATTTTGTTCAATAGTGACCAAGTATAGTAATGAGAAATGTTTCAAGGAAATTGGAATGTCTCCCACAATGTCATATGGCTACTACAGTTTCTAGCTGCCTTAGTATAACCAAATGACTAGATTTGAGTGCTAGAGTTGATTTTCAGTCATGTTGACTGAAAATCAGAATTTTACAATGTATTAATGGCATTGAACTTCATCCTCCCAAAGATCCCCACACAGTTCCTTCCAAAGAAGCACTTGAGCCATTAGGTTCCTGAGAACTCATTCCTGTATTACTAATTTTCAAATAATTTCCACTGGCAGTTTCAAGGCCTGCATTTTTTCTGAGACATGTCTTCCCATGACCCTCATCCTTTTCAAAAAACCATTCTTTCAAGGCACCTTCAAAGTCATTCAAGGTATCAATAGAAATCTCCTCATAATTTGGTGTAAAAAAAAAAAGTGTATTTTAAACTTTGTTTTCCTAAATATTTATTCCAAAGTGTACATTTTCACAGTGGTTTTAATCCTAATGTCATCTTTAAAATAAATCATTATGTGTACTTCATGTGATCTTTTCAGAATGCAATAAAACAGATTGTTTTTAATGGCTGTCCCAGCAATGAAAAATATCTGTGTTAGGTGGGAACAACAAATTGATGCTTTTTCAATTCCTTTTAATGGCACGAGGATCTTTGCAACCTGCTGTGAAAAATATTCTCTTAATGATAGGCCTGTGGCACAACTTAAGGAGTCATCAAGAAATAAATGTGCTGCTGTCTGCCTGGCAGCTTGGTGTCCCTTAATTGAAGTGTTATAAGATTCTGTGCAGAGGAAGCCTCCAGGGTTTCATAGCTAAATGGCACGGACACCTCTGATGAGACATGCAGATGAAGATGTGTCAATACAATCTCCACCAATTTGCAGTAATAGCAGGGACTGATTAATTTTATAACCACGGGTGCTTCTATTAGCTAACCTAAGGAATGATTTAGACTTTATTAAGCAACTTATTTCTATCTTCTTTTCAAGAGACTACTGCAACATAGTTTATCTCTGAGTGCTACACTGTAGCACATTTTCTAATAAGGATTCTAAATGTATTATTAAAGAAAGGAGCGTGAGTTGGCCTTAGCTTTCAGGAAGCGTAACCATAGGAACTTTGTGTGACTCCTACCGTCTCAAATGCACTCGAGCAAACTTAGAGTTTCTCAAAAATAAAGTAACTCCATATTTGAAGCAATTGAGTTGGAAGCGCTGATATACATTTTTAATGTGCAAAAAATGAAGGAACTGAGTCAAAAAGCATGTGGCTGTATATTTTTATCTTTTTCATGAGATAAAATTGCATTAATATTTTATGATAATTGCCCGTGGACATCTAACATCATTTGGTTACACATAATCAACTAATGCTTTATATTTTAAGGCTTTGTTCAATAAAAAATTAATCATCACGCATGGGTGGGCAATGTATTTGGATGTTTAGCTACATGATTCTATGCATAAAAAGGTTCTGGTTTATAGACTGAAAATCAAATGGTAAAAACATTCAGATAGCAATGAATTTGATATGAGGACTCATTTAAAAATTCCAAAATATGAGCTCAGGGACATACCTTTATAATTTGTGAAATCATAAATAAAACGAAACATTTTACTATAAGCTGAATGTTCAATAACTTTATTTTTTAAAGATGATGTAGAATCCATTGAAGACAATTGTATTATACAAACAGCTAGAGTATTATTGTTGCTGTTAGTAATTTAGAGCCTGGTATTGAAGATGTAAAATGGGAGGCTACAACTAATATTGGGGCAGAGCACACACACCTTCATACCACTTGGCTTATTTTTTTCATCCTGCATTATATTGGGGTAAAGAGAGTAATGACAGCCATGGAGGGGAGTGCACTCTCAAATGTTTTCAAGCTTACTTGTAATAAAAACTATTTGTTTGCAGCAAAATTATGCTAAACATTCTAGGCCTACTTTGGAATAATTGTGATGATGGTGTGTTTTATGTTCATTTTTTGAAAATTACTATACAGTACAATTTTATTATGTAGCTTTGTCTACAATAGAAGACAAATGCCTTTAACATCAAAGCATGTAGGAGAGATGAGAACTATATAACTGAGAACATACACAGAGAACAAAACAAATTCTGAATGGCATATATTACCTAAGTAATATTAATCCCAGCATGTTTTAACAAGTGTGATAGGTTAAGGTTTGGGGCCACATTATAACTTTTAAACCTGCTACTCAGTAATACCAAGATTGCTCTACAATCTCTAGTAACTCTTTAATGTCTTCCTTAACATTTCCTACATTAAATAAAGCAGAAATTTCATCCATCTCCTTTGAAGTTGCATTTCACTTTATCATTTAATTTATAATCAGTCATAGCTACACTACTATGAATGTTTTGGTAATATGCTTAGTAAATCTATAATTTCAAAGGTACTGGAGATTTATGTTACTTTTAGAAGAACACAAATTTTAGGTTACTTTTGCCTAAAAAGACTTTAGGTGGCACAAAGACTTCCAGAGCTAAGAAAAATGCACACTGGATGTTTGACCAGTTGTGATTGGTTCTTTATGTTTAAGGGGAGTAGGAGAGAGAGAGAGAGAGAGAGAGAGAGAGAGAGAGAGAGAGAGGAGACGAGACAGAGACAGAGACAGAGACAGAGACAGAGACAGAGACAGAGACAGAGACAGACAATCTTTCAGGCAATTTCTCGGGCCAAAAAAAAAAATAGCTAGTAGCTGCTATAGAAAAATCACATCATAGTCCCCAGTGTTAACACTGGTGGAAAGGAAGCTTTGACTTCTGGGTTTGTGCATTTCTGATAATTTGAATTTGAATTTCAACCAAGTTTGCTCACCTCCCATTTTCAATGTGAAAAAATCTGTCAAAATGTTTAACACTGAATAAAATGCTTAGTAACACTAAGTGCTTGGTATCTAGTAAATCACAGATTCCAGGTGTATAGAATGAATAAAATTGAGGTTTGAGAAGACTTAAAAAAATCATGAGATGTTTTGAAGGAAACACAGGAAATATATTCAACTGTATTAAAACAATTTCAATGTATATGCCACTGAAACTGAGTATTTTGAATACATTCACAACATATCAATACGTACTTACTAAATATCCTCATGTATTTCTGAGATATTAAACCATTTCAGGTTAAAATAAAATTTTAGACATCAAGAAAAATAAATCTAAATAATACAGAACTAAGACTTTTATTTTTGTATTTTGATAACTATCCTCAAGACTTTCCTGGAAGACATTCAGTCCATTCTGTATAGCCTCATTATATTCTGCAAATGTACGTTTATAGAAATTAAAAATAACAGAAAACACTGGAGAAACAAGAACATCTGGAAATAAAGAGGGAGCATAATCACAGAGGGAATATTGAAAAGCTGCTTGTATGAGTCAATGGTGAACTGTAATCAATGTGGAAAAGGCTAACGTGAGAAATGATGTGAGCATCACCAGGCAAGATGTTGAGTATCACACTTAGACATATGGAGCATGCTCTCATCACAGAAA
This sequence comes from Rhabdomys pumilio, assembly GCA_030674055.1. Classification (NCBI taxonomy): domain Eukaryota; kingdom Metazoa; phylum Chordata; class Mammalia; order Rodentia; family Muridae; genus Rhabdomys; species Rhabdomys pumilio. Next base: position 120,985,006 of record JANHMN010000004.1, read on the forward strand.
GGTTTTACTTGACCCCCACACAGGCTGAAACAGTGTTCCTATTGGGAAATCTGAATTTGAGCTTCCTAGTAAAGCCAACAAATAACAGAGAAATGCAAACTTCAGAACCAGCACCAATATCCCTATTCCAACAGCAAAGAGCACATTTTACACCCATAATCATTCATGAATGACCCTGTATTATCCTCTCATGAGTTTCCTTCTTATACTCTGTGCCTGAGAACAAGTTTGTTGATCGTGCTAACAATGAGCATGTAGAAGTGAATATAAAAGCTGTGTTAAAATATTAATAATAATGTAAAGATCACATAAGCATAGAGATTTTATGCCAAAGATTTTCTGTTATTTTGAGAGGGGAAAAAAATCCCTCTCCAGTCTTGAGAGAGTAATTCACTAAACGAACCTTGGTTTAACACTATGTAAACCTTGGTTTAACACAGTTTAAGTCTATATAAATAGTGAACTGAATGAAATGTTAGGATAAGCAGAGGTTAATTTGTATTAGGCATTCTTTTATACATTCTTGGTAATATAAAGAGTAATGTCTATTTCAGAGACACAATTGGCCAGGATTACTGCTTCCTTAAGCCTCAATTAGAGCAGCATGTAATCATATATATGCAGTTTTACAAAAGGAAAATCTATTATGAGTGTGAGATTTGGAGTATAAATGATGGCACAATTTATGACTTGATTCAGCTTTTAGCATATGTTCTTAGTTCTTATGCTTTAATTTGTAAAAGAGATGGTCATTGATTAAGTAAGTGTACTTGCTGCTTTTACAGAGGACTCCAATTCAGTTCCCAGCACCCTGATGGATGCCCACAACCACCTGTAATTCATATCCATAAAACACAGTGTCCTCTTCTGGTCTCCATGGGCACTATACACACAGTACACACATTCACAGCAAAAACTTAAGATAAACATGTATCTTTAAAAGATAAAAGATTAAAACAGTATTATTTCTCCTCAAATATTCCTGTTTCTTCAAAGTAGAAAAATAGCAGTTCTCAGATTCTTATTCTGAAAAAAAAAATGTGCTCTTAAAACTTGTTATAGTGTTGATTCCCAATGTGTTTGTATCTATTGAAAATTGCTATTAGTTTCATAAATATTATCTCATTAATATAAAATACTATTTAATGTTATTATTTTACTAACTGTATTATTTTAAGTAATTTAAAGTACATGACAAGATTGCTATATTTTCCTAAACAAGCATATATAAACACAGTGGAGAAGAATAATTTTCCATTATATTTAATCTTATGCCTATAGCCTTAGAAAACAATAGATTATATATTTGAGTCCACATATGATCTACTAATGATTTGTTATTTAATTAAAGTATATACGAGCATCTCACTTCACACAGATAACAAAAACGAAGAGTATTTTAGAGATATTGTTTTGTTTGATTGGATGTACATCTTTAGCATCCTACTGACCCTTAGCAAACAGAAGCATAAGCTACTTAAATTGACTAGCTTCTGGGATATGCAACTGTCTCTCTAATATTCTGGATAAAAATCCTTCATGTATGTGTACAGTAGAGTATGACAGCTGGGCCACTTGAGAGTCCTATTTCTAGTTTGTTTGTTTTTTAGATTTCCATAGTGGTTGTCCAACTTCCCATTTCCAATAGTAAATCAGATATGCTCTTCTTTCCCTGCATCTTTACTACAATCTGTTGTCATTTGTTTTCATGAGAGTAGCCATTTACCTTTCCCTGATTGTTATGGATATTGAATGCTTTTTCAAATATTTAATGGTAATTTGTCTTTCTTCTTTTGAGAACTGCCTGTTCAGTTCAGTGGACTATTAGTTTGGATGATTTGAAAGTTTTCATTGAATTTTTGTTTATTCGTATTCTGAATATAAATCTCCAATCTGGTACCCAGTTGGCAAAGATCATTACTTTTTAGTAGGTTATCTTTTTAGAGTGGTGAAGGTGTCCTCTGCTTTACAAAATGATATTTTCTTAAAGGTTAATTGTAGTATAGAATATAAACTATATCAATAGAATCTTTTGTTTCATGCTACAGTGCAGCTCTTTGGTTGGTTCTGTTTTATGCTTTGTGTATTTTTATCACATGGTTGATTTTATACTATCCTGTATTGACAAATCTTCAAATCCCATCTTTGTAATTTTATAAACACAGCATACCTTGGGAGACTCAGTGGTGGTGCCAGGCCCATACTTATAGGAGTTATCTGTAGTTTCCTTTTGAGGTGTTTTTGACAAAGAAAAGCAGGTTATTTCTCCAAGAAGCAGATTACCATCCTCTTGTCTATGCATAGTAACTAGAGATCTGTTCTGGACTTGAATGCATTGAAAGCATTCTACTACATGTTTGTTGTTTTTACATAAATTGAATCTTTTCAAATAGAAAAATCATTGAAAGCATGTTTTAAGTATTTTTCTTGCTTTCTCTACAGATCTAAAAATATAATTTTCATTATCTTTGAATATTATGATGGAAAGTTTAAAAAGGTATGGAGGGACAGAGATATGAAGGGATGTGTTACCAGGACAGCTGAGTAGGTGTTTCTAGGCCTTGCCTTTCCTTCTCCAAATAAACATCAACTCTGACAATCACCATGGGCCAATGTAATTTTTAGGATCCTAAGCAGTCTCAGAGAAAAAAGTTTCCATGGATAGATGCATTGAAAGTAACAATTTTATTTGTCTCATATCACCTCTACCCAAAGACAGAACAGCTCAAGGACAGTAAAATTAACAGGCTGGCAAGCCAAGGACAGGTAAAATTATGCACAGAGCCTTACTAATCTAAGACAGAAATGCATTGCCTTGGATAATGTATATTCCATGACAGGTAAGGAAGGCATTCTTGTCAGAATGATCTAAGACAGGCTCAGTCTTGTTAACAAAATAAAAAAGGGGGAGAGGTGGAGAGCCTTTGGGACTGCTTGGCAAGAAGCTGACATGGGCCAAGAACAAGGAAAGGGGCTGCTTGACAGGAATATGACATTGGCCAAGGGCAGGGAAGTAGGCTTCAAGCAGGAATCTGACATTAGACTAGAACAAAGAAGTAATTTCAGACAGGATTCTAAATTTTTACTAGAACAAGGAAGTAGGCTTCAGACATGAAAATGACCTTGGGCTAGGATAGGGATGTAGGCTCAGATACTTTGGCCATCCTGATAAGCCTTTAGAAACAGTGATCATGGGAGTGTTCATGTAAATAAGTTTAATGCCTTGCTTTTTCTTTGACTATTTGTGTTTATTGTATTGCTTGTTCCTCGACTATTTGCATCTATTATATTGCTAGACCCTCAACCTAGAACTGACCTTATTACATGCATGTAATCAAAATAATATAAAAGCATAAAGGAAGAGAGAGTGTAGGATAGGGGGTTCTAGGGGGGGGAAATGGGGATAGGGGATGACATCTGTACTGTAAATAAATAAAATATCCAATAAAAAAAAAAAACATGTGGTCCTGATATTTCTCCCATGAAGAAAAGTAAGAGAGTAGTGATTGTACAGTTTCCACAGTTACCCAAGGGACAACTTTCCTGTCTCACACTAAAAATACTGAAGGGATTTCCTGGTTGAATAGTATAAAGGCAGCTAATAATGGTGAAATAGGTGCAGTCTGATAGAGACAGGGACAGAAGAGTCAACATAAGACTGTGACACCTACTGGCTACCTTACTAATTACACCAAGAGGTATTCCCTTAAGTCTTCTGGGACATATTCAACCTCAGGGCATGATTCAACTATCTCATATGGGCTTCTAGTCCAGTATATCCTCCTTATCACCTTGCAAACGGCATCCTATGAGCATCCCGGAAAATACTGAACATGAACTTCAGTAGACTATGCATGAACAGATGCATGACTCAGAATTGGAATCGCTTGACTTGGGGAAGATTCCTAACTTTGAAAACTGCAAAGCAGAACCCCAAAGAAAATAATTGAGACCGGGGAACCCACACAGGATAAAGAAAAGATACATAATCCTCTGTTATAGATATTGCTTTTTGTCAACTTGACTTAAGTTAGGATCACCTGGGAGATAAGCCTCCAGGCTTGTAATTGGGGGATTACCTTGATTTCATTAATTCACATGGGAAGAGTCATCAACTGTTGGTGGTACCAGTCTGTAGGCAGAGGATCTTAGACTGTATAAGAGCAGAGAAGACAAGCTGAGCACTGGGATATATGTATGCATTCATTGTTCTATATTCTTGGTTTTGCATGTAATATGACAAGTTCCCTTTAGTTCCTGCTACTTTGATTTCTCTTCCACTATGACTGGCAATATGAAACTGGGAGCTCAAAGAAACCTTTCCCCCCTTAAGTTGCTTTAATCAGAATATTTTTGTACAGCAACAGAAAAGAATTCGTGGCATCCTTCAACTCCAAAAAACAAAAAGAGTGAAGTGGTTAATCTATAGAAATTATGTAAAAGAGCATACAGATTTTCTGTCTTCAACTCCAGTCTCCAAAAACTGGAGACTCATACTCCAAATATAACAAAGAAGAGAAGCAAAATAACAGAGAAGCAAAAACAACTGGGAACAAGACAAAACCAGTGAGTGAGACTATAAGAAACAGGTAAAAGAAAAGATGCACAATCTATATTAAGGAAGAAAACACTTGTAAGCCAGATATTTTAGGAAGCCTTTCAAAAAGGTGTTCAATACAATAACAAAAAATGTAAGCGATGGAAGGCATAGTGTCTACATCTATAGTGCTTGCTACATAAACATGAGAACTTGAGTTCAAATTCTGAGACTCACATAAAAAGACAGGTGCCGTGTTGCCTGTAATCTCAGTGATGAGCAAGTGGTGACAGGGAGATCCTTGAGGCTTTTTGGATGTCCAGGCTTGCTTAATTAGCAAATTCTATGTTCAGTAAGAGACAGTTCTCAAAAAATAAAATGGAAAGCAATTGAGAAAGAAAGACACCTATGCAGACAATTGTTCACATTATATACTCATGCCTACATGTACAAATACACCCTAATACATGTACACACAAAACATGAATAATCTGATTAAAATATATAAATAGGTTTAAGTAGATATTTCTGTTAAGAACATTAACAATTGGTCACCATGTATATGAGAAGATGCTCAACATTATTGTCATAGAGCCAAGCAAGTCAAGAGCCAGGCATAATAGTGCAGCCTATAATCCTGGCATATGGAAGGGGACTCTGAGTCAAAGGGAGTGTCACAAATCCAACATGATCTACAAGTTAACTTAAAAAAAGTTAGAGTTTTTTAGCAAGGAAGGGAAAATAGAAAAAGGAAGAGAAGGAAGGAGAGGAAAGGGAGAAGAAGAGAGAGAGGGGCTATAAAGTCAATACCTCACAACTATTAGAATGGCTATTGTCAAGAAATGATGACAACTGTCAATCAGAATGTGAAGATTAAGAAGCCCATGTATATTGTTTATGGAAATGCATATCAGTGCAGTCATATAGTATTTCCTCAAATTATTAAAGGTAGAATTATCAGATGATCAAACAAGCCTTTCATAGCTAAAAGAAATGGAATTTCTCGGTCTGTCTCGTAGACAGCAATCCTCTCAATTAGTTGCAGCCATGTTCATGATAGAGAAGAAATAGGATAGATCTAACTGTCCATCAGGATCAGCACGAGTGGAAAAACACAATATACAATTGAATATTACTCATTCTTTAACATGAAAAAAATGTCTTTTATTGCACATTGAATGATACTCAGTGCTAATTAAAATTTTTCAGGCCCTGAAAACTAAAAATACATATATGCTTCATGAACTCAATTGTATGTAAGATCTTAAAAAGTAGAATTTATAGAAAAAGACTGGAATCATGAGTGCCTAGTGCCCCATGTGATAGGATGAAATGTAGAGCATTGTTCAAAGTCTATGATAGTTTCATTGTAATATTAGTTCAAAAGATTTTATATTGCATCATGGTGACTATAGTAAACACTAATATGTTATTATTTGAAGTTTACTAAGGCAGTAGACCTTGAATGTTCTCTCAGTGCATACACTCACACACACATAAACACACACACAGCACATAACAGACAAACACACACATACAAATTTACACACATACTTACAGATACACTCACACACAAACAACAACTACCTAGAATGATGGATATGTCATTATGGAAAATACATTTAAAATGTACATATGTATAAAATATACTTCAAATACTAAAATTATGTAATTTTTATTTGTCAATTATATCTTTATAAGATGGGAAGGAAGTATACAAGGAAGTGGTACACAGGTTTGATGCAATAAGTAATTATAGAAAATTTAAAATTTAAATTTATTTTCTAATATTGTAATAGAATCCAATATTGATGAATAACTCACTGGACATGATTGCTCTTACAGAATTTCTGTGGAGTACAGCAGTACTATGTATCCAGCTCATTGTTGTCATCTTTTCCCATAGTAGCATGACCTGTAGGAACAAAAAAAACTTTAAAAGAATAATAGGTATGGATCAATATGTTATGTAAACAAGTACTACATTTCTTGACTATGCTTTGGGGAATGAAAGAAGATGAGTGAATGAATGAAGGAGTGAATGAATGAAGGCGTAAGAAACACCATTGTTTTTTGTGTCAGTTTCTGTTCCTGACAGCATTTTGGCTAATTAAATCTAACTTGTATAATTAAGGCACTATGAAGCACAAACAGGAAGTAAATTCAACCTCATATTAAGATTGTATAAAAATACAATAAAAGGTTTATATTAAAATAAATGAGCCTTCTTATATAATTTTTGAAATTTGACAACTGACCAAAAGCTATTAAATGCATTATATGGTTTAATAAAAATCACTACTTGGGCTAGGTCTGAAAGTCTCTGCAGCTGCAGGGAATTTCTTGGAAATGTAGTATGTGTTTACACAGGTGCAGCCATATTTAACAAAAAAAAATTACGCACTGTACAAACAGCTGCCCGTCTGCTTTCTTTGGCAAAGCTCTTTCCAACTGAACCAATGTGTATCAAGAACATAACTCTGTGATACCTATGTAAACAGGACAGGAAAATTCCTGCACGAGGAAGAGGCTTCTCAGAATGTGTCTTTTAGATAAACTCGCAAACGAGGAACAACGTAAATGGAGCCTGCTAAGAAAACTGTGCCCTTAAGTGAAATATTTGGCATGGGCTCTGCGTGCACATCTGCAAGAGAGACATTAAGCTTTCAGTGACATGGTGAGCACAGACCTTATCTCACACCAGTGGTTTGAATAGACTAATAGTTGTCAGAGAGGCTCATAAAACTGAAATACTTCCTCCAAAGTTTATGATTCTAATCTGATTTTTGTACTATTCTGTAGACGATACTTAAAAATAACCAATTAGGAAATATACACAATTCTATCATTTCATTGTTAAAATGAAGTAAAGATAATGTATTTTAAAAGCCATGTATAGTTCTATAGTTATATTGAGGTCTATTACTTTTTATTGACTTCCTAAAATAAATCAACAGTAGTAATGCAATGTGTACTTAAAACTATTTAAAAATAAGTTGAAATTCTTTAATGACAACAAGGAGGATGGATTTCTCTCTCTCATCTGTCCATTCATCCATCCATCCACTTCCCCCTAATGGTAAAGAGAGAAACCGACCCCTGTGTTTCAGCAAAGCCCTAACATGGTACTGCAGTCAGAGAAGTTTTAAAATTAACTCTAACTGGTGCAAAACAAAAGCAAAAGCAAAAACAAAACCCATTACATATGTTGATGTGCTCCACCTCAGGGCATGGATAATTGCATTATGTTTAAATCTAGTTAAACATATTTTTTTCAAATCATTATCATTTTTTTAAAATTTTATGGGTTATTTTGTTTATTTACATTTCAAATGTAATCCCCCTTTCTGGTTTCTTCTCAGAAAACACCCATCCCATTCCCCTCCCCCCTCCCCCACGAAGGTGCTCTCCCATGCACCTATCCACTCCAGACTCACTGCCCTAGAATTCCCCTACACTGGGGCATCTAGCCTTCACAGGACCAAGGACCTCTCCTTCCATTGATGCCCAACAAGGCCATTCTCTGCTACATATGCGACTGGAGCCATGGATCCTTCCATGTGTATTCTTTGGTTGGTAGTTTAGTCCCTGGGGGCTTTGGGGGATCTGATTGGTTGATATTGTTGTTCTTACCCGGTTGTAACCCCTTTCAGTTCCTTCAGTCTTCCCCTTACTCCTCCATTGCTCCTGTCTAAAGAAAATACAGAGACAAAGAGTGGAGCAGAGATTGAAGGAAAGAACATTCAGAGACTCCCCACCCCCAGGGGGGTGGCAGAATCCATCCCATATACAGTCAAGAAACCCAGACACTATTGTGAATGCCAAGAAGTGTTTGCTGAGAGAAGCCTGATACGGATGTCTCCTGACAAGCTGGCCAGAGCCTTATAGATACAGATGCAGATGCTTGCAGCCAACCATCGTTATCATTTTTTATGATAAAAAAACATTCAAAATCCTTTCTTAAAGCTTTTTTCACTGGGGTTATCACACCCCTAGAACATATATTAACCTAACTATTTACTACCCATTGGTCATCTTTTCTCTCCCTTTTGCCAGTTAACTTCTGCCCCTGGTAACTGCCCCTCAAGTTCTGTGAGAGCCGCACGATTTGATTTAAACGTGACTTAACCCATGCATTCAGTAGCTCTTACAGTGTTCGTGGGTACTGATTATGTCTGGTACTGAGAATAAGCAGAAAGAAACTCTTGCCCTTGAAGAATAGACATTTTTTGAGAACATTCGAAGTTGCTGCTGGGAGCAATCAGGAAATAGGAATCCTGAATGAGAAATGTGGATGCCCTAGAGAATATGTGCAGTGATTTGCATAGTACCACTAAGGACAACACTAACCATTGTCTGTAGGTAGGGCTACCTTAGCTGCCGTGGTGATTGGCATCGCTGACTTTCCTGATTGATTAGAAAAGGGGTCAGGTAACTAAAACCTTGATATTTTTCATAAAGTAAGACAAACCATGTAAGTAATCTTAGGTGTTCAACTAGTTACAGGAAGAAAACTACAGAAGCAGTGTCTTAGCTATGGTATCGTTTACCTTCTCTGAAACATTAGACCAAAGCCAGGTTGCAAAGAACCAGCTTTGTTCTATGCAGAGAGACCCTGTTTAGGGCACAAGCACAGCCTCAAAACTAAGTGCCTATAGCACTGACCTACAAAGGCTCCACTGTACAAACGGAAGCTTTGACATACTTTGTGATTGCCAATATATATTTATCAATATTGTGTTTTAATAGCGCGATTAGGTATTGTTGCGTACATTAAAAATATCAAGATAATACTTCACTTAAATTTGAAAAAAATATCTTAGTTGTAAATTTTTATTTAAATATCTTAAAACTGGTATACATATTCTGGTTGTCTGAGGCTCCTTACCTCCTTCCTAGGCCTAACTGCCTCAAATTCCGTCATCCTCCATACCCCATCATCCACAATAGCTCTTGAGCTTGTTCCTCTGTGAGCACTTCCCAGGGCATGTCTGATGTTCCCACCTACTTTCAGCAAGAATCCTCTGCATTGAGTTTAGATGGAGTTGCCCTTCCTCCAGCGTCCCCTCATGGTGATTTCATCTTCATTGATCCCCATGCTACTTGGCGACTCTCCATTTCTACAGCTCCATGTTTTATTCAGAAATGAGCCTGGTTCCACGCTAGTGTCTTTCTCTTTTTCTCAACTGCATTATTTCTGATTAAAACCTGAGTTTATTGCTTTAACTGCTGTTGTGCTGTGGGTGTTTGTTTGTAAAACCCAAAGGACACACGAAAGACCAACTTGCTGCAAGAACACGAGGTAGTTTAATGGCGGAACGTTCCGGGCCGACACGTGTCTCAGTGTAGGAGACAGAGGCATCGGCCCCGTGGCTCCGGGATTTAGGGTAAATATAAGCTTGGGGTGGGGAAAAGGAGAAGTTTTCGCACAGGTGCGCATGATTGGGAGAAACTTTCGCGCGGGTGCACACGATTGGTTGTTTTCCGATTCTTGAACATCAGTAGGTTGAACCGGTCCATGGGGGATGGAGGGGAGGGTGTAGTTCCTGCAGGCGGATGTTTGGACTATTCCTCAGATGACTCAGCAGCTCTTTGTCCTGTAACTCTGAATTCTTTGTTAACTGATTAACTGTAGGCTGCGGCTTCAGCTACTCAGGTTAGGGAGAAGGAATCTACAGAGCCTGTATATATTTTATAAAATGGTCTTTATAATTTTTCACTCTACAGTTTGTTTTGTTTTTGTTTTGTTTTGTAGGTAGTGTATTACACTGAAATTTTTATTTACATATTTTTGTATTTAAGCTCTTCACAAACCAAACCAATTCTTGATTTCAAAGTTATATTTATTCTTGGGCACATTTGGATTGTCCTTTGTTTAGTTACCAGATCAATCCTTGTTAATCCTAAAGCAAAACATTTTTTTTTCTTCAGTGTGAAGAAGGAAGACAAACAATTGGCAGAGGGCTCTTTGCAACATTTTAACCCAGAGAAAACAAATTAAGAATTCAGTATAGCTGCCCTGTTTAAACTCTAATCAGAAAATAATCTGACAAAATACCAAAGATGCTACATTATGAGATCAACAAAGAATTCAAATAAAACATTTAAAATTAAAATAAGTGGTTGATCCTATTAATCCTCTCTCCCTCTCTTCTTTCTCACTCTCTGTCTTCCTTCAACCCCACCTAAAGGCAGTTTTTTCAACTCAAAAGCAAGCAAAACTACTTGAAGACCTATCCAGAAATTTCTAAAGTTTGGGAGAAAAGAGAGCTGAATTCCAACTCTATCATGTCTGTGTTAGAATGGCCTGAAGGGTTTCAGTCTCACAGGAGCCAGCCAGTTGCAGGGAGGAGGTGGTAATCCAAAATCACACCTAGCTGAAGACCAAGCTGACTGTGTGAGGATAAGTGTGAGTTACCAACTGGGGCTTAGGCAACCTACCAGCAGCCATATTCCTAAGAAAAGGGACTCTCCCTCGCTAGCTGCTGTCAACTGTCAACCGGTCTTAACAATAATAGAAATGATAATTACAGTTATAAAATGAAATGAATTCCAGAAGAAAATGATTTGGTGATACAAAGGGGAGTTAGAGGGGCTGGAAGGTGATGGATAAGACCGAGAGACAATGTAAACTTGAGTGGAATTTTCAAACAATAAGTTAAGACATTATTGAAAATGGAATAAGATAATTAATATCACGAAGAATCTTCTAACCCCACTATGTCTGAACTTTGATCAGCTTTCTCCCAGTATAGTGACTCCTGGTATCACAGTAATGTTTCAGTAGCTTTAGTAAGAAAATAAAAATGAAGCTTGTCCACAGCTTCACAGATAACTGTGTGTGTGTGTGTGTGTGTGTGTGTGTGTGTGTGTGTGTGTGTGTGCCTGGAAGTGTGGTGTGGTGTGTATCCATGAATGTGTGTGGGTGCGTGGATATGGGCATGTGCAGAGACCAAAGAAGAATAAATGGTGTCCACTGTGTTTGCCTCTGCCCTTTCTCTTGACACGGGGTCTCTGATTAGACGTGGAATAGGCTGATAACCAGTGAACAAACAGTGCATGCAGATGGCTATAACCAGCTTTCTGTGTGTGAGTTCTGAAGACATGAAATCATCAACATTATGGTTGATGAACAAGTGATCTTATCCACCGAGCCATCTCTCCAGCCCCAGTAACTTTTTTTCATAAAGTGAAAGATACTGTCTCCTGACTAATTACTTCTTTAAATACTTTAAAAACTACATTTCTCTCTCCCTTCCTCTGCACCCCACTCTGTGTATACAGGGATGCAAATCATGCTGTCCACATGGAGGTTTAATGACAACTGGTGGGGAGCCAGTTATCCTTTCATTTTATGGGTCTTGAAGGTCAAACTCTCATCATCAGGCTTGGCAGCAAGTGCCTTTACCTTCTGAACCATCTCAGAGGCCCAAACTCATACTTCTGTCTTAACTAAAACTGCCAGTCTTACCACATCCTTGACAGAGTATATACTTTTAAGTATTTTTTCTGTATCTAAAGTTATTTAAGTTTCATCTTGATTATGAGAAAGTTAACTTTGTTACATGGTTAACAAAGCAGTTACTTATTTGTTATACTAGTAGTTACTTATTTACTCTCTAAATCTTTTCTGTCAATGTATTTGTCATATTTTAATTCTTACTCTGTATTTTCATCTTATGATACTGCCATTTGTGTTTTTACTTAATCGGTTTTAGTGGATAGGTTATTAATGTGTACAAACAAAATGTGTTGATCATTTTATTTGGGGATTTTAACTTTTCTTTTATACTAAAATATTCTATACATATTCAAAGATCAAAGTAATGTTCACTTGTATTTTTTATACATTCTCCTAAAATTCTTACAAAATTTAACTGTTTAATTCATCTGGAATTAATTTCTGTTTTATAAAGTGAAATTTATCACTTATCTATTTATTTTCCCTTTCTCTGCTTATTACAGGTAATGTTTATATTATCACTTTTCTCTTATTGACACTAGAATATTGAATTCTAGAAGGCAGGGTCGTGTTTTGTTTTTCCAGGAGATAATCTCCAATGACTAATAGTCTGTGATTATATGCATGGTTCTTATTGAGTATTTATGAGGCTTAGGAATTATTAATATTTTTATTTTTTTTTACATTTATTCTAGTATAATTGATAAGTTAAAATTTTTTTATTTTTCAGTTGTTATTTGAATTTGGAATGTCCCTCACAAGCTCATGGTTTGATTACTTGATGAATAGGTTTTAGGGGATTGGTTACCTTTAGGAGGTGGGCCTAGACAACACAAACAGCACTAAAATCACTTTGAAAGCTATAGCCCTGCACACAGCCTGGGCATCTCTTGCTTTTTGGTCCAGAGCCTTGGCATCTCTTGATCCTTGGAACACTAGAGGAAAGAAACACTAGCCACCTTGAAGTCAGATATGGACTGGGCCTCCCATATGGACTAGGCCCTCTGAAATCATGAGCCAAAATAAATCTTTCTCACCATAAGCTGCTTCTGTTGGGTGTTTTGCCATGAAGACATACCTTCACATTCCACATTTGACATACAAGTAAAATTTGCCAATAGAAACACAAATATATGTTTATTGTGGTCAATTTTGAGCAATGTTGTGAGAGCAATATTACCTGACTCAGCTTGTTGGGTATACTTGAATTCAATATTGACACAAGTCTTGAATTTATCTGGAAATTTTAATAATTCATAATCAAGGGAAACACATGCCTTATAGAAAAAATAGCCATTCATTTTTGCTTTTCATTTTAAACATCTAATGAGACTAATATATTTTACATGTCAAATATTACCCTCAATAAATTCTTTCAAAACAACACTATTAAAAAACATTTTGGTGCCTCATACAAGGATTTTTAAATTTGTGTAAAAATGACTTAATTATACCAATTAAAACTTAATTATATGATTAAAGCTTAATTATACCAATTTTATTACTAGTGTATATAAACTCAATGAATTTGTAGATATTTTTCTCTCCTTGGGAGGATGAAATGTTATATATAGATTACATTCAAATATCCAAGTCATTTCTTTAAATACATTCAGTTTTCAATATGATATCTGAAGCATCACTAAGCCTTGAAGGACGATGCTAAATGAATCTTCCTTGATGAAATTGCTGAAGGATTCTGCCAGAATGACAAAACCAATTCAGTGCCACAAGAAGAAATATTAGGCATCCTTTATTAAAATGAACAGAAACTGTAAGTCCAGAAGAAAGAGCATGGATTTGAAGTTTCTAAATCTTTCAATATTGCTTTTCTGAAATCTAAGTTCTCCAAGGAATTTTGATTCATTTTCATCAATCCTTAAGCAAACACTGCCACTCTGCAGGAAGAATATACAGCATAGACCTAATTGTTTGCGATGACTTGAAATGTAAATTAGTGATAAGTAGAAGCCCTCCTTGACTTCTTAACTGTGGTTTACTAATTTCAGTTGATGCTATAAAGCTTATTTACCTAATACCAAACACAAGTTCTTGTTAAGAGAGGACTCCAGCATTGATCTTTCTGGTATGGAATCTAGAGTTCTGCCTTTATATCTTACTACCTAAGTTATTACAAGAGGCTAAAAGACATTTGCTCCCAAGCAGAGATTGTCATATATTTCATTTAAACTTATCAGTTACTGTTACTTTTGCAATGAGCACATAACATGTACTTATTTAATAAAAAAGTCACAAACATGACTTAATTTTATCAATCATATATCAACCACTGTGGTATGTAATTACTTCGACAAATCCTTTCATAATCTCATGATGTATTAGGAATCTGAGGCCCAAGAGGTTGATTTTGTTTTGTTTTATGTTTTCCACGGTGACTTGTCTGAAGCTATAATCTGAAGGTTTGTTTCCAGCAAAAATTCAAATGCTGATATCTAACCTCTGATGTAATCCTTTTAGCAGGGAGATAATTCGGGGGATGACTAGGTCATAAGGGTGAATGAAGCCTCCTGAGGGAACACCATTACAAGGAATGTGGCCAGGGGAAGTCTCACCTTCCTGCCATTTGAAAACATAAGGGGATGCTCTCCACCAATCAGAAAGCAGCTCCCTCAAGCACTGCCAGTGACTCTCTGTTACCTCTCACCCTTCTGAACTGTAAGCACTGGCTTTATAAGCCACATAAGTTGTGACACTTTGTTGCAGCATCCCAGAGAGACTAAAACAGTTGGCAAGCAGCATTGCTGGGCTGAAATTCTGAATTTTCTGCCGCAGTCAAACATGATGCTTCAACTTTATTCTGCTCAGACTGCAATGTTTCTATCACTCAATGAAAAAGGTAGCTTCAATTTAGGTTCAGATGCTTCCTCCCCCCATTTTTTATTTCAAAGAAATAAAAATGTAAGTTAAGAAATGCATGCTTGAGCTGAAATGCAAGTGGGAATCTTGTAGGACCTCCTATCCCTCACAGTCCTCCCTTCCTGAAGAAATCCAAGGGATGACTTTCTCACACCTCTTGAACTTTCTGCCATGCTTGAAAACATGCCAGAATCACAATTTTAAGAAGCTAAATTGCCGGGCAGTGGTGGCACACGCCTTTAATCCCAGCACTTGGGAGGCAGAGGCAGGCAGATTTCTGAGTTCACTTTGAGGGCCAGCCTGGTCTACATAGTGAGTTCCAGGACAGCCAGGGCTATGCAGAGAAACCCTGTTTCGAAAAACAAAACAAAACAAAACAAAAAAACAACAAAAAACAAAAAAAACAAACAAAAAAAACAACAAAAAAAAGAAGGTAAATTTCCAGGATTGTAAGTGACAACAAAATAAATAAATAAATAAATAAATAAACAAACTAACAACAAAAAGCAAAGCCAAAAATTGGCATTTTTCACTGCAACTGGCATGATCACTGACTGGCTAGCTTCAGAAGCTACTTACTTATCTACTCAGCACATCACTGAGTGCCACAGTTGGAGGATGCAGTGTTTGCACACAGTTCCACACAGATGAAAAGACTAAGCCACTCCTTTAAGACATGGTTAGGTGGTGATCAAGGTAGAAAGCAATGAAGACATTCCTTGAAGAAAAAAAGAGGGGAGAGGAGGTAGAGGAAGAAGAAGAGGAGGAGGAGGAGGAGGAGGAGGAGGAAGAAACATAAATATCAAATTTAATACTTGAAAGCAAAAGATAGGTAGAAATAGCAATATTTGATCATAATTTGTACCTCTTCTTCCACCACTTCCTCAGGCTCACATTGGCTACTGGCATGCCTTTTTACTTGTCAAGAATATAATACATTAAAATTTAGTAGGCAAACAAAGCTTCTTTATTATTTTTATCCATTCCAGTTATTGTTCACTTCTTTGCTTTGTTAACCTTTTTATATTGAAGAAAGTAAAAGGCAAAGAACAAGGTTTTCCTAAAAGCAACTTTTGAAATGTTGTTGGGGACACACACACACACACACACACACACACACACACACACCTACATGCAAGCATCACTTCGGGGAAAGCAGGGGGAGATGATCCAGGAGAGGTGAAGAATGAAACCTTGAGAGAGAATCTAGACAATACCATCTTTGAGAACACTGGGTCACCCCCTCCAGGGACTGGCCTCCTGATTTACTCTTTTTAGACATTTAACATAGTACAATTTATAACCTAGAACCTTTACAATAAAAATGAATTCTATTGGCTGATAAACAGAGCTCAGAGTGGGCTTAGAAGAAAAATAGATTCTATTGATGGAGAAAGTAATGTACATGAGGCCTTTTTTTTTTTTTTTTTAAGAGTTGTGTTCTATTTACTGTAGAATTAGGCCATAAAATGATGTTAAAGATATTGTGGGAATCTGGGTGGAGTCTGGCTCCTGACAGAATAGCAAGGAATCATCAGTTGACCGACCACTTTTGACTTTGCCATTCCAGGTGACCAGACATCATTCTTTCCCTTCTGTTGAAGAGAATAGGTCCACATGATTAACAAGCCCAGTTTCTCCAAGGCTTATTCTAAGTTATGCTTCCTATAAAATGAGACCTTAGAGATCATTAAAAATGATCTAACCAACAAACACTCATTGAAATTTACTCTGTACAGGCTGCTGGGCTGGAGTAAGATACACAGAAGAAGCCTCTACAGGAGGCCTCAGAAGTATGTGAGAAATAATTAACTATCAGACAAAATACATTACGCATTTTTCTGAACGGAAAGATAACCTTTGAAGCCGTAATGGCCTCTGAGTAAGACCTGAAGAACAGCTATAAAGGAGAAAAGACCCAGAAGTTGTGGGACTAGGGCTTTGGACTGAGTATATTTGTTACCAGTTTGGTTTATATTTTAACATAGTCTAACTTCAATGCCTCTCTCTGACATGTTTTTCAAGAGCATCAAGAAATGATTGGGAGCAATGATAATTGTAGAAGGGGTGACTGAGACTTCTTTTCTTTGTTTAGAAGTGTTCTAAATACAGCCCCACTAGTATGGCGTAGTGCTGTACCCAAACCTCCAGCTCCAGCACTTCTAATGCTAATCAATGCTTCTCCCTGTGTCCATTCCTGAAATATTTAGTCTCTCTACTCCTAGATCTTGGCACTGATTTTCCAACCTACTATCCCAGTGAAAGACCTACCAATGATAGTTGGACAGTTGAACATTTGACTATACAACATGCATGTTAATAATTTTCCATGTCTTTTAATTGCCTTTGAAAGGCCAAAATTCTAGATGAACTAATTTTTTCTGAGTAGCTGACTAAACTTATTCTTTGCAGTTTTTCTACTTTTATGGATGGGTGTATGATGACACTGAGTTATTTTTGGTTCTCTCAGTGATTTGTGTTCTTCTTCACTTTGTCCTTTGAATTGTACCTTTGCCTAAAACCTTTACACTTCTACCTCTCTACTTTGATTGGGCAACACATTGATCTTTTGGATCCTTGTTTAAAGTTGTTCTTTTCTTTTTTTTTCAGACTTGTCTTGACATCGATATTAAGATTAATTTCCCTATTTTTTGGATACTACAACTCCTTTATAAATATCCCCACTGTCCATCATATTACTCTGTATTATAATTGCTCTTTTACTTGCCTATGTCATCTATAAAGTTGAAACTTAACATGTGTTTATGAAAGGAAGCACAGAGGGAAAAACTTAATATAGTAGATATTAGACCAAAGACAATGTAAAAAAACATGGCATCCATAGAACCTTAGAATGTGTCTCACAAGAAACTATATTCTGTGGTGAATTTTACTGTCAACTGTAATTAGGCCATCCTCCTAATTCAAGAGTAGAGAGTAGACTGAATACTGGTTACATCTCTATTTATGATGTTAATATTTGCTTTGAGTTTATTATCTAGACTTTATGGCAGAAAGGAGAAATGGAACAAAGATTTCTGTGTACTAAATTGTACAAATTAATAACTAATTCTTTGTGTATGTGAATTGTTAGTGGAGTTCACAAAAAAACCTGTTTACAGATGAATTAAGAACTCTCTTTAGTCACTCTGAAGTCCCTTATTAGTTTATGTGTTCTTTTGGCTGATATCATTATATTATAAGAAATGTTATCCTCCTAGTCTCTAATGATTTTGTAAAAGTTAGTTTAGTAAGGCTTACAATCATCCATTAGGTAGAAGGAACTTTCCTTGACAACATGGGTAGCAGCATCCCGTCTCTGAACTCTGACTTGTGTTAGTATCTGTTAGCCTTTAGGACTATATCAAGAGGCCCTGGCCAGCTCTTGGCAGACTTTATTAGATCACTTTCCTCTGCTCAAACATGTCACATTTGTGGAACTCTCAACATCTTGCTGTCTCATTTGGCAAGGCTTTTCATCAGGAACAAGGACATTAAAAAAGAAAATGACAAAAGAAAAAAAGGAAGAAAGAAAGAAAGAAAGAAAGAAAGAAGCATGTGTTTTAGAAAATTTGAAAAAGATATTTTAGTAAGTCGATTTCATGTCACCATCTTGAAAATTCACAGCAGTCAGCAATGTAAACATATATTTGACAAACCCCAGCAGCTTGCAGCCTGCAAAGTTCATCTACTCATTCAGGAAGGCAGATGTTTCATTTACTACTCTTCATGTTATAGATTGGGATTATTTTTTTCTTTCTCTCTCTTTTTCCCCCTCCCTCTCTATCTCTCTGTCTCTCTCTTGAAAGAAGGAGAAAATTCCCTGACATGCTACTAATATCATCTCACACTGTGGACCAGATGGTGAAAAATGCAAGGGTTGCAGCTCAGTTTATGGACTATGTTGTGGAGGAAGGAATTTTCTTTCAGAATGGCTTTCAGATTGTTTGTTTCTGAAATCTAAACATGAGTGAATGAGTAAAGTAGTACCAGCCGAACTTCAAAAAAGTTCCTGCAAATAAGTGCTTTAAAATGCAGTGCATCTGGAGCCTAAATTCTACACACCCCGCCCTCCCACGTCTACCAGAAACAGACGTTTGGACGGTCATTTCACATCCTATGACCTGTACTCTTTGTGGACAAAGAATTTTTTGGAATGTAGCCACTTTTGATTTTTATACTGATCTATTTGCACTTATCACTAGCTTTAAAGATTTATCCAATTTCTTGCATCTTTGTCTTAATAAATTTAGGAGACAAACTATTACTATGCCCCCTCCCCCCTTATTAAACATTGGTAGTATTTGAAGGGACCTCAGAAATCATCTGGCCTTACATCCTCATATATATGGAAACACAGGAATAATAATTTTTGGTAACATATGATGCTTTGATAGACTTGGAAATAAATGAAATGGAAACCTGTATGTGCGGTATGCTATTCTCTTCAAATGCTATAATTGACTAGAACACTATTAAATGAAGCCATGATCCCATTAAGTTTAATTTAAAAGCTAGAGTCTAGCTACATTGATTCTGTGAGTAGTAACTTATCACATTTCCTAGCTTTCCATAAATGTTCTTATCACCTATAGAACAGGTAGTGAATGTGAGAAAAACACTATAGTTTCCCAAAGTCAAGGTTGGCTATGTGAATGTGTATGCCCACATGTCTATGTTCTTGTCTATCTGTGTTTGACCTGTCCCTTAAACACAAAGGGACAAATCTTTATATTTGGGAACACAGTGATTTACTGGGTCACAGCGGTTGACTGCACTTACTTAGGGCTGCACCAGGACCTCATTCTTTGTGGGACATTCTAGTGTTCCATGCTTTATAACCATGCGCCCAGAAAATAAGTGTCTTTTCTCATCATTCTTATCTTTTTTCATGACCTGGATAGTATTTTCAAACATGTTGTCTTTAAATGATGGTTTTATTTCCTCAGATGAAGGGATGAGATGAGTTGAACCATCCACAGCTTTGTGAATACAAGGCTTGGGTTAAGCCCAAAGAGCTTCCATCTAACTATTTCTAGGTCTAGGCCTGAAAGCTTCTAGCCTCCATACAATCTAGTCTCCTGCAAGCATGGACCTTGATGGGTGCTGCTTTCAGACTGGGCATAGTACATTTCAGCATCAAGATTTACTGCTGAATAAACTCAATTTTTCTAGCTCTTTTGGAACTTTAGCTGGCTGGTTCAACTCTGTTGTTCTGGCTCAAACTCTTCTCCAAGCTGACTGATTCTCTCAGTTTCTGACTGAATTGATCTGCTCGGAGAAACTGCCTCTGGATTCAATGAACTGAACTGCGCTGAATTCAGGAGCAGAACTGAACTAAAAGAAACTGCATGAACTTAGCTGAATTCAACTCTATTCAACTGAACTGCACCAAACTCAACTGAACTTTCCTGCATTCAACTTAACTGCACCAAACTTAACTGAACTCAACTACACTCCAACTCTCTCCCTGCACCATTCTTAATTAGCCTTTCTTTCCTGTCTGTCCTCTTAGGCATATCCTATCCCTCACTCATTCTGTCGAATCTTTCTCTGATTTATCACTTTGTCTGCCCCTCAATAGACATCATTTTTTAGGATTAAAGGTTTGTACTGAAGATGTGTGTACTCCAGCCAGAGGGATTAAAGCTGTATATACTAAGGGACTGTCTACATTCCAGCTGGATCACACATATCTAGGTCTTTGGATGTGATCTCTTGCAAGTGTAACCACGTTTCTGGATTAAAATTTCTCTACGGTTGTCAATCTTTCCACCCTCTGATTCTTGTCACAAAACAATCTGCCTTGTGCTATTTAATGTCCCCATTTTTTCCACTCTAAGGAAAACTTTGGATTTTCAGGCTTGATTCTCACATGCTCTGAATTGCTGAATCAAAAATGGAAAGAGGGAGAGGAGATGGAGAGGGTGGGAGAGAAGGAAGGAGGAAAGAAAGGAAGGGGAGACAAGGAGAGAGAAAGAAGGAGAGGAACAGATGAATAGAGAGAAAGGGAAAGAGAGGAAGAGAGGAAGAGAGGAAGAGAGGAAGAGAGGAAGGAAGAGAGAGAAAGAGGGGAAGAGAGAAAAGTGAGATGGAGAGGAAGAGGGATAATCAGCGACAAAAGAGAAAATGGTTAAAAGGTTAAAGATTTTGGCTAAGATACTACATATGAAAATGACAAAAGGAGGAAGCAGGGAGTATGTGTTGAAGAAATGGGTAAGAGGTTCTCACAGAAGAGTTAAGGCAGCACCACAGAATGTCATTATGAGAGGATGAGAAAGTGGTCTTGAAAAGGTTCTGCTTTTTAAGGGAACTGTATGTGATTATTTTAAGCATAAGCATATATGATTAAGTATACATGGAGATATATATATATATATATATATATATATATATATATATATATGCATGTAGATGATTCATGGCAAGATTGAAGATTGTCAGCCATAGTGGTTAGGAGGAAGAAGGTTCTTGTAAGCCCAGATAAAGCTATTTGGGGGATGTAATCTGGCTAAGTTAATGTCTGGACCCTGAGACTATTCATAGCAGCAGTCTTTAGAGGCTTGCCTGTCTTAGAAAATCTGATTGTGATTTATGATAAAGAGTCACCAAAGAAAGAAGAGGCTACGGGACCAAAGAAAGAGGCAGATAAAAGGTTACACAAATCACAATTCATTGAGAACTGACAGCAGCAAGTATGGCTTGTAGGACTGCCACATAGGCTGTGTGTTGCTTCTCAAGGCAGAAAGCTTCATAGACTAAGATGAACAAAAGTAGGTTCAGGAAAATCAGGATGTTTCCTGGCCTTTTTCAAAGTCTATTAGAATACTCAAACAGCAGGTAAGAATCAGTCTTACAGAAAGACCCACAAGTGTCAGTGGGCTGAACAACGTGTTCATTGACCTTCAGAAATTTCTTCATATATTATGTATATATATTTAAACTATTTCATGTATTAGTATTATTGTGTATCAGTGTGTGCATATGTATATGTATGAAAATAGACATTCATGCGTTCACAGAATACCTGGGGAGGTCAACTTGCAAGAGTTGTTTCTCTCTACCCTATAGGTCCCTGGGATCAAACTGAGATTGCCAGTCTTGGTGGGAGGGACCTTCACTCACTAATCCATCTGGCCAATCCATTAGTGACTTTCTTAATCTTATGAGGTTTTACATGGATACCGTGAGAATCTGGTAGGTAAACAAAATTACAAACAAGGTCCAGCCTATACAGACCTATAAGACTTTTACTAGATCACAAAGCAAAATGTAAAAAACTCAAAATCAAAAAAAAAAAAAAAAACTAAAAATAAATTTACATTTAAAGAGAGTATATGATGTTGGGAGGGCAAAACAGTATGAAGACAGAGGAGGAACTAGAGGGGAAGGAAAGGTTTAATTTTATCAAAGCATAATTCATGCATATTTGAATATAAAAATATTTTTAAATTCCACGTTAATTTGCTTTAAATGACCATATTTCTAGATTTTTACAGTAAAATCAGATCAAATAATAATGATGGTTGGTGATAACGTTATTAAAAATAAATGTATGTTATCTAGACTTTTACAAGTTGTACATGTTCTTTGATTCTGTCTCTCCCTCTATGTGTATATCATATATGTATGATACATGTACATATACATATACATAATATATATATATACATATATACATACATTCATTTTATATATGCATATATATATATATATATATATATATATATATATATATATATATGGCCTAAAAACCACTGATTCAGTACTCCACAGCTAAAATTATTAATAAGCCTGATTAGTGCATCTTCCAGTCAGCAGCAAAAGCCTACAACAAATCAAATTCACAGAGATGCCCAAAGGTAAAGGTGGCATTCTTAAGATATAATAGTGCATTTGCTTACCAATGAAACAACTGCTACTGGGTGTGGGAAACATGTGAAAATATAGGTGAGGGCATAGATATAAAGCATTAACTCGATTATAAGGCATTGAATGCATTTTCCTAGATCTTAAATACCTAAAATGCCTGATGAAGTGCAGCATTCCATAATCTCTGCATAATAAAAGCTCAATAAAGGAAGCTACTTCATTGTAGAGAATGCTTAGAGTGATGCATAAGAAAAGATACAATTATTTCACTAATATTTTTTATTGCCAAAAATATTTTAAAACATAAAGGGAAATCCAGCCAGGGACTTGAGCATACACACACTGATGTAAAAGAATTGACACTTGGCCTCTCCTCTGTGGCAGCACATTTTTTTCCCTTAAGGAATCAACATTAAACTGATGCTGACGTTCCTTTATCTCTGTTGATCACATTATTGCTTTCCTCTTGAGAACTAACCCGCTTTTTCTGAAATTAGGATGCATCACTCCAGGTACGTACCATTGCAGGCTATTTTAAAAATAAATGTATCTATAAATAATGCATGGCATAATTTTTGCATGCTTTAAAGATTAACTAAGTAATATCACTTTTGTTATCCCTCTTCCGCTTGTTCTTTATCCATTATTTTACTATCTACTACTGTAAAGTGAAAAGAAAAATCAAGTTAACTTAGTTTAACCTCTAGATTATTTGATAGTGAATTTATCTTACCCATATTATGCATTGCTAGATTACCCTCCCCACATTTAATTTCTAGAAAATGATAAAGGAGCTGAATTTATACATCCCGACATTAAAATTTATTGTTGAAAGACTTACAATGTTTATAAATCTAACAGTTATAAACTTTTTTCCTTATTGTTTCTTTGTAGAGGACTGGTGACTGCACAGGGCTATCTTTCCTTTGTTTTTGTCAAGAAAGTGACATAAAATGTCTACAGCACTAATTATGAATTGACGGTTGTCACATCTCTCAACAGTTACTGGATTTTAACAGCTTTGCATAAACATCAAAGAGTTTCCCTGAGTTCTGTACTGACTTGTTATGGTCTTTGTTGAGATTGCTTCAGAAAAGAACTTCATTACATGGAAACCATAGGCTAGAGAGAGAAACTGACTGTCAGTCAATTCAAGTGTGAGAAAAACTCCAAATATTTTTTCATATTATTTAATTAGAAAATAATGGATCAGATATTCAAGGGACTAATGAGACGTTTTCCTATTTTAATAAACATAGTCATTTTAGTGATGATTGCTAAATTTTTATATTTATAGAAGAAAATAATTTTGAAAATTAAAACTGTACTACTGCCATATGCTCTAATTTTTTTTACCAATATAAAAATCTAATTATCACAGAACCACTCTTTGAAATTAAGAAGCACTATCTATAAATAAGAAATAGGAATGCCACTTATTTCTTAACATTCTAAAGGCAAATATATCTACTTATTATCCTTTTCAATAACCTGACACAATGACAATGGAATAGAAGGTTGTCACAGCATAATAATACCTGGCTGAGAAATTATGCTGAGGTGAAGCAGAAGCATTTATCAAAAATAACTGTCGGAATGGAGGAGAAACTGTTATTTTTTCGGGTGAGAGACATTGATCCTGTGATAATGTTCTATTAAAATAACTTTATTTTTGTTACACCAATTGATGGATTTTGACATAATTGTTTTTAAAAATAGAATTTGATTTGCTCTGGTCCAGTTCCTTTCTTGGAACATATTTACCAACTTGTGCCTTCCTTTAACACTATGAAATCTATCTTCAGAGCCTTACATAAGGTGAGAACACAGCACCTGCATCCACTTCTTACTCATCCTCTGCTCCCAGTATCTGAAGTCTAAGCCCACTCTATAGCAAGAAGAGCTGGAAGAATGGCATTTTTCCATTTGGGCATCAGTCTGCATGCTTCTTTTAGCATTAAAAACCTACTCCAATTTCCCTGGGAATGAGCTATTCAAAGGGACTAAAGAATTCCATGATACCGTTTATATTAGTCTCTCTGGGGTTTGGAAAAGGTATAATCCTGCTTCATGTTGAGATTTGGTCCATTGCTAAACATTGTATTGCAAAATTCTGTCTAGTTGTCTACATGAATTCTCATGTTTACCAGCTTTTGATGTGCAAACCGTGTTCCTTAATGTAAACCTATTGTTTAAATGAAAATGGCTACCGCCAAATACTGGAGGGATTAGAGGTAGTTGTGTTTTGAGTTATTTGTTTGGTGGGTTGCAGATAAAAAGGAAAAAGGAGGACACAGGAGAGGAGGAAGCCACCATGAAAGGAGATAAATCAGGACACATGGCCAGGAAAAACAGCAAGTATTTGAGGTACACCGTTGGAGAAGTCGCTAGGCCAGCAGTTAGAGAAGTAGGTTAGTAATTGTCAAAATCAAATGAAATAACAATAGTCTGAGTTTCATTCATTCATAAACTAGACAAGGATAACTTTTAGTTAGATCAACTACAGCTTCATTACCATCTCTATGGTATCATGCAGATTAAAAAGTAACATTGAAATATTAAAGTTAGGGACTACCTCACATTGGCCAGCTTAAGCCTCTGCAATTAGTGTTTTCTAAAAATTACTAGTTAGCAGTTTTTGTATGTGAAAGATTATAGATGCCTGCAGGTAGGTTTTTTATAAAGTCCTATATGATTGATAACATTTAGATTCATAAAAAATAATGTGGAAATTAACTGTTGTATTTTAAAAGTTACATTAAGATCAGGACAAACATTTATCTTCGAATCCCCCACAGAGACTATTGTATGGGTATGAATTTAGTATAGTCTCAGCAAATATTAAGTAGATACTAAAGACAGATGCTCACAAATCATAAAAATTCTGAAACTTTACCCAATGCTTGAGCAAGCTACCTGAGATCTTTAATGCCCCAGAAACTTTTTAAAGTGTGATTGCTAACCTAGGACAAAGTGAATCATAAGTCTTAGAATCAAGCCTGGAGTGTCTCAGTTAGAGAAATATGTCCATTGCTTTGACTTATATATAAATATTCTTTGGAAAAATTTTATGGAAGCATCAATTTGATTACCATAATAAACAAGGACAGTTTCATTTCTTCACAAAAACTTTATTTTTATGTTATTAAGGCAACATTCTGATAGACAATTCATGATTGTAACTTGTTCAACCTCTCTGAATTTTAATTTAGCAAAAGAATGTTAATGATCTTATCAGTAAGGCAAAAATAAATTTCATATTAATAAATATACAATAACATAAAGCATGCCTCAGTCAGTTTTAACCTAGGTTTAATGTTATGCACAGACTCATATGTACTTATGTACAAAATATGCAGAAGTAATTCTAGGATTTAATTATAATGCTTCATTCCTTTACCCAGGGACATTTTTATGCAAACTGTGAAAAGTTAGATGCAGTCACTTGGTCCTATAAAATATTGTAAATATACATAAAGTATAATTTATAGCAAGACATTTGTCGTATAATTATTTTCTAGTCTATTTGTAACATCTACCCAGTTGGTACCCAATAAATATTCATTTGTCATAATGATCACTTGACAAAGGCACTGAACTTGCTTCAAGAAATGAAAGGCTAATGGCTATCTGCTATGTGAGTGGTATTTACCTGCAGGAGAAATTGATAAGCCAAGGCAGTGTGTGTTGCTTACAGGTGATCGCCCCAGCTGCTGGTGTCACATGAGTTAGTTTTCTTCCTTTGTACCACTGCATTTCGTATATTGAACTTCACACATTTCCCACCTCCTGCGTAGAATTTACACAAGCACTGAAGATTGTGGAATACCCAAGGAAATCATTTTTCAGTCGATTGAGTTCTTAATGGAAAAAGCTCTCTGAATGCCATCTTACAAATTAGAAGATCCCCTGCTTTCTAAATAGTTCAACTGAAACCAGCTTTGTATTTATCCTTCGGGTCATTCAGGCTGAAGTGATGTTAAGTCTTAAGTCCAAAAGTCAGACTTTTAAAGGTAAAATGTCAGGTCCTTTTAGGCTTCCTCTGACCTTTTAAACCAGCTTAGGGATTTGAAGCATTGAATGTGGATTTCCACATTTTATATCCCCATATTTAACAAATGATCAAATGTAACTCCCAAGAATACTATTTTTACAAGCTTGACATTTTGGGTTTGAGAGGTGGTTGTCTGAGTCTTTTTACATAAATTTATTGGTAGGGGACTTCAGTGATTCTTTGGTCTTTTCCATCCACATTTATTAGAAGAAAATACATGTTTTGCTATATGGTTGACAGTAACTAATACTTTACAACAGTCACTAAAATGTACCAAACTCTAACTTTGTATCTTTTTAACTTAAGAGATAATATTGTGAAATAGACACAATAAACTCCATTTTATAATGATGATGGTGATAATTCCAATAAATGTCCTACCAAGATCGTACATTTCCTGAGGACTTACGTATCTATAATGTGCTCTCTGAATGTTGTTACTTATATATTGTTCATAGTATTACACCTTTAGGTTCATTTATTCTGGAGCAATTTGCTATTGTAACATTTTAATATTGATTCTCAACCTGATTGAATATTATTTATCAGGAAAAAGTGAAATAGAAACAAGTAAGTTACCCAGGCAGAACTCCAGTTAAAGTAAATGAGAAACTTTGACATTGGATATAACATCAGTGGCTTCAAAGTTTTCTCTGTAGTTTCTGGGTAAGCCCAAAGTTTGCAACTTTCCAGACAATCCAAAGAACCAACTGATAATAGATACTTTTATAAATTATTATTAAATGTATAATGAAAGCAAGTAATGGGATATTTTTCTTGAATTCTTTGTACTTAACTTCTAGTTCTTGGCTTGGCATTAAGAATGTCTTATATATTTTTATATTTTTAATAATGTTTATTGAAAGTTTTCTGTATAGGGCAGTAATCAGAATGTATTGGTCCATGCCTTGAAGCAGAGCATTCAGGAAAGGGAGAGAAGGAGGTGGGGGGGGAGGAAATGTGAAGAGGGAGAGGGAGAGGGAGACGGAGGAAGGGAAGGAGAGAAGAGAGAGAGAGAGAATAAGGGTATTTCACGTGGGCTGAGGCTTGTGTAGCCACAGTATCTGATATGTACAACTAAAGAGAAAAAACTTAACATGGTCTCCCATCCCTCACTCACATACTGTCATTTTGCTACCTCATTTTCATAAAATGAAGTTAAACCGGAAGTACCAAATGAAAATGGACACTGAATCCTCATGCTTCCTATTTATTTAAAAAAAGGGGACTATATATTTGCACTAGCTACTGCAGTGCCAAAAGAAAAAAAATTATTTGATGTAAATTAAGTTGTCTGAATGTCCTTGCATTCCATATAATAAGCCTTGGTCTAGGTTGATTTTGTGTCTCATTTTAAATCCTCTAGACATTCTTTTTTATATCAAGAAAACTTTTAGTTTCCAAAAAAATCCCCCCCAAAATCACATTTTACCTTATGAAACATTCATGGTCCATTGAATAAAATACAAATTTTAGAGTCTAAAATACAATACATTGATCTGTATCTTGAATAATAAATATGCACGTTAGAATAACAGAGACAGACTCCTTTAAGTTGCAAAGCAGTAGGAGTTATTCTAAAATACATAAGTTGAAGCTGGAAGTGGCGATGTACACCTGTAATCTCAGTACAGAAGCCAAGGTAGGAGGGTCATCATGAGTTTTGAGATCAGCTTGGCCTATACTGTAAATTTCAGGCAACCCTGGGCTAGAGAGTGAGACTCTATTTGAAATAAGCTAATGCAATAAAATGATGAAATAAAGCAATAGTGAATGACTTGAAGACCCAGCTGTTTCTCTGAATAACTCTAATGTCTATCCCCAGCCTATATTCCAGAGGCCTTCATTCCTCCCCAGTCTGTCTAAAATTCTAGTAATAGCAGCTTTACAGTGGATCATTTATTCTGATGCCAGTAGGATCTCTCAGATTTAGACCTGAGATAATGACTGACCACACAATTTGACCATGTCTGTGACTCCAAGTAATCACTTCCTGTCCCTTTTCTTTGTCCTCATCTGTGTAATCCAGGAGTGATAGCTAGCACCTTGAAGGTAGCACCCTGGTCTCCAGGTGCTTTGTCTGTTCAGGGTCAATACAATGAATATATTTCCTTCCTTGAATCTGACACTTTATTTGGTTCCTAAAGCAAAATGTGGCAAATCTTGCCTGCTGAAAGTTGGACTTAACTAGAGAAATGGAGAAACTCAGAATTATTCGTGTACAGTAGCACAGCTTGACCCAGTGGCATCAGCAAACTGGAAAGCAAAGAAAACAATTTTGCCTTCTTAGACAAATATTCAGTGTTCTTCAACTAGTTTCTGTTTACTATTTTGGGACATAACCAAAAAAGATAATCTAATTCAACCCAATTGCCCTGTGGGTAAAAGTCCAGGCCAAAATATTCACAACCAGGAAAGAAAATTTGATAACTCTAGCGACGAGAATACCAGAAGCAAAACACAGGGGTCTCCAGTTTTCCCACTCAAACACCGGGTCACAGAAACCGGAAGTTCACTAGGACAGGAGACTCATTTTCATGTCAAGCCAGAGATACATGCAAGAATCCACATGTTCCTGAGAGAAAAGAATTTTGAACAGTCATTTAAAAGGAACATTATGATTGAGACAGTTGTGAAATCTTTATTTCTAGCAACAACAAAATGACCACTCATGCCTCAGAGAAGCCAGTTCCAGTTCCACACACATTTTAGACCACCCACTAGCAGATTACTGGCTTCTTCTGGAGAATACAGTCATCTCCTGGATGGTCTCCTTGTGTATTAACAATGATTTCCTCATTGGAATTTCACAGAAGGCTTTATCACACTCAAAAGAAAATATATTCACGTTGATTGATCCCCTCGTGACTTTTGCTTCCTTTTCAACTTACTGGTTACTCTAACATTATTCCCTTTACTAGATTCATTCTGAAGTGTCAAAAAAGATAGGCATATCATTTTTAAAAAAAATCAAAATTTCAAAAAAAAATGCATGTGTCATTGTTTATCTATAACAGAAAGTCTGAATTTGTATCATCTGTTTTGTTTTTTTTTTTAACATATATTGAAATCCTAAAGTTTCCTGAGTACTAAGGAACTTTCTACAGAAGGAGAAAATGGTGATTGTAGATCTGAAAGGATAACTTTCTAAAAGGGGAGACAAAAAAAGTTCTGAATGTGTTTGTCCTGTTAAACAATTGTAAACACGTCACTCTAGGATTATCTCACACGCAGTTGTAGGTGACAGCAGATGAGAGTGATTAGAGGAAATGGTACTCCTAATGGCATTGAGATAATAGATGCTTCAGTGTTTTCATCAACTTTACCTCTTTCCTTTCCTTTGGCCAGGACTCAGGGATGTATGAAACAAAGGATGTTACAATTGCCAGCAATTATCAGCACATGCTAAAGTAATCCATTCTTTAATCCAAGGATCCAAGAATCACTTGAGAATACTATAGTTGGTTCCCTATGTGAAAGAATTAGCTAATAATTACCATTGTGACAATCTCTGTGATATGTGGTGTGAGCAAATGGTACAGAGGTGGTTTAAGTTACCGTATGATTAACCTTTCCTTACAGACTGATCATCAGAAAGTGAGGAGAGTCATGATATGTAATTAATACCTTTTGGATAAATAATGTCTTATCACAGTAAAACAAGAAATACAATACTGCTTTTTGCTTTACATCAAATTAAGTAGCCAGCATATTAGCCATTTTCAGTTGTAGAAACTATAAATATAAATAATAATTTCTACCCACTATTTTTATAAAACTCCAAATGGATGGGGGTAACTGACAACTGGAGTTAATGCAATATAAAGGAATACCAACCAACAGTCCAGATTTAGGGGTGGGAATGGAGAGAAACTGAAGCCTGCCATTTGCTTGGTTTGGGCAGATAACATCACTGTAGCTCGGTGCCTTTGTGTGTATCACAACAGGGGCTTTACAGCCTATCAGAAAATCTGAGAAGCCCCGTGTAGTCACCCCTTCATCCCCAAAATCAGCTTTTCCAGCTCTTATTGTATAGATGAGGAATCAAAGCATGCGACATTTTTAAAGTAACAATTCTCCAGTAAGAAAGCTAAGGAACAGTAGAGCTAACATTTGGACAAAACAGATTACCTATGAACAGAAACCACTTCCTACAAGAAGACAGGGAAGGGTGAGGTCAGAACACGGCGGTGCTACCCACATAGCTTAGTACAAACTAAGCATGGTAACCATGGCTGGTAGCTACCCATGTTGACCTGATTGTTGTTGGTCAAAATTACAAGGAAGAAGTTGCATGTTAATAAAGCTCTTGCCACTTAGTAACCACTGAGAACATTTTTTTCTCATTAGATATAATAATGCTGATTCTTAATAGTTTAAGTAAATACGAAGGAATTTACACTTCAAAGGCTTCTTTAAAAACTAAAAGCTCTTTTTCTTTAAATCCAGGACATCTCTCTCCTTGGGGGGCATTTTCTTCCCATAAGCACTTTTGTTTAAGAAATTATTAAAAGAGTTCCAAGTTAATTATAAAGTGATCAGGATACAGAAAACTGCAACAACAACAAAAAAAACCCAAGCTTGAATATTTACCCAGGAATCCCAGAACTGTGTGATGAGTCTCTATTACTTAGTAGCTTTCAGAATTATTGAGCATAAATAAAAATACTGAAGCTCTTAACAAATTCTGACAGTTAAATAAAAATATCACCTCTCTAATTCCAACATTGGTCATTTCGTGTCATTTAGACCAAAGTAAAAGTTTTAATTCATAGCTTAGTGTCTTAGTTTGGTGAGAAACAAAGAGAAAGAGAAGAAAAGAACAAACGTGGTCTTTGCTCTAACTTTCAGCGATAAGTTGAGGTCAGTCAGAACAGCCTCCAGAAGAGCAATTTGCAACCTATAATATATAGTAATTCTTCCTTCAAATATAGTAGCATGAATTTTAATTAAGTAATATTAGACAAATGCCATGAGATCCATGCATGAAAGATGTTTCAAAGAGCTGATAATTATTATTTATTATCATGTCCACCCTGGAAGTACTTAGAAGGTTGATTTCCTCCTGCTAATAATTCCCATTCTTTCAGAATTACTGGTGGTTCAAGCACACAGGCACCACAGTGAAATGCTGAGCCAGCTGGATGCACGACTTGACTCTTCCATCTTTCCTTTCTTTAATCTAAATATTTCAGACAACACATTTCCCACTGTTTCTGGTCTGTGCTTTAAGACAAGACTTAGGAGTTTTCATTTTCTTTCTCTATTTAGTTAATGCCCAATTTTACTTGTTACCATTTTCTGTTAAGTAAAGAAATCACACATCTATTCACACATGTGAATATAGTTTTCAGGAATAGAAAAGTCAACATTGGTAATAGTTCCAAGGTCCAGGCTAGGTAAATGGGTGAAACCATGAATAAATCAGAGTGAAGAGAAGGGCAGTGCACTCCAGGTGTGCTAGACAGAGAGTTTCCAGCAATGAGAGGCTTTTAATTCTCTTGAGACAACAAGATTTCCCTAAATCATACCTGTCACAATACTTAGAGGAATCCCAATAATTTTATAGAGATATACTTGTGTTTAGAAATTTTACAGGCAAAGTAACAAACTAGAGGTTTTAAGCAGTGCTACATATTACACCAATCTGAGTTTATGGCATCCATATTGAGGTTGACATTCAGCATTTCTTAACCTAAAAAAACCTGGGCTGCCTTGTCTAGCCTCAAGAGAAAATGTGTCTTGTCTTACTGCAACTAGATATGCCAAAGTAGATTGATATCCATGGGAGGCCTCCCCTTTTCTGAGGAGAAGGGAAAAAGAGGCGATTGAGGGGAGAGGGACTGAAGGGAGAGGAGACAGGAGAAACTTCCATCAGGATGTAAGTAAATAAATAATTAATTAAAAAAAGAAAAATGGAGAACTAAACAGTATCTCTTGTCAACATCTTCCCTCCTTAACACTCTCTCTGTAGGTAAAATCAGCTAATTCCCAAACAATTTACCAACTTCCATGCTCCAGCATAACATGATATATTAATGAGGTGGTTTCATGTAAAGAAGTTTGTGTGAAAAGAATAACATGGGTTTAATCCTCAAAAAAAAAAAAAAAAGAGAGAGAGAGAGAGAAATGACAGGGAATTTGAATCTCAACTAGCAAGTTTATTGAACAGTTTCACAAATGAATTATGCATCCGGGGAAGTTTAGATGCTGGAAATGTCATCACAGGCATTTAAGATGATGAGCTGAGGCTCTGTCCTATCCAATTCTCTTGCACAGCATTGTCTTCTTGGAAGTCTTGGAAAACTGAACACCTATCTTTGACCGAACTCTACAGTTCCCAGAATGGACCATATGCAACAGCAGTGTGGCTCCAGGCCAGGGTTCTATTTTGACTCTCTTAAACATTTGTTATCCAATCTCATAAAATCTAATCATTTCCCCTGCCTTCTTGTTCATGTGTCTTCCTGCGTCCTCATTTGATACCCTCTGTAGTCTGATGTACACAATGAGAGAATATTGAACAAAAAAATGTCAACAATTCTTCAGAAACTGAGTTTGTGGAAGGCAATCTGGCGATTGTTCATTGAAATAGAATTTTTCTTTCCAGGTGCTGTGATTTTCTTTGGTGACTTCTCACCAAAAGGTGACGTCTCACCAAAGACAACACTGATAATAAAATTTCTAACCCAAAGTAGATTTAACAAGTGGAACCTACTCTGCCTTCCGCAGTCCTCATGGGTTACAAGTTGTCCCCACTGCTAGGTCTAAATATGGTCCAGATATTTATAAATTAAAGCTATTAACTACACAGCTTTGAGAAGGTTTCTCATCATAGCTAATTTCATGGACTAACAGACACAGCTCAAATAAGTTATTTGTATAATTATGGTTCACAATTTATAATTTAAATTAATAAGGTGAATATGCATATCAGTCTAGATTTTCAAAACAAAGAAAATGTTATCATTAATTCCATACCCAAGTGTTCAATGAAAGGTTGATTCTGCCAGAAGATTAATTAGTATCTTATATCTACTAAATCAATACACTCTTCTATTGAAGTCTTGTGTTTGTAAAAGGAAATCATTTATGTAATTCTTGAAGTGATTGGTTAATATCTGCTATGAAGATCTGAAATATTCACTCTTAAGCCTCACAGGACTACAAACGAGTACTGGCAGTTTCCTAATTCTTTTGTATTAATGTCTGTATTAGGAAGTTATTCAAACACCTAATATGTAGCTTCAGGTATCTTTAACTCTGAAATAAAATACAAGGAGAAATTTTTGGAAGAGGCTCCAGAAAATGTTAAAATATAATAGTATTTCTATCAACAATACAGCAGAAAAGCAGGAGTACTAATAGAATAAATAGCTCCTCATCAATAGAATTTGACTCTCAAACTCTACTTTAGCGCTCTCATTCAAGATAGATTTTTAATAAGTCCTGTAGTTCAAGTAAATAGGGCAGATGCTGATAACCAGAAAGCATGGGTACTATGAATCCCCCAACCTCCAAAAAGTAGAAGTATTCTTTAATGTTTTCATTGCAAAGAACAGGATCTGTGAGGAATTGGATGCTTATTATATTAACATTGTATGAGGTATGTGTTCCAAGAAATCACATAGTACCCCAGAACTATGTGTAGTTTTATGTCAGTTTCAAAAATAAAAGGAGCTAAATCCTGATTTTGCACAAGTGGCCGGATCAAAAGGGCATGAATTAACTGACAAGACCCATGCTAAGCTTACCACAATCTAGAGTCAGTTTAATGTAGTTCAGCCACACAAGTAAATCAAGCCACTGTGGGAAACAGGCTTGTGGAAGGAAGGCATTATTGATCAGCATGCACAGTGTTAGTAGAGTGCAAAGGAAGATGGCACTTTGTAAGATCAGCTGTGTGACAATGGCTCAAAAGGCACAGCAGTTACAGTGACAACAGGGATTGTGGGAGCAGAAGAGCATGTCGGCACAGTGACCCTGGGACCCCATCCTATCTACCATTGTGCCCCTTGTGCTGTGATAATGGTACCTAATAATTCCTTGCTGCTAAATGGAAACACATTAAATCTGACTAAACCTCCTTAGTCTAAATTTTTGGGATTTTTCTATAATACAGAAAGATGTCAGCTGAGAGATATCAGAGTACGAGATGTGCAGGGAGACCATACATCTTTGTAACTATTTTGCAAATCTAGAAGGTTTCAAAATAAAATGATTGTTTTTTTTTTTAAGTTTTTCTATTGAGAAACAGGAGAGGTGACAATGAGAAGGGAGGACTAACTACTCTGACCCATTCTCCAAGACCCCTGTGATGGAGGCAGCCTTTGTACAAAGAAATCCCAGAAGCCTCTGAATGGAAAAACAACAAAGAACAGTAAAACCATGACTAGCAAACTGCATGATTTCCTGGAGGATATGCAGCATAATGTGGAAAGTGTAACCATTGCAGTTAAACAGGGCAGTTTTCTGTACTTTTCTATTATCCATCAATATGTTTGAATATTACTGTAAAGACAGCTCTTAATGACTATGTAAACAAATGGCCAAGATTGTATTTAAATCAGTCATGTTAACGTTATTCAGTATAAGAGGTGAGTAACTCTGGGCTTTCCTCAGAGTAGGAAATAGCATTATTTAAGAAAGGGAGAAGGAAAGACAGGAGAAAGAGAAGGAAGTATGAAATGAAAGAAGAAAGTATGGAAGAGATGAATGTGCTAGAAATGTGCTCTCTGGGGCCATCTTTACTTTTTGAATGGATAAAGGTAAGTG
The DNA here is from genome assembly GCA_030674055.1 of Rhabdomys pumilio. Taxonomy (NCBI): domain Eukaryota; kingdom Metazoa; phylum Chordata; class Mammalia; order Rodentia; family Muridae; genus Rhabdomys; species Rhabdomys pumilio. The sequence goes on from JANHMN010000004.1 coordinate 121,020,583, forward strand.
GCTACAATACTGCTAGAGAAGACTATGGCTTACACCACGCTGCACTCTTTATTAAGTAATAGTTGATGAGCATAGAACTAAGTTAAGATCTGGGCTCATTTAGGTCATTTTCTAAAGTAGCAAATGTCATCTCCCTAAACATCAAAGCTGAAATGTAACCAACCAACCAAATATGATGTCATTTTTGGCAAATAATGTCCTGTATTTGCCAACAAATCAATTGGCCCTTCCTTGATGAATAAAAACCTTAATCCTTCATTACACTGACGTTTCGAAAGTCAGTTTTCCAAGTTGGATTACTTCCGCAGATATGAATTTAGTCTTCATCATTTATCTCTCCTCCAAACTGGCTAGCACTGTTTCAGTATTGCTGGCATTCATTTTTACTGTATTCCCCAGCAAATTAGTACACAAAGCAAGTACATTACACATGTAAGCATGAAGGATGTTATAAAGATCTTCATCCTTTGAAAATTTCATATGTGCATATAATGTGTTTTAAACAAATTCACCTATCATTTCTTCCCCTCCATTTCCTCTTTTATACCCCGCAAGTATTCCCTACCAGTGTCATACAGTCTTTCCTTTTAACCCACGGAGTCTCTGTAGCACTGCTACTGTGTGCATTGGTAAGAGCCTCTACTGAATCTTGGGTGGCCTCTCTGGGATGACATTCTTGAAAACTGACTCTCCCTCCTGCAGTTGTAATCAATCACCAACATGTCCTCAGCTAGGGGTGGGAATTTGTGTCACTTTCTTTCCACAGAGATTTCATCTAACATGATCTTGTAGCTCTTACTCATGCTGTCACAGGCACTGTGACTTCATATGTGCACTTACTCTGTTGTGAATGGACAACACTGCTTTTCTGTACTCATCCACTGCCTCTGGCTCCTACAATCACTCCCTAAAAGGTTTTTACACTTTATCTCTGTTATATTCAGGGTTGAGGGTATTCTGTCTTGGGGGGAGGTATATTTGGATACAATATCCTTCAGTGAAATGGTTGTTATTATTATTGCTCAAGGCCTTAGGCTGGATTGATAATGAGAAACTTGAGTTCCCGAGTGAAACATAATCATGGGTGGCCTGTCAGTGTCTGCATCCTGAAAATGCCCATAAATGAATGAATGAATGAATGAATGAATGAATGAATGGAATTCCAGGAAGCAGGATCTTTTTTATAGTCTATCATGTATCCCCAATACAAGCAATGTTGGAATAATTCACAATTGTTCCAATTCCAAAATAGCCTACAATGAATTGACTATTCTTCTACCCAAGTTACCAAGTGCCCCCTTTCTTACTTGGCTCTGAAGGCTCTAACACTGTAGGTACCTTTTCCCAGATCTACCTCATTTGGAACTAATCTCTCTCATCTACTACAGTCAGGTCTGCATGTAGACTCCTCTCCATACAACCTATGTCTTTCTTTTTTCTACTCTCAGAAACACCTTTTATAATTTGTGAAATCCATAATATGTAACTGTGAGTCATTCCTCTTTTGGACTTTATGAAATGGTTTCTGTTGTGCTTTATAAAAAGTAAAAAGTAGCCAGGAATATGTTTGGTGGAGGTGCAGTATGGTGCTAGGGAAGGGGGTGCCTCTGTGGGCCCATGCTGAGGCATCTCTTCCCCCTGAAGTACCCGCCTCTATACTATACATGTATAATATAGGAATATACTATAGTATATCTATAGTATAGGTATATTATAGAAATAGAGCTTATTTAGAGCATGGGGAGTGGAGTTGAGGGGGTAGTAGAGTAGTAAAGACAGAGAAAGGCAGAGAAAGAGAGAGAGAGGGGGGGAGGATGAGGACGAGGAGGAAGAGGAGGAAGAGGAGGAAGAGGAGGATGAGGAGGACGAGGAGGACGAGAAGGACGAGGAGGATGAGGAGGAGGACGAGGAGGAGGACGAGGAGCTGGCTATGAACATGTAGAGAGAGAGGGGGTAGAGGAATGAGGAAAGAAGTGACAGAGAGGAAAGAGAAGAAGGGAGTAAGAAGAGCAAAAGCAAGAGAGAGTGAGGAGGGAGCAAGCAGCATCTTTTACAGTGAGTCAGGCACACCTGGCTGTTGCTAGGTAACTGTGGGACAGAGACTAGAAGAATTGCCAACAGTTTCTTCTACCCAGTGCATATTCTAGCTTAAAACATAATTATTCTAGTCGGCAGGTTTGGTGTTCTAATTATTCAACACAGACAGTTCTAGTGAACAGAGTCTTGACCTGTACATTACTGACCTGAAGTTACATCTTTCATGAATTCCGTGACTGAGAAGAGCCAACAGTTATGTTGCAAGTTAGAGATGTCAGTCCTGGGACTTAAAATTCTTACTGGATAGAAATTCAGGTGTCCTGGAACTTAAGTTTTACTGGATAACAATTTAGGTGTCAACAGGGCTACAGTCTCTCCAGAAGCTCCAAGGAAGAAGGAGAAAGACTTCTGTCTTTTCTCCTTCCCAGAATGCTTTCCTTGGTATCTCATCTTCAAACTCAGAAATGAAGTACCTAACTTCAACAGTCACGTGTCTTCCTCTGCACTAAATCTTCCACTGCTTCTCTTTTATTAAGGCATCTGTGATTACGTGTAAGTCCATTTAATCCAAAATCATGTCCTGAAGATCCCTCATTATGTCTGAAATATCCCATACTAAGTAATATTTGCAGTAATTTTGGTGATCAGAGATTGTATGTTTGGGCCAAAGAGTAATTAATCTTACCATCAGTGGTAGAAACAAAGGAAGACAGTGAATATCTCTAAAGCCTCCACTGAGCTACAAACAATAAATGGTTAAAGAAGGAAGCTGCAATAAGGGATTTTGAGTCTGATGGGATCTTTCCCAGGCCAGTTATGCATGACCCAAAACTAGGCCAGTAGTTCCAAGTTCAGTCTTACACCATTGAAGACTAAAGGACACATACTGTTGGGGAAGTATGCAAAGTGGAATCAAGCTTTACTAAGAATTATAGAACACTAAGAATTGAGGGAAAGTGGGAAGAGCTTTTAGAAATGGGAGTGGTTTCCAAAAGAGAAGGCATCAGGTTTAGCTTTCCTTTCTAGGCTATTTTTATAGAGCCATGACAGAAACTGGACAAGGGCTGAAGGAACTGGGATGAGATTGGTTAGTCCTCTGGTGACAATGGAACACCTGTACACTTTATGCACATCTGCTGGGCCAGTTAGAGAGGTGGCCATGCATCAGTCAGTGATGCTCACTCTGGACTCCTTCCCAGCATCTTCAGTGGTTGACTGTGCTCACTAGCTGCTCTTGCTGCTTCCAACCTAGCAGGTGCCCTAGTCTCTGTTAATTATGCTAAGCTCTCTTTGTTTTCACAGCTATCTGGGAGTAGCCAGGATTGTTCTTTCCTTCTCTCTGTCTCTAGAGTGCTCTGAAGTTTCTTCCCTGAAATAAGGGCAAATTACTTACAATTCAACACTGAATACAACCCTGGAATGATTCACCCTCAGGGATGCTGAGATGCTAAGACTTACTGTTCTACCTTCCAGCTTCCTGTCTGATCCTACCTCAGACAACATCAAGGCTGTTTCCTCTAAAGACTTGCTTCCAGGACAACTTCAAAACAGCTAGCTCACTTGGTCCAGCATCACAGGCTGCTCCAGTCAGAACTTCAGTTAAGCCCTGAACTTTCTCAACACATAGAGACTGGACAAAAAATGCTACAGCTAGCCTTCCTAACCATTTTTAAAGTTTCTTGGGTTACTATTCTATATCCAAAATCAGCAGGAAGCAATTTTAAGAGGATCATTGTCCCAGACCCTTAATTTGGGGTTGGAACTGAGAAAACTCACATTAGATACGGAAGCTTAAAAATGAAAGTTTTATTTTCTGCACATGCAGGGAGGAAGTCAGATCAGGAACTGAACTTTGTCCCCAAAGGGAGATTGTACAAGATTTTTATAGGATAAGAACACAAAGCAAAGGGTGTTAGGGTATGCTGTTTCATTGACCAACCATATTTTGACACAAGGGGTTAAGTAAGGAAGTTAAGATTGGTGACTGGCCCTTATCCAGGTTTCATGGTCCTTGATTCTGCCTGGTTCCCTACTGAACTCTGGCCCACATTTAAGACAAAGGAATGGGCAAGCTGCACATAGTTAAATAAATCAAATAAGCAACACATTCATGACTTGTGTGCCTTAAATAGGATAACAGCATCTTCCCTCTTTATATCCCTTACTGGTTAGCAGACAAACATGAAACATCTGAAGATGTTGAGTTCTGGGGCTTGGGAATATGAACTCAGTTTTGAGCTTGCCAGGGAGGTGGAATTTGTTCCTGAAATGGTTGAACTCAGGAAACTACCACCTAACACTCTAAATACTTACATTAGAAAGAAGAATACATAAAATACAGTGGTGCCAAACACATATTCCTCAGGGGCTTTAGGGAGAAAAGTCATCCTGCTGTCGCTAGCCCTGTCCTAAATTGGTCTGCTTGGTCATTTCATATAGAGCCACTGGTCTCCTTGGTTTTCCAGAGTCTGCCACTTTGATTCTTGATCTGTCCCTTACCACCAACTTCTGTCCCCACTGCAACATACATAAACCATTCTCATCAAAGCCCTTTCCACTTCCTATCTACTGAGAGCTACCACTGTTATCAACAGGATTGACAATCAATTCAATTCCTTATCATAACATAAAAACCACACAATGGTAAATGGTGATATTCCCCTTTTTATGAACTGAATCTGGCAGCTTCCTCTTCACTTCCCTTCTCTGTACTTTCCACACGAATCAGTGCTGGTTCTTCGCAACACTTCTACATTATACCATCCTTTCTGCCATTGGCATACAAACTATAAAGACAGAGGAATTCCATAATTGAGATCAAAAGGAAATCAGGAAGTTATCAGTCTGGACTATCAGTGTGATGTTTCAGTACAAACAGGCTATGTACTCCATTCAAGCTCTAAGTTATTTGGTCTTTGAGTCAATGTCTCAGAAACTCAGTTTCATAAAGTATTTGGTAAGTCTTCCTGAAAATATTTCCAATTCTCCTAAAACTTAACTCAAGTGAGAATGCTGCTCATATTTTAAACTTTACTTAAGATAGTCCCAGGGATTACCTAATATCTATGCAGTCATGGCATGTAGATCTTTCCTCTGAATTAAAACATTGCCTCACAGAGGAAGACAGGGGTGGGCTAAAAAAATTGATGAAACTTAGGAGGCTCAGAAAGTTACTTTAGTCACAAGCCCTTCCCCCTCCCCAGGCAATAGGAGCAGTAAACAGCTGTTTGGGAGAAGACTCCAGCTGCCTGTCTCTTCTACAAGTTGTGCGTGGAGCACCAGGGACTCAGTTTCCATGAGTTGTCACAAATGCTAGGGTGGGCTTTATGGTGATACAGGTGATTGTGAATCATCCATAAATGAGCTATACCTAACTCTTCTCCCATGTTTCTTTAATTAGCCCCAATAAGCTTACTGGCTCACTAAGCTAGACTTGAGTAGAATCCTTGGGAAAAGTCACAAAATAATTAGAAAGTAGTCTCTGACACTTACGTTTTTTCATTATGCCTCACTGCTATCCCATTCACATGTAGAAGGTAGTCTTCAGATTCTTACATCCCAAAATGAAAATAATAATAAAAAGTTAATGTGGATTTGTATTTCAGAAATAAGTGACTACAAGCAGGAGATGTAGGAGATAGAAATCCCTTCTGCATCGATGAAGATCCTTGGCCTACAGGGCTCCTTGGCTACAAATACTAATTTCACACACATTAATTTAAACTATCATGGCCCTATTGCTCTCCATATATTTCCTATTTGTATAAGCAAACCTTCTAAATTATCTCCCCAAGTGGCCAAAAATAAGTATGAAATGAATCAGATCCTTAAATGTAACTTTGACATTGGTAAAAGAAAATACAGAGGACTCTGAATCATTGATGTAGGTCAAGATTTTATTTTTTAAATAAGACATGCAACGCAATGACAACAAAGGCAAAAACAATAGGCAAAAGGATGATACCTGTCAAATAAGACACTTTAGCATAGCAATCAAATGGCAAAAATGCCCAGCAAAATATGAGGAAATAGTTGCGAAATATACATATGACAAAGATTTAATATCCGGAGAACATAAAGAATTTAAATAACTGCAAACAAATAATGCTATTCTTAAATGGTCTAGACATTTCTTAAGAAAAGACACACAAGTGGCCATAAAGTATGTGATAAAATGTTTCATAACATTAGATTTAAGGAAAATTAAAATCAATACCACAGAAGTATATAATCATTGTACTCCCTCAGTATGGCTAGCATCAAAAAGACCAAAAAAGAAAAAATACAGATTGTGGTGGGGATGTAGATAAAGAAGAACACATACTTAACACAGTATAAATATTCTTTAAAAAACTAAACTAAAAAAATTCTGTATGATTTAATATTTTATCTAAAGAAACTAAAGGTTTTTTTTTTTTTTTAATATTATGACAAAGAGATACCTATGCTCTCATGGTTATTGCAGCACTTTTTAGTATAGCCATTATGAAATCAAAAAGTTATCAGATAAATGTATAAAGAAAATATCACATATTAACACATGGAGAGGAATACATACACACATGTACACACACACACACATATACACATGATATATTTTTCATGCATAGAAAAAATACAAGATCTTGTTATTTGTGTCTAAGTGGGTTGAGCCTGGGAAAATCATGCTAAGTAAAATAAATCACACACTGAAAGACAAATTCTTCTAGTTCTTACTAATTTGAGGACAAAAATACAAAAGATCTCATAGCTGAGTTCAGGAAACACTGGGGAAGGGATAGAGGAGGAAAGATGGCAAAAGGTTAAATAATAGGATTCAAAATACAGTGAGAAAAGAATCAGTTCTGATGTTCTACAGCAAGGTATGGTAACTATACTCTGAAACAATGTATGGTGCATTTGTACACATAAATACAAGAAAAGTCAAACAGTCCCAACACACAGAAAGGATCAATGTTTGGGAACTATAAATGATAATTATCCCAGTCTTCCTTTTATGTTGTTTTCAAATTACTGCACTTTATCATAAATAGGTATAAATATGCCTCATAAATTACTCATGGTAGTAGTCTTTGCATATCTGAAATGCCTTTACTTTCATTATTTAATGATAATATGCTAAGTATGTCATTCAAATAATTTTCTTTCCACAATTGGACAATGTCCCATCGTCTTATGGTGTATGCTTTTTTGTAATACAAAATCTGTTACATGGCAGAGTTATGATGCATATACCTGTAATTCCAGCACTTGCTGCTGGGGTGGGGATGCAGAAGAATCAGAATAATAAAGAAAGAGAAATTATAGAATTGCTTTACACAGAAAACAATTTTCTTACAAAATAACATTATTTTCAAGCTTCATCCTTTTGTGATTTTACAACGTAAGGACTTTGTGGTAGGTACAATACCCAAGATTTGTGTAGCTTCTGAATCTGAGAGCTCATATTTTGAAGTCACTTAGTTTTTTACCATTCTCTCTTTTATTACTTCCTCCCAATTGTCTTCACTCTTCCCTGAAATTCTGAGTTATGTGTCTTACTCTTAACTTTTTTCTTTATTTCTTACATTTGTATTTTTTGTATGATGTCTCCCACACTCAAAGGGTTGAATTTCTTAAATTGTTTTTAGTTATGGATTGTGAACATATCCCTTAGCATAGTAAGATATCACTCCGCATCTATGGCACTTATTTTTTGAGAAATTCTTCAATTATCATTGTTACCAATTTTAGCCTGATAAATCTTTTAAGATTTTAAATTTTATAGCTAATATATGTTTCGAACTCCTAATTTAAAAAGTCTTCGAGTTGGCTTGTTTTTCACCTTCACCTGATGTCAAGAAATGAACTTTTCGTTCGCCTCTATACTTGCAGAAAGATAAATATAAGTGGCTATTTTTCTTCATTTCTCCAAGTGCACAGAATCCATGTTTGTGTCTGACTTCTTGCCTTGTACAAGACTGCAGCAGTTTAGGATGCTACAACACCCTAGATTGGGCAGCTTAAACAGAACACATTCATCTCTTACGGCACTGGAGAAAACTCAAACGAAATGTGCTAGTGGATGTGGGTCTGGCCAGGGCATGCTTCTTGACTTAGAGAAGTCATGATTTTATTATGTCATAATGTGGAGAAAAAGAAGTGAAAGAAGCAAGCTGTTGTCTCCTCATAAAAGCACTTATACCATTCAGGGAAGCTTTTCACTGTGCCTAAATTAATTCTCTTGGGGAGGGGGGTTTCACCTCCAAAAACCACTGCACAGGAGTTGAGGAGTTCAGTACAAGTACGGAAATGGGTGGGGCATGAGCATCGCTGTCAGTATTGCTGTGAACTAAGTTTCTGGCTATCTCTAACTGCCAGAGATTAAAGTCTAAGCATCTGATGCCTATAAGTCAATCAGCTTTAGCATGGTTTAAAACTAAACTTCTACATTCTGTTCCTTTGCTTCCATAATTGCTACAATGTTTGTGTATATTCTGTACCTAAATATCCAAAATTAAAGGTGACTTGTGTCATGCTGGTTTGTAGCTATATCCTCTAAATAGGAAGTGCATCAAGTTCATGAAACTGGTAAGAAGCATGCAAGATTAAGAAGTCTCCTCACAGGGTTCATATAAGCACTAAAATAAATGACTGATATGGAGGACGACACTCTGGTGTAGTAGCTACTTGCCCATTGCACAGGGGACTCTGTGACCTAGCTTTACTGAGGTGGGCTTTACCGTGACGTGCACAGTGTAATGCTCCGGTAAGTAACCCAAATCATCTCACTGGTTCACCAAGCCAAACTTGGGTGGATTTGTTGCTTTAGTTTGTCAGCAGTGTCCTATCTGTGATGAAGCAAGATTGTCTCCTCAGGAAAGGTAATGCCACACATACCATCTTAAATATAGAACTTTCTTGGGGGTAGCACTTGTTAAGTCACTAACATTCCATGTATGTGTTAATTTCATTCTGAAGCCTTTAGCTCTAGTCCAATCAATTGTAGGCCTAGTTAATCTGGCCCAGGATTATGAAGAATGGTGTATTATGGATGAGGAATCAGGTTTGAACAACTTTACTAGAAAAGGGCATTGAGCACACACACACATTGAGGTTATATAGTAGAATCTCCACCTTAGTTTAGTGCCTAATTGATACTCTTTAATTATTCATATATATATTTCTTATCTCACTAAGAAAGCTTTTATCAGAAATTATCTTTTATCTAAACACTGTTCAATTTATTTTCAGCATTCAAGAGACACATTTGATGGATTCGTGAAGGGACAAATCCATGGAGTAAGATGGATAACAGCAAGGGTCGTAAGTTCAGAAGTTAGAAGTTATATAAAGATAGAAATAGAGTTGAGTGTAACATACTGAGGCAAAAAGGCTCTAAGATTATAAGAAGGTAAAAAAGAAGAATATTAAAATACCAAACTGTATGGACTTTCTGAGAACCTTGATGACTTTAGTTCAATCCCCAGAACTAATGTGGCGAAGACAGCTCCCGAAAAGTCGTCCTCTGAGTCACACATACATACTGTGGCTCATGTTTCTGAACGCATGTGCACACACACACACACACACACACACACACACACACACACACACACAGATGAAAAAATAATTTTTAAAAATATCAAAATGTATAATACAGATATAATAATATGATATAAAATACAGGTCTTATATTAAATATAATAGTAAAAATAAAGTTCCAATTATTTACCCAAAAGAGATTACAGGAATCACTGTAGGAAAAAAGGACAGATAGCTTATTGACAGAACAAGAAAAGTAAGAATGCACTCCAGCAAATCCCAAAGCAAAATAGTTTGAAAATAAATAATTTTTCCTTGATATAAAATTTCACCAAAATTTTTATCTGGAAAAAAATAAATATACTTTACATGAGAATCTTTTGAGTGAACATTGCAGATAGCTAGGGAAAAAATCTGTTTGCAAAGGAATTTATTTTTTATTTCTAGCCCACGAATTTATTGAAGTATACTCTCGACAATGGAGAACTTGTGGTTAACATTCAGCCATAAATCCTAGTCTCAAAAGTTCAAAATTGACCTCATCTTAGCAAGAAAAACATAAGCCTTCAAATCCGAGAGTACAGGCTCATCAATTTTAGTAACTAATGGCACTCACAGCATTCGGTTTAGCTACACTTGCTAATTTTGCACTTATTTTTCCAGATGGTTGTGGAATATTTATATCACAAACGTTTTTCACTTAATAATGGAAGCTTGTTACTTTGCTATGATTTTTCCCTGACAAAGTAAAGGATGTGAAGGGAAAGGACTTCACACCGAGTGCAAGCATTAAGACCGTGTTGAAGAACAAAGGAGATTCAATGCTGTGCGTGTCTTAAGGACATTTTCAGTGAATCCCATGTATAAACATGTCTTGATGTCACCTAAGTAATAACATTCCATTTGCTTTTGTGCTTTAGCTCAGCATTGGAGGATTGGAAAACTTCCCAGACTTGCTAGGCTGGGTATGAATTCTCACCTCCCCCAAACTTCTGTGTTTAACAAGTGCCTTTCCCAATTATAGCTGTGCTTCTGACAGCAACTAACCATTGCCCTGAGTGACAGGCGGAGGACGCCAAGAGCTTTGAAGCTAACAGGGAGAAGTGGAATGTGACCGCCAGTCATACACTCAGCCAAAATGAATCCCTCATAGGCTCATCTATTGCTGCCTATAGCAGAGCCCAGTCCATGTGTACAGTCTACGTGGAGGGATTACAATGGTAGACATATTACAGGGATGGTCTAGCGATAATGTGATAGATGGCACATGTCGTGACTCTTTTTCTCCTTCTGTTGTATCAAAACAACAACAAAACTAGAACTAGTGACCTACTTTAGTATAAGTACCACCAAAGCAAGAAAAGTTACTCACTTTGTGAATAAAGTAGTACACTTCTCCACAGCAGGCATTGCGATTTTGAAGAAAAACCCCTACCTTGGTTGACAATTCTCGTTCATTATGATAATTAAAGGCAGGTAAGTTTATCATATGCATTTTTCTGATAAACAGTTTAGGCTAGCTAGATTGAGCACTTAAACTGTAAAAGATAATGTTAGTTAGAAGCAAAAAAAAAATGGCTAAGCAGTTAAGAATCTTTTTCACCGAGGCTGATCTGAGTGTGATTCCCAGAACCTATGTGGTGGAAATAGAACTGCCTCTTAGACGTTGTCCTCTACACAAAGACCATGCTACATAGACACACCCTCATCTGCACAAATAAATAAATAGACGAATAATTGGGGGATAGTGAAAAACCGGAGAGGGCAAATGACTGCTCACTTCAAAGCAAAACATTCTACAAAATAATGTAGCAATTGAAAGTGAACTCTACTTTATTATGTCTTCATAAATTACAATGGTGTGACCCTTTTCTTCTCTCTCTCTCTCTCTCTCTCTCTCTCTCTCTCTCTCTCTCTCTCTTTTCTCTCTCTCTCTGACAGACACAATCACCGTTGGTGAACAATATTTGATTATCTGATCTATGAACTAATTGAGCCATTAATAGATTTTGGAAATATAATTGCATTTGTCTTCCTTCTGATGTATGAATCTGACCTCTATAATCATTTCTATATCAAGTTCTTTTGTATTCATTATTAGTTTTTTAATAACTCAAATATTTAAGGGAACCTCAGAAAGCCCATCTAAATGAAGTGCTTTTCTATTTCCAATCCTTTTAAAGTTTATTTCCAAGATAATTATATCCTCTTTGAAGCTTTTTTTATCATGATTCCCCATGCACTGACCTATGATGTTAAAATATAACCAGATTTCCCCAAAATGTGCTTGCTAGACCATTCATTTCATAATATGGTATTCTGTGTTCTGATTCAGACATACCTCCCGAAAGCTAAATTAAGTAATGCTGAGTAGGTTTCTTTGCTCAATAATCCTTAGACCTCATAACTGTTCACCATGACTATTCAAGGGTGAATACTTTCTGTGATGTATCTCAAGGATATTAGTCAAGGATTTTTTTTTATTGAATGTTTAAAAGGATTAGTTTTGGGTTTGTGTGGTGTTGGTGTTTAGTTTGTGATGCAATTTCCTAAGAATTTCTAGAGGGACAGTTTATTTAACTAGAACTGCTATTTGAGCTGGTTTTTAAATTCTGTGAGTGTGAGGCTAATAAATGAGGTTTCACAAAGCAGCCTTGGATGATGTGTCATCTCTGTGGCAATGCTGTAACAGCAGGAACAAATTGAGAACCTTTATTCTGAAGACATAGAAAGTCTAGTTCCAGTCACAAATGATTGATAAATGTAAAGATACCCAGGGAAACAGCAAACCATACAGACAGGAGTGATGGCTGTGCACCAGTATCTCGACTTCCCTACGAAAATGCGCACTTCCTGTGCTCCAACAGCATACTGTCGCCATAGCATATTTATCAAATGCTGGTCACGATTTCAAAGAGAGTCACAAGAGAAGTATGGGTACATAGTGGGAGACTAATCTCTGGTATCAAACTTCACTGTTCTAAATAAGAAGTATGAGAAGTTATCAATAAATGAACAAAATAATAAACATTAGAGCACAATCCTAGACAAGACCTTGGGGTTTGTTGATTCCATGCATTCTAAAAGCAAATTACCTCTGCCCCAGAAATCTACCCACAGCCATCTCAAGGGATCCCAGACTCTTTCTTATCATTAAAATTACATTTCTTAGTTCATCCTTCTTAAATATTTAGGTAACATTTATTCACCACATTGCATTGAAAGAAATAAGAATACCCCAAGAAATCTTACTGAATCAGTTATAGAACTGAATTAGCTGTACCATGCATTAATGGAGGACCAGATTAACAAACAACCTTAATTTAAAATCTGGGTAACCTTAACTTCCAAAGAGAGACTAGAAAGTGTAGATTAAGAAAAATCAGTTTCCAAAATATATTCAGATAATCCATGATGGTGAACTATTACTGTTTAGTATGGCATCAGTAAAATGTTTTAACAAAAACATTTTTATGCTATATACTTGTAAAGTATAAGGTGTTTGATGGTTGCTTCTCTTAAAATATCTAATTGAGTCCTGTCCCTGGGGAAGAACTCTGGACAGTGAATTTTATACCCACATTTTCTGATAGAAATAGTTGTTTAACCTGAGCTATTGATATGGAAAATTTCTTAGATGCTAGAAACGGTGTCTTTGAGTTATGTTTCATATCATTCAGCTACCTAATGCCCAACACACTGGCACTGTTGGCAGCTGGTTCAGCAATCTATTTGCAAGCTCTGTTCCTCAGATCAGCAGAATTATGATCAAACTAGGGACGTGCTTACTCTGAGTCTTTCTCCAAATTACTAAAGCCAAGCTCCAAAGTGTGGGCAAAAGCTCTGTATCCTGGCAAGTCAACTGAGGGCATTGCACTCAAGCTACATACAACTGAGAAGTTCTAACCTGCATAGAGGTGGCAATGAAAAGGTTAAACAGCAGCCTTGGGGACAGTGATATTTACCACTTCTATAACTTCCTCCAGTGGCAAGAGGTTGCTTCCTGCACTTGGTTTTTCATGCTGCTGTTTTAAAAACCGACTTGGTCTGAAAATCCAGAGCCTGGTCCCATTGCCGCCTTGGTGGTTAGCAGAAAATTACAGAAGCTTTGAGCCCTGACTACTTCTGCACTTAGAGACTTGAACTAGATTGATGTTTTATGGTGTGCTGAAATAAAGTTAGTGGACATATTTTCCATACATGTCTTTCCATTGTCCCTGGGTATCTAAGAAAACATTGGCTGTTCTAAAAGATATATAAAACCAGACCGTTCATGGCCCCGTTCAACACATACTCGTGTAGTTCCATCTGTTCCTGATAGTGAAGATGAGCATTTAATCCCGGAAACACATTGATTTTTTTTTTTAACTTGCTGTGTGGAAAAAGCTCAAGTTAAACATTGACTTAATTGTATGTAAGGCTGGAGGTGGGTTATTTATTGTAATCCGTGGTCCTTTTGTTTACCTTCACAAAGTCCAAAGTTAAAGATGGCCTTGGATGCTCACAGTGAAGATAAAGAAGCAAGCATCATTCAGACTAGCAGCTGTTTTTCAGGTCCTGAGTAAGACCCAAGCAGACAAATTAAAACATCAGAATCCCGACTGGGTGCCTTTCTAGCCCTGGTATTTCTTTGTATACTATTCTCTTGTCAGAATGTCTCCTCAGTCTACAAATTAATAGACTGAGAAAATCAAAGGAGTAGTTTTATTAAAATGAGTAAAGAATTTCATGACTTGATCAGATTTCATATATTTCTTTAAAGCCAAATTGTATTTGTGGTATACATAATTTCCTCCTACCCTAACTAGAATAAAACAGCCATGGTATAAACCACCAGAAGTACTGGAGTGTTCTAGAACTTGCCAGTGGTGACAGCTATACAGCACAGGTAAGGTAGGTACTTAACACAACTTGATGTACACTTTTTAAAAAATGTGTGTATTTTACCTCATTAAGATATATGAATTAAACCTACATCATGCTATCCTTCAGACAAGTTAAGGCAAAGTGAAGCCTGTTTCTGGTGGCTGTTTATCTCAACTCTGATCCACAAAGAGTGACCTTAGGACATGGAACGATGACTACCTGCTAAGAGCGTCTGCTGCTCTGAGAATTTGCCAAGGACTTGGATTTGGTTCCCAGCATACACATTGCAGCTCACAACATCCATATACTCTGGTTCCAGGAGATCACTTTCCTGTTATGACCTCTGCAGGCACCAGGCAAGCACGTAGTGCACATATGTATAGACACGTAGGCAGGCAGACAAAACATTCCTAGACATAAAATAAAATACATCTGTTAATTTTATTTTAAAAATAAAGGTTACTTTGACATTTTAATTATTGTTTGCTTCGTTAATATAACATAATATAAAATGATACTTGCAAATAATGATGAATATTATCTACATGTATTTATTTTTATTCTGTAGACAAATATCCACTAAAGTCTTATACTGAAACAGGTAAGTCTACTTATAAGAAACTAAGTCCAGCATCCCTGCTCTCCCAGGATTTTCCATATATGGTCATTTGAATGAGAATGGAGCCATTGGCTCTTATATTTGAATTCTTGATCTGGTATTCATGGAGTATTAAAAGGTACGACCTTGTAGGAGGAAGTGTGTCCTTGGGGGTGGCCCCCAAGGTTTCAAAAGTGCATGCCATTACAGTGGGCTCTTTTCTCTGTCTGATTGTAAAAGACCCACTTACTGGAGCCCCACGTCAGGCGCCAAACTGTAAAAGTCCTGTACTGCCCCACCTTAGGGGCCAAACTGTAAAAGACCCGAGCTAACTGTAAAGGACTACTCTGGCCCACGTTTGGGGGCCAAACTATAGCGGCCCGCTCTGTTCCACAGGTCAGGGTTTAGCAAGAGAGAGAGTGGGGGGAAGAAGGGGAAGAGCCTCGAAGAATAGAGACAAGCCAGAGGATCTGTAGTAAAGTCTTCTTTACTGTCTCCACCATACACACACCACTACACCTACTACTACTACACCTCCCCATTCACACACACACACACACACACACACACACACACACACACACACACACTACGATAAGGAAATCCTGGGTATTTATAGGCTTTTGCCACGTGCCTTGCAAGTGTGGATATGACGTAAGCCTTACAGGCATGGACAGCACGTGCACCTTACAGGCATATATGGTGTAGATAGCACATGGATAACACGTGCACCGCATGCCTTGTAGGCGTGGATACCACGTGCTCCTTGCAGCTGGGGGTACTTAACAGCAAAACAAACTATATGGGATATCAGAGTGTGCTTCAGCTGTTGTAGGCTGTTGAAAACCAAGTCTCATGTCAGGGTATATGGCTCAAGATGGCTGCAAAGCTGATAGATGCTTTCTA
Organism: Rhabdomys pumilio; assembly: GCA_030674055.1. NCBI lineage: Eukaryota > Metazoa > Chordata > Mammalia > Rodentia > Muridae > Rhabdomys > Rhabdomys pumilio. The sequence continues at coordinate 121,036,514 of JANHMN010000004.1, forward strand.
GCCGCTTTCTGCTTAAAGTCGGCTCCCAACATCTGATGGTTGAAGACTTAACATGTGAACACTCAGATCTTCCTCCAGCACCATATCTACCTGTTTGCTGCCATGCTGGCCAGCATGATGGTCGTGGACCCACCTTCTGAAATTCTCTAAGCAATAAACTCTTTCTTCTATAAATTCTTATGATTGTGGTGTGTCTTATTGCAGTAACAGGAAAGCAACTAGACACCATTTATTCCTGTGGGAAAGAAATACGCTGAATCATAATATGAAGTTCCTGTGATTGTGGTTAGGACATTTGGGAGATAAATGTGACACATAGCCCTGTCATATGATATTCACCTTTACAGAGGAAGATAAAGGGACATGAGGACACAGGTAGTAGAGAGGAACTCATAAGCCAGGCTATCTAATGCAAAAAGACCTATTTTGAAAAGCATATTTAGCGTGAACACGTTCAGAGTTCCATCGAAACCTAGATTTGAGCAGGGTACCACTGTCTCTGTACTAACTATGCTGACCCAGGGAAAAATACAAGAATCTTCCCTCAACTCAGCCATCCAATCCCACTTCTAATTAATCACAGTTTTCTGATTTTCACATACCCAAGGATAAAAATCACAGTAATCAAGGTAACCATGACTTACATCTCCATACCATCACTACTGTGACCATGGAGAAGTCCCTTTGCTTTTCTGAACACTGATAGGAGGTTAGAAGCTGCAACAATAAGATCTATTCCTGGTTACTTCTTTCTTTTCTAAGTGACCTAATACTGGAGAAATGAGAAATTAGAAAATGTTTGTTAAAGCTAAGTGTTTCTTTAAGAGTAATAAAAGAAAATCAGAACAGCCGCATCTGGAAACTAAAGTGCCAAGGGATAAGTGGTATCCAGTAATTAATAAAAAACTGGTTGCGAAGCATTTTGCAAATAAAAATGCAAGATAATTTATAAATATTTAAGTAGTTATTAAATTTAATATGAATATTACAGAGACACCATTCTGACTTCCTATGCTACTGTCTTGCCTAAGAGTGTTTCTCTTATATCTGTTATATTAGTGTTGATATTATTGCTGCTAATTACGTGGGTTCTGAGGGGTATAGCCCAGGTAAAGTGGAAAGGTGAATGAGGGGATGAATAATTAGCTATCTAATTTCTTACTGGAATGTATTATTCTTTTCTGTTACAATAGATTTGAGGTTTAAATCAATCAGTTTCCTGGTACGCAGGGCTCTGTTACTTCAAAATGCAGTTCATTCTTCTCATCTTATTGGTTAGATTACAACATTGCAAAGCCACATACTATTTTATTTATGTTTATATTCCCCTAAAGTTTCTCAGCTTAACGTTACCTGATTGCTAAGAAAAAGACACCCCAAAACAAAACCACAACCACCACCATCGCAACAAATCTTGTCAGCCTTGGAAATAAAGCTGCTCCAGAGAATGCTCACAGGTTCTACCTCCTGGCTCATGCATCTCTCACAGGAGTGCCAACAGCTGAGAGACAGGATACAGACTGAAACAGGAAAAGGAGTACTAATGTTACCCTCCTAGAAAGTGACAGATCAAACCTCACCCCGTGCTAAGTCGTCTGCTGTTTCTCATTACTTTGTATGACCTTTTTTTAGAAAGCCCATCAATCTGAAAGAATTTGGAAAGACCTCTTTCTTTCTTTCTTTCTTTCTTTCTTTATTTATTTATTTATTTATAGAAAAAGTTGGTTTTTATTGACAGTTAAAAGTGACTTTGAAAACTTAACGAAGGAGAAGAATAAAAACATGTACAAAGAAATACCAACAAAGAAAGCTGAAGAGAACAAGCCCCAGAGTCTGAAAAGCAAATGAGTGTTTTAAAGCAGCAAGGCTGTGATCATGCAAAGGCAAAGTTGAATTACCATCCTACCTTAAGGTAGTAACCCAAGTGAGACGGGAGGGAGGATCAGGAATAGAATTTACCTAATACCCTGTGGGTTTAGTTGTGGAGGTGTGGTGAAGTCTATAAGCAAAACCACAAAGCAAGCACATAAGAAAGTAATTGGCTTTGCTGATAAGAGGCCAGGAAGAGAGCTGACTGCAGGTGGGCCCAATGATAAGCAAAATGTATGATGCTGAGAAGACTTGATTGAAATAGTTTAATAAAAGCAAGTGACTGTTGCCAATTAGAAGCTAAAAGTAAAATATGATTCTGCTGCTAATTTTGCATCCAGCCGAATTATACTGTGATTACGCTAATAGAATAGCACTGGAGACAAGCTATCTAGCAAGCAGCTCATCAGAGGCAGTAAAGCATCACCATTGCTACTTCACCTGGCCCCTGAGATGCTCATGCAGAAACATATTTGTACAGAGAGATAGATGCCTTGAGAGAGGTGAGCAGAGGTGTCCCTATGGTGCTAGGAGAAGGATGATGACTTCCAGACCCCAATCCAAAAGTCTACTTAGTCTGGCAACACTTACGTGACTCTGGATGAGCAATAGTGAGAACAACTGGCCAGAGGGTCTACTAATAATGCTTCTGCTTTCTGCCAAGCATCTTGCACTGCAGGAATCCTGTCTCTAGTCATTGCAGAGTCTCAGAGGAATGGCTATTAGAAATAAGTCCCCTCTGTAAGCCCTGTGATTTCTATCTAAAAGAAAATAAGAAAAGAAAACTGTGTGCAATAGTGTAGAGATAGAATGAAAAAGAATGCATACAAATGGTCCAACCTGGCTTTAGAAACAGAGTCCACCCTCCTGCTCTGGGCACAGTACAGGTTTCCTTCTCCCCTGACTCCTGCCACCTCTCTGCTCTGTGCTGTCCACACTGGGACTTGGATTAAAGGCTGATTTGCATCTGTTGTGTTGCCTAATTTCCCAGGAGTGTATGAATGAATTCCTAACAAAGGCGCTTTCCTTTTATTTTCATGAAATGTGATTCACAGTGTCACTCGGCAGCTAGTGACATGTGGGCTAGTAACAATAAGGTCTTGTCTTCTGAAATAATCTGTGAGCAATCCGTGTTTAACTGTCTTCCTATTCAAATTAATTCAGATACTGAAATTATATTACAGAGCATCCTAATTCTTAAAGCACCATGCTGTCTACTTTCTCTGTCTCTCTGTCTCTCTCTGTCTCTATCTCTCTCTGTGTCTCTGTCTCTTTCTATCCTCAAAGTCTTTCTCTGTCTCATTACTTCTCTCAGTTTCTCTCTCTGTCTTTCTGTCTTTCTGTTTCTGTTTTCTCTTCAGTTTGTGTAAATCCTTTGCCTTTTTTCATTTAAATGAAACTTCACATCTGCTATTTAAAGTAAAAGCAACATGATACAAAGTCCACCCTAACCACAGCAAGGGCCTAGGCTGCTAAGGTTCATGTCATCATAGATGATTTCCCAGATTCGTTGTCCAGGCAGTGCTAACTTGACCTAATTCCCACTCTGAGTCCTCAACTCCAAACAACTGGGGGAGCTGCCTTGTTTTCCCAAATGTTAGCACTTACTGCATGGGAAGACTCCAACACTGACCTATGAACACACTCACTGGCTTACTAAATTTTTTCTACTTTCATATTTCAACAATAATAATAACTATTATTATTACTCTTATTATGTCAGAAGACCTCAGCTCAAATTTCTTCATTTCACATTTTTTTTTTTTTAGAAACAAATGTACCAGACAGATACTCCAGTGAAGCTTTTGAAACTCTTAGGACAACAAGTTAATCTCTGAGTTATCATAGAACTGAGGTGTCAAATTTTCTTTGTTGATTTTCCAGTGCCGTTGAGAAGAAAAATGATGTGGTTGATTAAGGGGTTAAGTTGCTGGATAGTGGCTTACTGGGTGAGTGAATAAAATGTTTGATAATGCTTGTATATGGAAATGGGTTAAACATCACAAACTCAAACAAGGGTTACCACATCTACCTCCTTTTTGGTCATCGTATAGCAGAGGCAGTTACAGCAACGGAATATAGAGCTGCAGAACCCTTCCACAAACATGGCACACAGAATGATATTCCTCCAAGACATTCATGTTGTACACCATGAGAGCTGTGAATATGCTACCTCACATCATAATGGGTAAATGGAGTTAAGAATCCTGAGATGTGATTATCCTAGATTATTAGGGTAAGCCAAATTAGCCACAAGAATCCTTACAAATAATAAAATGCTAGCTGCCATGGTAGTATGAGCCTTTAGTTTCTGCATTTGGGAAGAAAGGCAAGAGAATCTCAACGCAGCCAATATCCAACTAAGGCTATGTAGTGGTAGCAGTGTCAGTAAGCAGGTCATTAGGCAATATAATGGTAGCCATGTCAGTAAGCAGGGGTTGAGAAGGAAACTGAGAAGGGACTCATAGGAAAATTTAAAGTGCTGTACATCAGGCTTTGCACAATAGAGAAGAGCTACAAACTAAGGAAGAAAGAACAACCTTCAGTAATTGATGAAACATTTAAATCTTCCCATGATCCACCTGGAGGAGCATGGCCCTGACACCTGGAGTTTAGCAGTCAGAATCCTCTTGTCTTCAAGACTACAAGATATCACAATATCACATGTGTGTTGTTTTAAGCCACTATGTTCATGATCATTTGTTAGTTTCTGTAGAAAAAAATATTGTTTCTGAAATGTTCTGAGGGAAACAGTTCAACTGTATACCATCCCCTCTGACACCAGCATGGTTCAATACCATGATCATACAACCTGAGTCTTCTAGAACACAGAAGATTGCTTAGCTTTTTACTATAGGATCAATAAATAAATTAGGGGAAAATTATGATCCAAGATGGATCCAGATCCTGACTCAGGATTCAGAGAAACAAAGAAGCCCAAGCTTCCAAACTAGAATGACTGAAAGAATGACTTAGTAAAGTCTTTCTTGCAAAAACAATTCTAAGAGAGACAGACAGACAGAAAGAAACAGTACTTACAGGACAGAAGTGAGATCTCTAACTCAAAAGTTCTTTTAGAAGGTTGCTAATTTTCTTTCTCTCTTTTTTTAATTTAAAAAAGTCTTTCCATAACAATACATATTTGTTATATGTGTCCCCTCCCCCAACTCCTCCCAGATCTTTACCCAGCCAACTCTCTCTCATGCTGTGTGTGTTTCTGTCTGTCTGTATTCTTGTATATATGTCTCTCTCTCTGTCTCTCTCTCTGTCTCTCTCTCTGTCTCTCTCTGTCTCTCTGTCTCTCTCTCTCTCTCTCTGTGTGTATGTGTGTGTGTGTGTGTGTGTGTGAGAGAGAGAGAGAGAGAGAGAGAGAGAGAGAGAGAGAGAGAGAGAG
>JANHMN010000004.1:121041786-121081025 GCA_030674055.1 Rhabdomys pumilio
AGAGAGAGAGAGAGAGAGAGAGAGAGAGAGAGAGAGAGAGAGAGAGAAGCCAATGGAGTGACACACTACAGAGCGTGATCCATAGCCAAGAGTAGTTGACCAACACAAAAGAAACTCTATGTGGTTGGTTGGTTGGTTGGTTGGTTGGTTGGTTGGTTGGTTGGTTGGTTGGTTGGTTTGTGGGCATTTTGTTTAATTTGGTTACACAAAATTCCTTTTTGATCCACATTGTATTGAAAATAAGTAGATAGCCATAATTGATCTTGCTGAATATATCAGCTGAGAGACTTTTCTAAGAATAAATCCCCCCTTCCAGCAAACAGCTCTATGGGTAGTTGGAGACAACTTTGTAGATAAAGCATAGATCTTTAATCTTTCAAAAGGATTCTTGGTTACAATATTTTTCGTGAAAGAGTCACTCCCATGCTTGTTAAATGCTGTGGGCATTATGGTGCAGCCCTATAATTATGTCACTTAGAAGGCTGAGACAGTAATTGGATGCTAGCCTTTGCCAAGTAAGTAGACTTGATCTCAAGCAAAGCAAAGCAAAACAAAACAAAAACCACCATAAGAGAGTATTACAGCAGATACTACAGGTTATGAAAATCCATCAATCCTGATCAACTGGGAATAAATATTTCAAAGAGTGTTTACTGCCGAGAAAATAGATGCAGTTTTCTTAATTCCACTACTCTGTTCTCTTCTGCTTTCTCCTGGATTTTCTCTCCCAATTTATACCTTGGGTTGTTTGTTTGTTTGTTTCTTCTACAACTTACCAATGAAATTAATCTACTCCGCCTTTTTTCTCCTCTTCTCCTTTTATTTCTGTGAGTAAAGTTTCAGTCTATTTCCTTCTTCTTATTGGACTATGGCGCATATATATATATATATATATATATATATATACTAGTTTCTATTCGTGGATAAACTGTGACACCCCCTTTGTATTTTGTTAGGAGGTAAGTCAAATGACTTCCTTCTCTCTCTCTCTAAAGTTAGTGTATACTAAGTTCTTAATGTTTTTACTAGCTGTTCTCCATAGACAATGTTGTGTACTCATGTCCACAGATCTTGTTGGGTGACAATTTTTTTGATTCCTTTATTTTCCCTGTCTCAAGAAGAATCAGTGGGTGTAGCTGCAGTATTTGAACACAGAGAGGAGGCAAAGGTGGCAAGGAACATTCTTTTGTAGAGAGAAGCAATCCCTTTTGCTGAGATGCACAAAGACCTTGGGGACACTTTGTTCTGGCAGTGTACTGAGAGAAAAGGAAGAAGGAAGATACATTTTAGCAGTGTGTTTTTTCTTTAAAATAACCCTCAATGCTAACAGTTATATAGAAACATGACAAACATTTTTAACTAGATTTTGAAGTTGGTTACTGACAAAAAACTAAGAAACTGTCTTTTTGTGATTCAGAAAATATTACAGAAGATGTATCAATATGAATTCCTGACTCTTGAAGGCATTAAATTAAAACAGGCCATGCACTACGACAGGAATAAATGAATAAAACCAAATATTCTTATTGTAAGGATTTGCTGGACAGAGTGGACTGGGGGATAAGTGGCAATTTCTAATCTGGATATTTGAATAGGATCTCATTTCTCGTAAGGAAGATAATGATTTTTGCATCTTGTGTTACTTTCAGATGAAGGAGACTCATTTGAATTATTATCAAGATGCATCCCACGCAGAATTTTAAAAAATCATCCGTCTGCCGTCTTATCCACATTATTTTCTACCTTCAGGCTCTTGATGTAGTTTTATGAGCAGGATTCAAATAAATTGGCTCTTTTTCCTTGGTGGCTTCTTTAATTACTTTGTTATTATCCAAGGAACTGGTTTAATTTAAATGAACACTGTGTTCCTGCTACTACTACCCGGAGAAAACACAGCCTCAGAACATGCTGTTTTGTAGTTAAAGTGTATGTCTTTGCATGAGGATGCCAGAATCAGGCTGCTCAATGGCCTCTTCTTATTTTCCATAAAAAGAAAATCCAGATGACTCTTTGAAATCATTGACTGTCCCTCTGTACACCTATTCATTTCATTATACACAAAATATGCAAAACAAATATATGAGTTACTGATACGTTTTAAATAAATGTGAGGCTATGTCATTAAAGCCAGGTGATTCAGTAAGCTTCTACAACCTTTTCTGCCCTTAACTGTGTTCATTAGAGGTATATTTTAAAACCAGTTATAGACTGATCCAGCCCTCACCCGAACTGCTCCAATTTTGACATTACATCAAAATCTTATTAAAATATATTTAATAACTGCTACATTTGCTGAAATTCAAATTCCTTTCTTTCCTGATAGTTTCTAGCTACAGAAAGTATAGTATAAATTTCAAAGAAATTTAAATGTGTGGGGATGAGGGTGGGGGTATGTATCTGTGAATGTGTGTGTGTGTGTGTGTGTGTGTGTGTATTGAGTGTGTATGTGTCAATGTGTGAGTGTGTGTGTGTGTGTGTGTGTGTGTGTGTGTGCATGTGTTTGTGAATGGACATGTGTTAGGATACCATAAAGTATTTTACAAACACCAAGAAAATAAAAAATTGTATTTCATTTCCTGAAATAGTTACAGTTTTCAACCTCAGCACCGTGTATTTAAGTAAAACCATGTGTGAGAAACACAAGCTTAGTCTTCGGAAACACTCTATTTGAGGCTGTTGACTGAGCCCTATAGAAATCAAGGTGTTTTTTTCTAATGTGACTTGAAGAGAAACAGGTATTTTTTTTTTATCTATCTTCAAAAAAATAAGCAAACATAGATGCATTCTGGAACATGCACCTCCCCTGTAAGCAAAGGACAGACACCTACATCCTTTCTCTGTTGTTAAGAGTCAGTAAAACAATACTCTTAATATTTTAATGTGCAAAAAATTCAGTAATTCATTACCCTTTGCCAAATCTGACTAGAAATCTGAGACACCAACAGAGCTAGTGCAAAGTGTAAAATGGGGCCTAGAAGGTGTGTAAGGATCAGAGAGGTGCTGTGACCATTCACAAAGGAGACTGGATTCCCAGGACAAAGTGTAATTACAGTTAAGGGTGTGTTTTCTAGAATAAAATAAATTCAGATTTAATTTTTTTTCTCTTGCTCCTCTGTGAAGCTGGCACCTTCAAACATCAGTTTCCTTATATCTAAAATGGGAATAAAAATAGTGTCCATCACATTAGGAAACGCAGGGGGAATTCTATGTGACAACACATACGGACACTTACTATGGTCCTTGCCTGTGGATATTCTCACCATTGTCAAAGCAGTCTTAGTGGTCATAGTCTGATATCCATGGATTTCTTGATACAGTTTCTCAAGGTATAGTTTTTGAACTACCCATAAGACTAGCTTAAAACAGTCATCAAAAGGGCAAATTTCTGGGCCCCTGCTTGGCACCAGACTCTTAGGATGAGAGGATGAGAGTCTGCTCTTTAATCAGGTTTACTAAGTTTGAAAATCACAACCTCAAATGAGGTTACTTCTCAGCCCATCCTCCAAGGTGTCTGACAGTGGCACAAAGCCAATCGATTCAGCCAGCTACAGTCATCACAGATACCTGCTGAGTTCCTTCTGATAAGGTACTTATCCAGGTACAGAGTTAATGAGGAAACAGTGCTAATGGAATAAATTCTGCTGAAGTACTCTCTGTGTGGAACCCAACGGTGTTCCTCTCCTGTTAATCTTTGGCTGGGTCACTTTATGTACCTATATATCTCTTTCCTGCTAAGTTCTTCTGTTCCTTCAAAATGAGTTCCAAACATACTTCCTGTGGGAAAATTGCCTAACCACATTCTTTTCCCCCAGTTTGTATTACTACATAATGTAGCATCTGTAAGCCTCTTGACTATTATCATGGCTGTCCTATATTCTTTCTATACACTAAAGCTTATATTGTTACTAATCCATGTCTCATGGTAGTCTTGCCTACATCTCTCTGAGGGACATTAATCATTAAACTATAAATGGCTAATGGGGGAATTCTTAAACTTCCCCGACATCTTCAGGTACAGAGCTTTGGAATTTATTTCCTGAAAATGTCTTCTGCATGGGCCACACTCTTTCTCTGAAAAAATGAGAAAAGAAGTCTTGCCATTTCTTATGACTAATCTCAGCAGGACTATTTATTAATGATTAATAATCAGGAGAACAGCATATCACGTTTCTTTAGAGAAAGAAATAGGGGAAACTATAGTTCATCTACTAAATGTTCTTGCTTAAAACATTAAATCCCAATCCATAAAATCCCTCCAATGGCTAACTGGAAACCTAGGAGAAGGGCAATGAGTTAAATACCACCATACAGACACCAGTCAAGTTCAGAGTTAGAAGGAGTGCTGGAAAACGGAAATGTAAAAAGCAAGGGTGAACGAGGGGGCAAGACATTAACAAATAAAGGGGCTTCAAAGGTGCTACTACTTTCAATATATGGAACTCAGAAGCAAAGAAGTACATTTGCATGTGCTCATACATCTTAATCAGATGACAATTGTTATTAAATTTCTAGATATAAAATGGCATAGTCGTCGTATTTTTAAAACAGCTTTAACTTTTAGATGCCAATGTGCTGAAGTATTTACAAACCAACGTGGTTCATACACTTGGCAATTTTTAAGATAATGGGGGGGCACATTCAACTCTACATGTGTTTGAACAGTTGAAAACTTCAAACAGTTAAGCAGAAAACACTAGTCTTGGAAAAAAATAACTTGCGCTCACCTTTTGAGTGGAATGAGAAAGAAAGGCCATTCAGATATAAAAAGGTTTCTTGTCAAAGCAGTGAGGTTTTTTTTTTTTTCCAAGCTACTACTTGAAATACTTTAAATTTATTATTTATGTATATGTTTATATGCCTCCTTGTTCCACAAAGGATTTGAGGAGGAAGTTTCTTGGAATAGATCTAATTGCTAGTGAAAGCGTTGTTTATGCATTTCTTCATTTAGGTCATCTGGAGAAGGCTGAGGCGCCAGAGGGCTCTGGTTGCATGTACAAAAAGACGGAGATAATAATCTAAGGGACCCCCTCACCTGGACCATTCTCCCATGTCAATCAGGCAAAAGCTTCATTGAACAGATGGGCTGTAAGCTGTGCCCTGAAGGCCAGCAGACTGTGTCAGAGCAGAGGGCAAAACACATCTAGTCATGTGCCCTCCCTGTAAGATCTTGTCTTTTTTTTTTTTTTTTTGGCAGAGGCAAGGAAATCAAGAGGAAGTGTAGAAGCGGGTGACTGATGAAACATTTATTGTCTGCTCCTTCCAAAGAGGATTTGAAGTGGTGTCACAGAGATGTATTCCCAAGATGTCCTTCCCCCAAATCAGGGAGCGGGAATGTTGGAAAGCAGTGGAGAGAGATATAAGGCTCCAGAAATGCTTGAATTAATTATGTATGCACAACTCGGAAGCTGAGATCTTTCTATGCACTATGGAGCACCCGAAAGCGCCTCAGATGCGGAGAGTTAAGGTAAGGTTGAGTTGTTTCCTAAAGGGACCAAACTCAAAACTTCATTAATTTCCCATCAGTCCTGGGAGACCTCACTCAGTAGCTACTTAAGTGACTCACTCCAAACTACTTCCATTTGCTTATGTTTTACATAAAAGATTGGATATATTGTGTCGCAGTGCTTCATAACTCAAGTGTCAGGTGAATTGTGGGCTGGTTGTACTACAAACACAGAAGAAAGAAAGGATACAAAGAACTGATAGCAAAAGACGCCTAACAATAAGGAATAAAGGAACTAAACCTAAGTTTCTACTGATTTTTATTTTCGTTGGTTTTGAGCTGAACACTTGGAAGTGTTATAAAAGTATAAATAGAACGAAAAAAAAAAAAAAACAATGAAATGAGACTGGTGAAAGTACCACTGTTTCAGGAGCAGGCAGGCATCATTCCTGATGATCGATGATCAGGGATATTTAGGTAGAATCACTCATTAGACAATTAGAGAGAGAAGGGCACTGATATGAAAGTGTGGTAAGAGCTGTCAGGAGAGCCAGCTGCTGAGGACAGAGGTGACTGGGGGACTAAGATGAGGAGGCAAAGAAAGAGAAGCAGAGTTGAACGACTGCACTGGAGGACTGTACTTGATAACAGGAATTCACAGAAAAACTGAAAAAAGGCACGAAGAGGTTGGAGTTTGTCCTAGATTATAATGAACCCTAAAAAGATATTTTCTAACTCGGGATTTCTGCAAAGAATTCAAGTGGTTTAAATGATTCAGTTCAAGGTCAATGATACCCCATTAGTTCTTACACTCTTTTTTGGTTTCTTTTTATTTATCTGGCTTAGGGCCTCACTAGATTTCCTCAAACTCAAACCCCTTAACATACCAAGCATTGGAAATCCAGGCATATGCCACACCTGGCTAACACTTATCCACTTTCTTTTATTTTAGCTGAGTTTTTTTGTTCCCATGAGAGAACAGTATATCCATCTCAGCCATGTTACTGGATCTTCCTACACCATTCTGGCCCTCCCTGCTGCAGTCCTGAGAGCCAAACCCAGGGCACTATGTAACAAAACAAATATTCTACCCCAACTCTTAGAGTTGTTTTTAACATGAAACTTACATAAGCTCTCACCTCTAACTTTTGTATCATATTTCACTTTAAAGCCATGACTGATTCTGTTTTTTTTTTTATATGAGCACCTCAAATTCTGCTGCAAGCAGCATCGTAATCAACATAACTACCAAGAGCAGTCCTACAGCCATCAAGTACTTATTCAGTGGAGAGCTGCATCCTGAGCAAAGCCACAGCAAGTATTACTACAATATACTATGAAACCCTCCTTCCCTTTCCAAACAGCCCTCTCTTCCCCTTGCATGTCTCTGGATGGTGTAGTCTACTAAGAAAAAAAACAACAAACCAGCAAACAGAAAACTGCAGTTGCCTTGGTTTGCGAGAACTGTTGTTCTCAAGGAAGGAGTGCCTATAAATTACTAGGAACAGGACTGCTGTGGTTCCTTTTGTCCCCCACCCCCAAGTATGAAGGAACTACTTGAATCCAGGAAATGATGCTCATTTTGAAGATCCCCACAGGGTTTCCTTGTGATTTGGAGAGATGCCATTATTTAGGTTGTTGGGAATCATCTAAAGTTTTCCCCAGTTGGAGTCGAACTGCCAGGACACCAGAGGAGGAGAGAGAACAGAGAAAGGAGACTTTGCTATCATGTAACTCGACTGCCCCTTGCAAAAAGACAGGAGGAAAAAGCACCAGATGCCTTGTTGAACAACTCAAGCCAGTGTTGCAATCCTTCTGACCTCCCTGCAAAGAAAGTGCCTTGTTGAACACCTGGACTCAGCCCCAGGAGTTCTGGGCCCAGTTCCAGGCAGGGTACATCTCTCAGCTGCACATGGCCTGGCCTCTTGTTCCTCTGTATTTAAAAATAACTCTCCAAATGAGAAAAGGTGGCTAGGGTAAGAAGGAGCAGATAAGCCCTACAGGGTCTCTGGTCTTTAGGATGTCAGGAGATTGTTTGATAATTAGTTCTGCCTCACTATCAGTGTGGATAACTGAGGGAGAATCGTGATTGGTTTGACAAAGTTAATGGATGAACTGCAGAGAAAGCTTGATCATGAAGGAGCCAGGCACAGCTCCAGCTGTAGGCTGCATCCCAGCTCCAAGCCTTTCTGCACATCATCTCACACTTCTTATGCCTGCACAGTAATCCCTCTTGCAGAAGCCTCGTGTTTCTCTGCTCCACAAAATATAAGCAATCTCTGTCTTCTTTCCCTTATGCTAAGCCCAGTGGCCTGAAGTTGGCTACATTTGGAACAAGTACTACATCTGAAAGTATTCCAAGATCTTGAAAGTATGAAATCTTTAGACCCCCATTGTCAGACAGAGAATAGACAGATCAACATCATTTAGCGATAGGCTATGTCTCTGATGATTGTCCATTATTTGAGTGTTTGAGAGACTGAGATGCAATACTTCTCACCCAGGGAGCCTCTGAATGAGAGATGATGAGAAAGGTCATAGCCGGGCATCAGGAACCTTAGTGGAGTCTTTTTATTCTGGCTGCAATGAACATACTTGTGATTGTAATTTTTTTAATTTCTTTTTTTAGTGGATATTTTCTTTATTTGAATTTCAAATGTTATCCCCTCTTCAGGTCTCCCCTCTAGAAAACCCCTATCCCATCCCCCCTTCCCCTGCCTCTGAGCTTGCTCCCCCACCCACCAACCTACTCCTGCCTTCCCACCCTGGCACTCCCCTACACTGGGGCATCGAACCCATTGATGCCCTCCCCCTGATGTCCAACAAGGCCATCCTCTGCCACATATGCAGCCAAAGCCATGGACCCCTCCATGTGTACTCTTTGGTTGGTGGTCCAGTTTCTAGGAGCTCCGGGGGAATCTGGCCAGTTGACATTGTTGCTCCCCCAACAGGGCTGCAAACCCTTTCAGCTCCTTCAGTCCCTTCTCCAATTTCTCCATCGGAGACCCCGTGCTCAGTCCAATGGTTGGCTTCGAGCATCAACCTCTGTATTTATCAGGCTCTGGCAGACCCTCTCAGGAGGTCCTGACCAACTCTGAAGGCAGGTAAGGTTTTGTCCAAATAAGAAAGGAAGAACATTGAGATACATTTCTTGGGAGTCACTCTTTCTACTTCTTTGATTTTCTGACATTTACTAAAAAGCTGCCCTTCACTAGGTAGTTATCTTAAACTTGGAGGATTCACTGTAAACTAGAGAGAACTCTTCCTGAAGCAGTTTTTATGGCCTAATGGGGAAAGCAGACCCATGTCTTTATTTTCTTCCACTCCTTGTCCATTATTCCAGAGGTAACATTTATGGGAAATGGAACCAGGATAAGGCTATGGCTTTTCAATCCATGAAGGAAAACAGATTTGCTGCTTAGTTTTACTCTCTCAGACTGTCTGGAACCTTTGTCTCTGGGAAAATCCATCTTGGAATGTTTGTGGCCAGCCTGTGACTACATTTCCAGACTGTTATCTATAGCTTTGGTATGACTGAATAATAAGCCGGAGCATAGCATAATGACTCTGAGTTACAATACACATGATTATGAGGAAACAAACCTAGAGAACAGAATCTTTAAACATCTAAAAACTTGGCTCAGACTGGAATTTTAAGAAAAGTTATTTTTAAGAAAATATAATTGCAAAGAAGAGTAGTACACAGCTCAGTCGTGATTTGTACAGGGGACTCAGTGTCACCTGCAACTTGGTCCTGCTTTCCTCTGTGTTGGCTCTGTTCCCAGGTCTGTTCCCTACATCAGTTGGGGCAAAGTAGTACCCACAGTTTCCTGCATTTTCTCAGTGAAAATTCAAGTAAAAGAAACAACAATAATAAGCAAAACTTCAACCATTTTTTTTTCTTACTGGGCTAAATTTGTCATATTCTCAAACCTAAACCAACCATCCCAGTCAGAGAGATTGACTGTGTTGATAGTATTGGGGCACACATCCAATATAGAAAACTGAAAATAACCTAAAGCCAAATAGAATGAATAACAGAAGTGAGGTACTCTTTCAGATCAAACAGAAATAGCTATGTTTTTCAAAGAAAAATGGCTAATATTGATAGCTGGTAGGTACAAAAACATCAACTCTAAGGCTGGCAACCAACTTTTGTGGTTTGAATGAAAAATGCCCCACAACGTCTTAGACATTTGAGCAATTGGTCCACAGTTGGTAGCATGGTACCACTGTTGTAGTGCATCCTTGCTGGAGGATGTGTGTCAGTGAGGGCAGACTTTGAATGTTTATAATCTTACCTGGCTTCCTCTTGATTCTCTATGCTTTATGTTTGCATTTGAAAAGATAAGCTCACAGTTTCTGCTACAATACCTACTGCTTGCTGCTATGCCTCCTCAATCAAGATGGATTCATCCATCTGGAATCACCCGGCAAAATAAATCCTTCCTTTCCACAGATTGGAGCTGGTCATGGCATTGTATCACAGTAACAAACAAATAACGAGTACATCACCAAAGCAGGTTTTCTGTGGTTTATTTTTTTAAAAACAAAATTTAAAAAAATGAAAGTGAAACATCACTGTGAGATATCCTTGAATCAGCTAAAACGCATCAAAGAAGAAAGCAAAAATGTCAAAATTCCAAAATTCATTGTAGACTTTCAGAAAGACAGATTTTCAATACAAGCTGCTGCAAGTTGAGACAGAAGACCTTCCTCACTATAAGAGCAACGATTACTAAATAAAATGTTACTAGGCAGTCTCAAAGCAATGAGCCGCTTAGCTAAATGACCCACGTGGACCAAAGCATTAGCACTGGCTTAGTCAACAATGTGAAGGAGGGGCTGGAAAATCCAAGTAAAGTTAGATGTCCTAAGCTTTCACATGAAAAAGTCGAGATCAAAAGGGTTCAGCTGGCATATCACTACAGGGAGAGTGACATTCTGAAGACTGACTTGAGACGCAGTTTTGAAATAAAGAAAATGTAACTCAACAATATCTCCCCTGTACAATTGTGAACCCAGCTTTTCTTAATGGCACACTTCCAAATTAAATCAGACATCTAAAAAATTGACTTATAGGTTCATAAAAATTTTCCAGGGAAAATTATCATCTTTGCTTCTAAATTGGACTATAATTAAAAGCAGACATGAATACAGTGAGGTGAAAGATGACCAGCTGGTTTGTCAGAGAAGTAGGGAGATATATCTCCTGACATATAGTAAATATAGCTAAAGACATTTCTTGAATAGACTATGACATAGTAAGTAGTAAGCAGCTATTGTTTGATGTGACAAATTCTTAAGTACTTCCTCTTGAAAATAAGTAGATATATATCCCAGAGTCTTTAGGAGCCAAGACTTATCCTTTCACAGAGTTTGTTCTACTTCCTCTTTGACAGCTCAGCAACACTAAATAGCATCTATATCTTGACCTCTTGTCGCTTCTTAGGCTCTCTGCCTTCTCTAAAAAAGGGCTGAGATCACTAAGCTCTCAAAGTCTATGTAGCCGAATGACTTAGTTGGACTTCAAATTCTATACAATAAAAGATACACAAATGTGAATCAAAATGTTCCACTGTTCTTGGGCATCATCATCATCCCACCACACCCCTAAGTTAAATTAAAAAGAGTAACTTTTGGCTGCATTATGATATCATATAGTGTTGAAAAGTGGTTCAGGAAGTACGTCTTGAATTGATAAGTGTTTTCTATCTTCTTCTATATTCTTTATTTCTATTCTAGAGAACATAAGGGATTAGAGTCATAGTTGCCATTCCCATCTTGACTGTCCACTTATGCACATTATCTCTGAAGAATGGTATCATCCATTTAGCTGAGAAATGGAGCTTCAGTTTCTCCAACTTTATAAAAATGAAAGACTGAGAGACAACTTGAACCTATTCAAAAAATAGTGAATACAGACCTTCCCCAGTTACACAGGCATAATATAAATGAAAAAATATGAAGTACATTGTAGATTTCCCAGGAAAGTTTTTCTACCTCCATTAACAATTCATGGGCATGGTACACTTTCTAAAGTTAGTCTGAGAAATACTTTAAGAGTAAATTCCCTTGTGGCACTCTCTCTAGAGAAGAAAGTCCCATTGTGGTTTGCGTACTATGCATAAGTGCAGGTGAAGTCTTTCTAGTTGAACTAGTTGTTATTTCAACTCTATACAACTTGTCGTTGTATGCAGAAAACTGCTAATTATGGTTTTAGAGTTAAAGAATATTTTTAAATTCTACTAATTCAAATTTTTACATGCGTTTCACTAGATTATAAAGTCAGATGCCAGAGTCAATATGAAACCTGTCCAATAAGGCTCACATCTATTCTGTTTTTGTTTTATAATGAAGTTATATAACAATTTTATCTTTTGCAAATTAGGTGCCTTACCTGTTTCCATCTGGTGAAATGGGCAAGGACAAAAAAAAATGACATTAGGACTATTTCTATTCATTTACATGGCAGCTTACCTCTATAACTAGGATATCAAGTATATACATGTATGTAGTACAAAAATCCTCTCTCTTTCTAAGTAATAACACTTCCAAATTTATTTTAAAAATGTGTTTCCAGTGTATAATAAGGGATCCAGACTAACCATACCTTGGACTGATGAAGAGATGCCACACTTTTAACACAGGTCTGATACAAATCCTTGAAAAGCTGAATGAACTAGCTAGAATCTGATGTATAAAGACCAACAGGAAGGATCTGCTAAGAATCTGAATTTCTCAGAGAGAATTTTAGAAGGCACACAAAGAAACTCATTTACTAAGTTTGCTGCATTCTGGTATGACCTGAGGAATTGTAAGCTGAATAAAATAGAATTGAATTTCCTTCATCTTTGAGAGTAGATGAATTATAAAATATAATATCTATATTTGAAATCACATGGTAGACCTTATGTCTGACTCTTTTCTGTTAAACACTGGCATTGCCAGTATCTCCTGCGTCCTACACAAATACCATTGAATGCCACAGGACCATTTTGCAACCAAGAAATATAATCATGGCATCCCCCTTGCAATCTTTCTATCATGTTTTTTTTTTCATACTTAACAAAATGCAAAGGCTAAGTTTCTCATAATATATGCCTAATTTAAATTCTAGCCTCTATGAATAGCTGTGTGTTAGACATTTTAAGAAAAGAAATCCCATTAATGAGAAAGAGCCTTATAAAATGGTAATAAACGGAGGCATAAACCTTTGACAAACTAAGCTCATGCTTTAAAGTAAGCAATGAGTGACTTTCACTGTCTATTGTGTTCCTAAGTCCTACATGGTATTCTACATGAACATATCCAGTTCTCCTACAACTACCATTTTCTTTCTGGTTCCCCGCAGAAACCAAAGAGACATACAGATCAAAGAAAGAGAATCACAGTATCAGCTTTATTGGAAATAAACAGAGCAGAGTTAATTTCTTACATCAACTTAAAGAACCCAAGTTGTCACAGACTTCTGGATTGAGGTTCTGGCATGTGGTATGGCTTGCTCTTAGTCATTTGGTCTGGTGGGATGCCTTCTCATATATGTATCTTTACATCTTTCGGCTTAACCTGAGTCAGCAGTAGATAATAATGTGTGATAATCAGAGTTACCGTGGAAGCTCTTTAATCTGGTGATGGGTGAACTTGGGGTGGTTAAGGAGGTATAGTTGAATAGGGAGAGGAGGGAAGTAGATACTGCATAATGGAATGCAAAAGCCTGAAATTAAGGGAGTTTTACACTACAGACCCATGTAATATCAAATAATAGATGTTCAGCTTACAGAGATGCAGTACTCACAGGAGCCTAAGTGAGAGGAGTCTGCTCTGTAAAAGCAAAAGGTGACTGTCCAATCACTGCAAATGAATAAAGGAAAATACACAAACATCTGTGATGGTCCTTCCACCCTCTAATGTTGTTTCCTAGTAGGACAGGGCTCACACAGGTCAGACTTTGTAGAGAGGAAACAAAGGACAAGGGATGTTAGAGCTGTGCAGAGGAGGGGCAGAGGGTAGAACATCTGGGGGCCATCCCTGGTGTTACAGCAAATTTATTTCTCACCGAGCCTGCTGTTGTATCATTTACCCCTTCCAGAAAATGGAGATGAAGTGCTCCCTTATTATACCTTACCAGGGGAAGTTCCACACATTAATGTAAAATATTTTGAAAATGTCACATAAAATCTATTATACAAAGGCAAGATGTTACCAATGATTTTTCATTAGCAATAGGTACCAGAGGGGAATTCACTCTAACAAAAAAGGAACTGTAGTTTCTAGCCCCCCTTGCTGGACAACCAATGTAAAAACATCAATTTCTCTGTCTTCCAGCTGCACAGCAGATGTTTGTGGGAGAGAAGGTTAAGGCAGCGCAACTAGTCTGCTCAGACATCAGAATCCCTTTACAACCACCTACAAGAGACCTCTATGAGGCCCCATTTCAGCTGGGATATTGAGATGGAAGGCTTCCCAATTTCCCTTCTAAGTAGAAAAAAAAGAAATGATAAAGTTCACTGAAATACAATATATTCTGTATCTCCCCAACCCCCCGCCAAGTATGCCATGTCACTTTTATAGCTTGCCTATGAAATTTTATCACATTCTGGAAAGCCACCTCTACTGGAGTGGCAGCTTCAATATATAAGAGAGACAGGGTTGGAAGGCAGTCACACTAACCCAAAACAGCAAGGCACATTTACGCCAGCAGATTGCAATTACTGCAATGGAAATGTATGGCTGGGACTTTGGCTTTAATACCACATGTGACCTTAAGAGAAGTACCATCCAATCTTTGATAATGACGAAGACACACTGGGATAAGAGACTAATGTGGGATGCTTCCAGGGAGAACTATCCTCTCCTCTCTGCTACCTTCTTGCATATCTGAAAGAGGATAGTGAACCAAACCTTTGAAGGACATTTTGAAGGCAGCAGATGCAGCTTGAATGTTGGTCTGTTGTTTTTTAATGGACTTGTCAGCCGCCATTCTCATTTGCAATAGAATTCTTTTCTCCCTTACCCTTTCTCAAGTTTGTGTTTTCCCAGTGCTGTGCCAATGCTGAATAATTTACAAGGGCAGAAAAAGAAAACTGTCACTATCACAGTCCCCAGGCTCTCCACTCACTCATCTGTCACATGGTCAAATGTCACTGGTGCCATTATTTGTGAGGGGTGAGATTAACGCCAAGTAGCTACTTGCCCCCTTCCTTTATCTATTGTTAATGGTACTGAACTCCAATGTATTTGTTTTAAAAAGAGCTGGTTGCCATTTCTGCAACAAATAAAAGTCCCACCTAAGGAAGTCCAAATAACTGACCTCCGCCTTCCATCTTACCCTTTCATCTGGCTTCATCTGTTTCTTCTTATCTGGCATTTCCACCCACAGCATAAAAATACAAATCTAGTTAGAACTGTATTCAGAAGAAATGCCAGCGTTCAAAGCAATCCCAGTCATGTTGACTCTGTTCCTTATTAGGAAAGGGAGTGGGGGGGGGGGCGTCCTGGTTGTAATAATAAAGAGTCACAGTGAATCACAGAAGGAGCCAACAAAAGATCGCTGGCATACAGATGGCACTTCACAGAAGGGACATCAGGGACACAGCTCTCAGAGGAATCACAGGAGTACAGAAATGCAAAGATCAACTTTTTTTTCCCTTATCAAGAGGGTAAAATACCAATATCAATTGCATAATAAAAAATAGACGGGGAAAAAGGCAAACATAACAAATATCTAATTTGAGTGTAATGGAGAAAATAGATGCCATCTAATCATCTGTTAACATCAATCCATGAAAATAGAGGGCTACTTTCTATGTAGGAAGAACTCTCCTGACTGACTAAAGGCAAGGGCTCTGCAGTGGACTCACACTCCTATGTTTCTATGCTTCAGTGTGTGAAGCATGAACATGCAGACAGGTGTGCTAACAGTGTCTGTCTGTATTTACTAAGTGCTTTAGCCATCCTTATAACTCTTAGCCCTTGTGAAGTTTGCTCCTGTTGTAGCTCCGTTTTACAAGTGTAGAACCAAGGTGCAAAATGTTAAGCAGATTGCCACAAAGTGTGTCAAGAAAGTGTGTGGTGGGAGGGAAGGGGGTGGCGACAGTAGGGCTAGAACAGGACAGATCAAAAAGCTTCCAGTGATAAATGCATACTCACAATCCTAGAGAATAGAGAAAAGACTGAAAATCTTATGTACTCTTATGAGCGTGGGTCAGGATAACAACCTCACCAAGATTGTACCATTTGTTTCTGCCTCTCCTCGTTTGAGTGCCAATTGACTGAATTAAATGCTTAAGACTTAACTTGCTCCTGGCCTGTTGAGTGAGCTAATTTGAAGTGACTAGAATTTATTTGCTTCCTGCTCTCACTCATGACATATGATCAGATCGTGGCTCTGGTTAATTAACAGGTAACTTAGAGGCACAGGTTAGCCTGTCCTGTGTTGTCTTCTCATCCTTCAGTGTTTCTTTGTGTTTGCTTTGTGTTTACTTTGGGGGAAGCCCTGATATCTTATCTCTTGTGATACTTTAGAAGGGCAGATGAAACACAGCAGCTCCGATTTCATTAGCTGCCTTAGAAGGGCATGGAGGAATTGAGGAGATCTGTTATCTTATTCAGTGCTCGAAGATAAATGCTCTCAGAGCTACAAAAGCAAAATCCCCAAGGAACCTGCAATAAAGACACTTGGGTCATCTTCTGGAGAGACCTAAACGGAAATTCACAGGCTGTTTTTGTGAACACTTAAAATGACCTGCAGAATCCAACCCGACCTTGAACACACAGATCACTCCTTTTCTAAATGTCAAATAAAAACTTGAAATTTCAAAGTAAAGCTCAGGAACTGTCTACCTTTTTGTTGCAGGAATAGAGACTGATGGTTATGCCATCGTTCGAGATGTTATCTGCCTGAGCAAAGATATGTTGAATGAAGAACAGACCCTGTGGTGAATACATTCAGCACACAGATGATCATTTGTTCCAGCTAATGCCTCTGGTGACACGATGTCATCAAATCTGATGGGAAACTCTTACCTACGGATGAGCTTAGGTTGGACTGCTAAAGGAAACAAAGATTTTTCTTAAACATAGCCATAAATGTAGATGCTCTCAGGGAGGAAACCAAGTCCACCAAACCAAAAGTCTTCCAAAGCCACCTACTGAAAACAGAATACAGTCTTGTGTGAGGTTCAGCTCCGTGAACTTCCAAGAGAGGCAACCAACAACATGGTGCTGGTGTAGGCTCAGAAAAAGATGTGCCATATTGCTGCTCAACAAAATGGTCATCTCATTTATCCAGTCAGAATGTTTGACTTAGTATATAGCAAAGACTTAGTACAATAGAAACCCAAAGGTACTGAATGGCCAGCCATAAGGTTTTGCTTCAATTTCCACAGATTGTGTGTGTGCGCGCACGTGCGTGCACATGCACGTGTGTCTGTCTGTCTCTGTGTTCATATTTGTATCCATACAAATAGAGACTGGAAGCCAAACATCAAGTGTCTTCCTTGATTACCCTTCTCCACCTTATTTTTTATGACAGAGTCTCTCACTGAACATTGTGCTCACCGACTGAGCTAGACTGCCCTGCCAGTGAATTCCAGGGTTCTACCTGTATCTTTCCCCAGGATTAAAGTTACATTTTACCACATAGGGCTTTTGAAATGGGTGGTGGATGTCTAGACTCAGGGTCTAATGCTTGCATAGCAAGTACTTCACTGACACAAGCCACATCTCAAGGCCTCTGATTTCCAAAAGTTCTACAATGTCATGCTTTCTGATGAAATGCTTTCAAGAAGAAATATAACTCTGTCTATAGCTATATCTACTTTAAGAGAAATTTTAAGTAGCTTAGCATTTTCACATAGCAATGAATGCGGCTTGTTAAGCCTTAAATGTATTATTCATGGGAGCAAACAAAAGAATGCAAATTTAATAGCATACCATTACTCATTATATAGAATCATATAATTCATACTTTATATGAACTCATATAAAATCATGATGTAATACATATTTAATTTCTTTATTCGAGTAACAGTAAGTTAGGCTAAGCTTACTCAGTTACACGAACATTTTTGATCAAAGAAGAACTTCATAAAAATCATTCTTACAAGTAATGGCAATTATCACTATACTATAATTTCCAAATAATGGAATCCCATACTTAGCAGAATGCTTACAAAATGGTCTGTTCTATGGGATCAATGTTTCTGTCATCCTCAAATTCATACTTTGAAACTTAGCTCCTTATGCTAGAAGAGTCCTTTCAATATGGCAAGGTCATTAGGATGGAGTTCTTGTGAAGGATATCACACCCTTGTAAAAGAAGTCTGGGGGAGCTTGGCAGCTCTTTTATGCTTCCTCTTTGTGTGGATGCAACAAGAGGCATCATCTAAGAAACAGGGTGTAAGTTCTTTCTAGACTTTGAATTTACTGCTATTTTCATCATAGACTGACTTCCCACTTTCAAGAATGGTTGAATGTTTTTCTAGCACCTTAAGAGACTAAAAAAGGACTCATACACACAAGCTTATAAAACACATAAGTGTTTACATTGAACCACAAATTATAAACATCAATTTTGCTCTTTGTTTTTAGTGTAACCCACAGATCTTTTAACCAAGATTGGAATCCAAGTATTTGTTCGGTTGCCACATGTGTATGGACATCTATATTTAAAGATATAATTGTGTTAGTAGGAACTACAGTCTCTTTGGTTCTGATTCTAAAATCACTGACAGAAGAATTTTTTAGCTATACAGCACAGACCTACAAATATGACTCCTGAAGTTTTCAGACATGTAAATAATTTACACATTTAAGAGTGGTAAGGTATCATTACCAGCTAGTTAGATCATGGCACTTGTACAAAAGCAAACATGTCGATCAGTGGAATAGGATAGTGGACTCAGATATAGGTCCACAGAACTGTAGCCTTCATGTTTTTGGCAAAAATGCCCAAAATACAAACATGTATGGTTAAAGGTATGTTATTTGTCTTATAAAAGACTGATGGCTTTCAACTATTGTCACAATAGAACATGGGTGTTAGTCATGCAGGCATATTAACATGGAGAAAGAAATTATATATACTCTTGGTAACATAGAAATTAAATGACATACTGATTATAGAAATGCTGTTTAAAAGAAAACAAACAAAAAAATTCTTAAAAGTTATTACAGTAGTCACAAGTCAGCACAGACCTTTGTAAGCCTTGCCAAAGATGACTGGATGAATTAGGGTGAGAGAACATTTTATTGTACTTAAGAATTTCTTTTGTCTGATTAGGAGATCAGATACTGTGAGCTTCTGAAAGAAAAATTCTTTCTAAACAGATGGAATTCATTTAAATAAGAACAGCAAGAGCAGTGCAGACAGAAGAGCAATGGTTCCTGATATTATCATATGAAAGTACTGTCTAGGTCATGTGACTAATAGTCCAGCATGTTAGAGCCAAGCAAACCAGCTCCAGTGGCCCATATTTTAAAAAGCCGTTGCCAAACATTTCACACTAGCCAGGTGTGGAGTTCTGAAACCTTGCTAATTTTCATCAAGTATTATTAGACCATTGCCAGGATTGTAGTTAGAACTTACTTCATATACTGCCTCTTTTGGCAAACTTT
The DNA here is from genome assembly GCA_030674055.1 of Rhabdomys pumilio. NCBI lineage: Eukaryota > Metazoa > Chordata > Mammalia > Rodentia > Muridae > Rhabdomys > Rhabdomys pumilio. The sequence continues at coordinate 121,060,850 of JANHMN010000004.1, forward strand.
AAGTAACCACATTGATGTTAAGCTCCACAGTTTGACAAAGCAGATGCTGCACATGTGTATGAAATGAGCTCCATGTGTTCAAGTTTTCAACGCAACTTCTTTTCTTTAACCAGAATTATCATTAATAGTATAGCTAGCCCCACCACCGTGTCTGTGTGTGTGTGTGTCTGTGTGTGTGTGTGTGTGTGTGTGTGTGTGTAATAAGAATGATTAAGATAGCTTTCATTGCAAAAGACCAGAACACATGCTCATTTAACTTTTTAAAGGGGGACATTTATAATTAATACAGAGAAATGCATAATAAGGCTAGAGCAGGGAACTGAAAATTTCACCCTGAATTGAGGCAGATTTTCTCTGTAACTCTACTGCCTCTTCATTGCTCCCTCCCTTCCTCCCTCCCTCTCTCCCTCCCTCCCCCTCCCTCCCTCTCTCCCTTCCCTCCTTCCTCCCTTCCTCCCTTGTTTCCTTCCTTTCTTTTTTTCTTTTTGTCTTTCTTTCTTTCTCTTTCTTTCTTTCTTTTTCTTTCTTTCTTTCTTTCTTTCTTTGTAGTAACATGTGGAGTTATAATGATATCCCATAATCTCCAAATATATATATATATTTGTTATCCAAAAGTCCAACTGTTCTGAAGTACAGTTTTTGGGCTCCAATTTGAAAGTCTGTGTCTGGAGATACTGATTAGCTAGGCTTAGGTCAGGTGCCCATTCTTGGTACAATAATATCACAGACGTGACTTCTGAACCTTCTGGGTATATTAATGAGAGACACATTTTTGAATTGAAGAGTGTCATTACCAGCTGGACCATTGAGATCATTGAAATAGAACAGAATGCCAAGTAAAATCTATGTAATTATAACCACATAATGTTTATCAAAAGCCACAATATATTTTGGGAAAAGCCTTTTTAAGAACTGGTGATGGGAAAGCTGGATATGTTGAATAATAAAACTAGATCTTTCCCATTTACCCTAAACAAAAATAAACACCAAATGGGTTAATATAAGTCCGGGAACTATGAAAATGCTTGAGAAAATTCCTGAGAAGTGCCTCTCAAGACACATGAATCTACAAAGCCTTCCTGACTGAACCCAAGCTGTTCAGGAAATAAGGCCAACAGTTGACAAATATGACATTGTGAAATAAAACACTGATGTAGAGCAAAGGAAACTTCATAAAGTGAAGAGGAAGCCAACACACTGGGAGAAAGATCTTGACCAACTGTGTGTATCTTAGTGTTTTACTGCTGTTAACAGATACCAGAACCAAGGCAAGTCTTATATAAAGGACAACATTTAATTGGGCTGTCTTACAGGTTCAGATATTCAGTCCATTATTGTCATGGTGGGAGCATGACAGCAACGAGGCAGGCAAGGTGCAGGCAGGCAAGGAGCTGAGAGTTCTACATTTTCACCTAGAGGCTGCTAGCAGAATACTGGCTTTCAGGCAGCTAGAATGAGTGTCTTAAAGCCCATGCCCACAGTAACAAACCTACTTCTACAAGGTCACACCTATTCTAATGGGGCCACACCTTCTAATAGTGGCACTCTCTGAGCCAAGCATATGCAAACCATCACAGAATACATGTAACAAAGGATTTGTATCTACAATATACAAAAACCTAAAAAGAGAACTTCAATGAATTCCTGAAATACTTCAGCTCAAATTTGGAATTATTGAGCATCATAAATTGCAATATTTTTACAATATATACAAAGTTTTTGCTTCTATGTTTACATGATGTTTAATTATGAAAAACAAAAGCTTTTAGTATCTCCCTGACACTCCCAAGTATTAAAGTGTTAAATAACTACGCAATTAGATTTTCCTGTGTCAGAATATTTGATTTCAAAAATTGCTATTTTACTGGTTTACTTGAGTTTATTTTTAAAAATTAAATAAATTTTTGGCTGTGACCAAGACAGAATTTCTAACAATTTTGAAAATGACCCAAAACCTTCATATTTTACTGTATATTTATTTGAAGTGGTTTTGAGCATTAACAACTAAAAGTCAAACTATTTGTCAAAACTCTGAAAAATACTGAAGATGCACTGTATCCTGCACTATCAACTATTCATACAAGATTTAATTCTGTATGTAAAAGTAAACAATTACAGACATATCATTTTATGCAAGTTTCCTTTAGACTTTAGCAACTATAAAATGACATGTAAACAAAAGAACTTTTTAAAATTTTTTATTGGATATTTTATTTATTTACATTTCAGATGTCATTCCCTTTCCCCATTTCCCCTTCCTAGAACCCCCATCACATCCTTCCTCCTCCTTTTTGCTTTTATAACATTTTAATTACATGCAAGTATTAAGGTCAGTTCTAGGTTGAGGAACTAGCAATGCAGTAGATGCAAATAGTCAAGGAACAAGCAAGACAATAAACACAAATAGTCAAAGAACAAGCAAGTCAGTAAACAAAGTTAAATGATCACTCCTGTGATCACTATTTGTAAGGGCTTATCAGGGAGACCAAAGTATCTGAGCCTATTTCCCTGTCCTAGCTCAAAGACATTTGCATGCCTGAAGCCTACTTCTTTATTCTAGCCTAAGATTTATATTCCTGCCTGAAATTACTTCTTTGTTTTAGCCTAAGATTTATATTCCTACCTGAAATTACTTTTTTGTTCTAGTCTAATATCAGATTCTTGCCTGAAGCTCATTTCCTTGTCCTTGGCCAATGTCAGATTCCTGCCAAGCAGTCCATTTTCTTGTCCTTGGCCAATGTCAGATTCCTGCCAAGCAACCCCAAAAGCTCTCCACATCACTTTCCTTTTTCTTTTTTCTTTTTTTTTTTTTTTCATAAACAAGACTGAGCTTATCAGGTCATTCTGACAAGAATGTCTTCCTTACCCATCCTAGAATATGCATTATCAAAGCAATGCACTTCTGTCTTAGGTTGGTAAGGCTCTGTGCAGAAGCATATTCGTCCTTGCCTTGCCAGCCTGTTAACTTAATAACTCTGTTTGGTGGTCCATTTTCAGTTTCAAGTCATGTACTTTGGCTTCCAACATGTTGATGTTGTTAGAGACAAGCTTTCACAAAATAAGCAGAAATAAAAATATTCCCAGGACAACAAGGGTTAGTGTTGTCAAGCTGTATATGCCATTTTTGACACTTGACCAAAATGGAAATACTGACATCAAACCATGGATAATTTTGTTAGTATTAGCTGCAGCATCAAAGCTCAGCAGAGCAGATTCTTTAAATTCATAATCTCACTACACAAAGTTGAAACATCCAGAGAGGTGTTAGAATTATACCAAATACCCTGCAAGTGTCTTTAAACTTTTCCCTAATTATAATGACTATCATTGTAATCTTTAGAAGTAGTACAACTCCACTGGTATTTGGCATGACACTCGAGATGGCTCTTTACTCTTAAACTCTGAACCTCTTTCCAATAATTTGAATAGGATGAAGAGTATCGATCCAATGTTCCAAATGCCTATATAAATCTTCTTGTATATTCAACACATTAGTAACATTTTTTTGCCAAATGATTAACAAAAGTATCTATCTTTACTTTTTGTGTCAAACCAATTGCAGAAGCAGTGGTGCTAGCAATTAATGTAACTAAAGCTGTTATACCAGCAATAATCAAACCCACTACCCTCTCGCTTCTGTTTAAAGCCTGACTTACTTCTTCCAGTACTTGCAAGATTTTTTTCAGAAAACCAAGGTTCTGTAATACTCAGGACAATAAAACAAAAGCTGGTTGATAGATCTCTGTAACTGACATGCCAGGTTTCAACACACTAACAATTATAAAGTATACAATCAATGCAACTTACAATAAATACTGTAGAAGAAACAAATGTAATTTTAACTTGACAATAAAAAGAGCCTTAACACATGCACTAACACTTGTTTGGAATCCAGATCCTGTCCCAACTTTATCTCTTGCTATCAAAACATCATAGAGAACTGCAGCTAACTTTCAAATAGGTCTCTGAAAATGTCGAGATCCAGCCTTCCAAATGAAGACTGTTATTTTCAATATTGGATTGATTTCTAACAAGTACATAATTGAGTCTGAATAACTGGTCACATTTATGAAAAATATAAGAGTCATTATAGCTTCTCTTTTTGATTCTCTGTCCCACAAGTTCTAAAAACTTGAGGCAAGGCATCTTGTTCCAGCTGGGATGTAGAAAAGCAAAGGTGTATCAGGAACATATGTCTAATACAGCTTCCCAGTCACCATTGCCAGGGCATTCAGTAAGCTCACAGGTCAGCATCATTCATTGTTCCAGCATCAGCATGTCTCACCAATAACTCTGGCAGCCACCATGCTCCTTCAGCATCCTGAAGAAAAAAAACAAACATACCCTCTTCCCCATATTAGATACCTAATCGGGATCATGCCACGTGCCAGTAAGTGGATCCTTCCTTTTCACCTAGGAATAGGTATGCCTAGTTGTAGGGTGCCATAGGCACTCAGCAGCATCCAGATTTTTAAAAGTAAATTTCTTTATGTGTTATCAGTGAATAGTTGATTTGTATACACCTGTATATCAGGAGTCATATAAATGCTTCTCATACAAAAGAGGTTGTAAGTAGAAATCACAACCCTGATCTTAAAATGTAAGAAGAAAGTTTTATTTTATGCTAAATGCATTGTAAAAGCGTAGTGGTTTTTGAAGTAGGCCAGAAACTAGTTTCAAAGGTAGTCTTGCTACTGTAGGAAAAACAAATTGACATCATTTAAAAACTTTATTACTTTCTTCATTGTAACATGAGTAACTAAATTTTCATTAATATCATTTTACAAATATTTGCTTATAATGAAGGTCACCTGCTGTCTAAACCAATGTACTAGATGAGAAAAGATGATTCTCCATGTTTATTATTTCACAAGTTTGAATATACTAAACATGTCAAATACTACGCTGACCATTGAAGAAATAACATAGGCCAGGTAGAGAGGCCTTAACTTCCAGAAGTCTTCCAACCAAACAGAAGTACAGAAAAGAAATGGAACAATTTATTCCATTTTAAATACTAGGTATTAAAACATCAAGGCTACAAACCATCAAGACCACAATAGCTATAAACAATACAGTTTTTTGCCCATCTCATATTCCTGTGGGCTTAGGTGATTTAGGCTCAGAGTCTCTGACAACACTGTAAGCAAGATGATGGCCAAGGCTATAACAAATGGAATCATAGGCTAGAAATTAGGAATTTGCATCCCAGATGGCAGCTAACATAGCTGCTGTATGGAGACTCTAGTTACTTATCCCAGTATAATTTCCTAAGAATGAAATTCTTCATGCTGTGGAAGGACCTTTTCTAGAGCAAGCAATTCAAGTCAAAGTGAAAGAAAAATTACAATGCCTTTTATGATTTAATTTAAAAAATAATTCATAGAGACTTCTGACTTTCAAGTCTTTAGAAATAAGCCACTAAATTGTCACCATATTTTAAGTGAGGGTTACACAATTGTAAAATATGAATATTCTTTAAAGCCAGGATAAAGAAATATTAGGAAAGCAATGAGTACTATATTTTATCCAACAGGGTTGGAGAATCTTCCTAAACCTGTTATCTTTATGCTTATCACTAACCCCAATTAACTCATTGATTCACCAGTTAGATTACTTCATTCATGCACAGCTCCCAGGGAATAAAAGACAGACATCAGAGAACACAGACAGAATGCTCTGATGTGGTGGCCTGAGTTCTCTTCTGGAGAAGGAACAGCAGACGGAAAGATTAGTGTGTTTATTATATAAACTTGAAAAGAGAGTCAGGGTTATTGCATACAGCTGAACAAAGAGGGGGCTATTGTGTACTGCTAAAGAAGAAGGAAGGATTTATAGTGTACAGCTGGATCGAGGAGACAGGCTCAACTAATCTTGGTAGATGCAATCTCTGTGGGAGAGCAGTTTTCAGGCTGTAAATATGCAATGAGAGAAAGCTATGGTGGACATTTTCTGCAAACACTGTCAAAATCTACACTTAGACCAGATGAAGGCTTTGCCATGTCTCTGAGTCTGACCTCAGAGAGACAGCTGTGCCATTACACCATGAGTCTGTGGTTCTAGGATCCTTGACATGGTCAGGCATCTCAGTAGCACACATTCACTCAGGAATTCACTCATGGGCTCTGTCTACTCCCTACACTAGATTTGGATGGAATCATTCTTTCATCTATGATGGGTGACCTATCTAGATTGAATAGGTATTTGTTCACATTTTGTCCAGAATAATCACATGACAGCACCCTAGGCAAAGGTAGAAGAGCCATGGACATAATTCCAAGTAAGAAAGTGCAGTGAACTAGAAAAGTGGATCTATAGTATCACTCAATCCATGTAGTGGTCCATGTCAGGCTATCCTTCCATCTTACATATGCCATTTCTTGAGGACGGTGAACCATTGATTATAAAACACATCTTAAATTCAGAAGTGTAAAGGCATGAAACAGATATGCACTAATGAAATTAGTGCTATCAATAAACTATTTCATGGGAATAGGAATGTGAAGTTTAAAGCTTAGACAGGTAACAGGGAGCCGAGGATGAGATTGTCTCAAAGTGTATACATTCAAACTTTAAACACACACCACTGAGAAGTCCTGGAGATGGGAAACTGATGGTGCCAGTCAGATTCAAATTTTAGAAAGGTCATGTCGTTTCCGTGAATAAAATTAACTGAGGGACCACAAGGATGCCAGTTAGGCATTGATTGTTATAAAAAACCTGAAGGAGGTCAGAGCAGAACTTGAGTAACAGTTATTGACAGTCAATGAATCCTAGAGATATTGAATAAAAAAAAATCAACCAGAGGTAGTGATTAATTGAATAGGGGATGAAATCAAAGAGAGTGGGCTCTCTTCTGCTAAAACACTGCAGTGCTATAAATTTCCCACAATGACAATATGTAAAGTTTTAATACCACTCTGATTGTTATTAATTACCATTATTGGCATCATTATTCTTATCACTTCATATTTTATTATCTTGATGGAACTCACTGAATTCACATTATTTAGGGAGACAGCATGATGTAGTGAAAACGACAGGAGCATGGAAGACAAAGGAGAAATGATTTGCTGTTATCCTGTGGTAGCAAGTGAACTTGGGCCAGACTCGGCCTCTCTGAGAATGGTTTCTTATTTCAGCTGAAAATGGAGCCAGCAATTGCTTCCTCTGCTGGCAGAACAAGGAACGTTTATGTCAGATGTGTGAGCTGGTGACTCCTTGTCTGACATAGTGGGTGCTCAATTAATGGTTGCTATTATTTTTACATTCGTATAACACTTAATTTGACAAGGCAAATGACCTTTCAGTTGGTTATTTTTCACAGCAATTTTATGAAATAATGGAGGAGATAATGAAAATGGATGAAAGCCATTAAAACAGGTGAGGGATAAAGTGTTCCAGTGTTTGCTTATACTCTAGTCTTTAAAAGTTATTACACATAAATGGATATATATATACACACATATATAATATAGACATATATGTCTATGTATAGATATATGCATAGATATAGTGTGTGTGTGTGTGTGTGTGTGTGTGTGTGTGTGTGTGTGTGTGTTAAAAACAGCTTATTGCAGGAAGTCCTGCCAACTGGTAAGGAATAATTTTGCAAAGAATGCAACACTCTATTTCTTCCAGAAATAAGCAGGTCATTAATGATAATTTCATGAATTCATTAAGATGAGTTTCATTGTAGCATACATTTTAAAAAAAACCCTGGGCTTTGTTAAAGCAATTTCTTTTCTGCGGGATTTACCAAAGCTTTAAATATTCTGGAGTATGCAGCAAACCTACAGAAGATAAGATAGTGTGTTGTCTTCCAAACTTATTTGGTAATGGAATTCTTTTGAGACTTGTTTCCCCAGAACATGAGTTTAGGAATTTTTGTAACAACTGTATTTTTTAAATATGTGCATCTTATACGCATTCCACCTCTACCCTACTTAAAAATAACAGCCATATCTGAAAGACATAGTGAAAAGAATTTTTACATGACTCATGAAAAGAAAACCATATAAATACCCAAATCTAAATACTTTTAAATTTTTATTCCTTGATATTGTCAGAAAAAAAGAAACAATAATATTCACAGAGAAGACAGAAGATCTTTTTCATTTTATTTTTATGATTATATAGCATAAGAGAAATAATTTCTATGAATGACATATGCTGTGAATATACTTAGCCCTGTGGAGGCCGGAAAAATAGCAAAACAACAGACACCTTTAAAACTGAATCCTTTCTATTAACCTATTTATTTGAAACATTTCAAATAAATAACTATGGATATAAATTTATAAAACATTGCTGTTTACTAGAATACAACAAAAATTGGATTAAGCTGAGCAATAATATCTCAAGAATAAAATAATTAATTGTAGCTTGCTTTTAAAAAAGAAGCCAAAATAAATCAATTGTTAGCCATTAAAGTTCATTTTCAATTACTCCTGCTATTGACATCAAATCTAAAACTGATGCTTTTGAAAGGATTGAAATAGCCAGCCTATGTGGGACTCCATACATTCCCACTCCATAGTAACTCAAAGGTGGACTTACTTTCTTCCATTAATCTCATTAACAAGGCTGGGTGAACTTAATCTTGATTGTTCGAAATTTTGCTGCTTGGTTTTCTAGATTGATCTATGCTTTTAGTCACCTACCAGGAATCATATTTTTGATTTGGATATCTAAGTGTATTTTGAACTTATTCTTATATGCATTTTATGGAATTGATTTTGTGTTCCAGAAACAGAATTATAATGAACCTTCCATTGCTCCAGAGAGAGGCCTTGTTTTGCAGTAGACTCTGTACATGTATCCAGAAAAATAATAGCTCCATATCACCCAACCACCTTTTGTTTGTGTGTTTGTTTCTTCTTGAAGCAGGTTTTTGTGTGCATTTTCCAAAGTGTGTATACTGTACATAAGCTTCTTCCCAAAAGCTTTCCCTGTGCAGTGAGCCCTTGTATCATTGCTACAAATTGTCAGTGCCCCGGTGAAATGAAGATATTGATTTCACCATAACTCCTTTCACCACCTCCATAGGAGGCTCTTTCTGTGGATGCAGAAAACGCATTAAAGCCCCATGCTGTCATGAGGTAGATTAATGCCCACGTGCGGCAGCTTTCCTTGGAAACTGCATCAAATACCAAGCATTAGAAGTAGATTATGAGCCACTGAGACTTCTGAACATCCTGAGATTGCCACTCTCCTCTGTCCCAGGCGTACACTAGCTCCATTTGCAAATAGATTCATGAAAACGAAAATGTCTAGGGACAGCTATGCACACAAGTGCTTAGGGCCAGTATTCACATCCAACACAAAGAGTGGACAGTCACAGAGACAGTGAACCCAGCAACACAATCAAACTGGGCAAGAAAGGCAGAGAACTAGAGAGGGCAGATATCTGAAAATATTCTTAAAATATGATACAATAAGAAATCTAGGAAACAAAGGACTCACCCAAGTGACTTCTTGCCATGACCCCTCCCTCCACTCTGGGCTATATTTACCCAAAGTTCCATCCAATACAGCATTGTAATCAGAGTTTTATAGAATAATAGCTTTTGCTGCTTCTTGCTAAACCTTCCCTCTTGCTTTTTATCCCTTGGAACTAATCCTCAGTCAGGGCTGCCTGACACACTCTCAGTTGAGCCTGTGACCTACTTTGTATTCTCAACTGTAGTTTAGCAAGCTCCAAATTCCAGTTTATTCCCAGAACCTTTTGGGCTTACTTGGCATTTCTTCTAACATGTAAGCCATTACTTTCTGTTCTCCGTACAATAAATTACTTCTTCTGGACAGTGGGAGCATATCTATTAGAAAAAATGTTATTCTGTGCCCATGTGCACATGAGGCTGTTTACTAAAAATTTGTAAGTTCTCATCTGTTTTTTAAATGATGTTCACAAAGGTCAAGGGATACAGAAGTTCACAGTTGTGAACAGAACACCACAACATTTTCATTACATGCTATTTAACACGTGACTACAAATGGCATTGTGCATCCGAACTACATATGATGGTGTCCATCCAGTCATCTGGCTGGTGAACAGAACTACGGAGTAGTTCTGCTTATAACCAGCTCTGTGATAATATTGGTGAGGAGATTAAGTTGATGCTGAAGATATAGCTATTTCTTTGTGAATTTGAGGTATATTTAAACACTGAAGAAGATACATGTTGACCCAAAATAAGGGGTTTCTAGCTTTCTTTTGTATTCACCCTTGAAGCCTAGTTAAACCATGTTAGAAGTCTATACATCACTTCCTTTTCATATAAGGCCTGAGACAAGATTTAATCTTGCTCTGCTATCTATTTCAGGAGGTTGTAGGTGATTCAATCTGGACAAACGGCCATGCTGAGTTGTGCTGGGCAACTTCCAGGACGTCATTCCCATAACATGATCTGGAAATAAGATTTCAATACATGAGACTTTCCAAATTAAGCATTTCAGATGGTAAATAAAAGAAATATAGTCTCCTAGTCCAAACAGAAAGTTGACAGACATGTTTTAGAAGCGTGGCAAGAGACAATGCAAGCAGGCATAGGGTCATTCACAGTATTTTGGCTACATGCTGAGCAATTCATTCCCAAGGCCAGACACTAAGATTGAAGCTCCTGGGTTCAGATTCCAGGATTTTCAAAGAACTTCTTAAAAACCAAGTTCTGGTATTTTAGAAGTACCTGCCATTCAAACAAAACTAGTCACTTGTCAACTGATTTAACACTGCTCAGCATACTTGAGTAATACTTTAGACAGAGAAGAATTTAATATTAATATTTACGTGGAGAAGCACCTTGGTCTTCATTTCTGTCCTGGAGTTTCTGGTGACATGGACTCATATTACCAGAACCTCACAGTGAGGCTCACCAACAGTAGGAGAGACTTGAATTACTCCTCAGCCAAACAGGAGGTTATTTTCAATGCTTTTGTGAGATATTAAAATTCCTATTAAAGTAAGTATATATTTATTATATGACTTAACCTCAGAGAAGAATGTCTGGGCTAGCTCTGACAGCTTGCTTGCCATGGTTGTGTGATATGCTCTTCTGTACTCAGGAACTTCTTACAAAAGCCAACACAACAACAAAAAATTTAAAGACATTTTCATATATATGACCTTTAAACTGGGTAATTCTGAACTATAGACTCTGTTTCTAAACGTCTCTGACTCTAAATCAGAATGGTCATGCCCTTGGGCAAATACCCAGAACCTAGCCTGACAAACAACAGAACAAATGCATGAATGTTTAAAACAATTACGTGGACTCATCACATTTGTTCTCACCACCACACTTGCTCCTGTGACTTCTCTTAATAACACAATCTTCACATCATATCCATTTACTTATGGGTGTGTTAACCACTGTGGTGCCATGTTGGATTCTATAGTTCTTAACAGCAGAGTATAGATCAAAGAAGGATAAGAGAGCCAGATAAGGAGAGGTCTAATGTGTCATGCAAACAGATTTGGCCTTTAGCTCAAAGGAAAGTGAGCTATTTTCTAAATAAAAGAATATTTTTGTCATGATTTTGCTTTGTAGGATTTGTTCTGACTGCAATTAAGAAGGCAAGGTAGTAATGGAATAATAGGATAACAAGTTAGAAATCTATTTCAAAATCAGTCAGATGACGAGACCTTGACTGGAACCGAGGTAGGATGGGATACATATAAAAAGAAATGATGAGCTGTAAGAAATGATCTTAACTGAAGAAATGGTCATGAGTACAGAAACGAAGAAAGGGGTAATATTTAGGATTATCTAATATTTTTGGCTTAGAGAACTTACATAGTGATATATTTCACCAACACAGGAAAAATTTAAAATAGACACATTTGGCATTCACTACAGTAAAACAGGTTTATCTGTAAAGTATCCTGGTAGAGACGTCAGGTGTATTGGCTACAAGGCTCTCCAGCTCAGGAGAGAGCAATAGGTTTGCCCTGCACTAACATAGTTTGGAAAACACAGATACACTGTTTTGTGGTAGGGATCATTGTCTGAATTGCTCAACCAACAAAAAAAAATATTATTGTATCATAATTCTGGAGGTCAAAAGTCTGAAATCAAGTGTTCCATTGAGTTGACTCCATGTGGGTACCACAAGCAGGGGGTTTATTCCCAGCCTTTCTCCTTGGCTCTTAGATGGCCATCTTCTTATATCATCATATTGTCTTCCCTCTTTGTGAATGTAGCCTCAATTTTCTTGTTTCATGCAGATATAAGAAATACTATAATTTGATTACCTCTGTACAGACTCTGTCTACAAATATGCTTCATTGGAATCACCGAAAGCTAGTATTTTAACAAGTAGATTCTTTAAGAAAACCATCTTAATCCATAAGAATGAGCAAAGCCACAGGAGGAGAAGGGATCCGCAAGGCAGCTGTGAAGCAGAAAAAGAGAAAAGGGAAACCAGCAAGATATTTTGAGATATTGTCAATTAGGAAGTCTCATTAGAAATTTTAAGGGGAACCAGTTAGGTATGATTCTTGTGGATGCCAGGAAAAGTTCCAAGAGGGGAGTAGTCTCAGAGTCAAGTAACACTGAAGAGTCACCTACAATCCATGCCTCCTCTAAAAAATCCTGCAGTAAAAATCAAATTCAGCTCATAAGCATCTGCTTGCACAGGACTTCGGGGAACTAAGTAAGGCCTCCTGGGCATCTGTGCAAGCAGAGTAACATATCTAAAGCACTGAAGCCAAATGACATGATAATAGAGGACAATAAAGACTGTGGAAATTCCAATTCATTTATTATCTCTCCATTAAAGTGATTGTCACGAAATCAACCCTGAGTAGTTTGAAGCAGGCTTATTTCATTATTTATTGAAATCATATAGGTACAGAGTGAGAAATGAAATACAATAGGAAGGTCTCAGCAAGAAAGGAAAAATCTCAGTATCTGTCTGTTACCATCACAGACATCTTCCTGATCCAGCCTTCAGCCAGAGTCAATCACATGTAACCTGCTTCTGTTTCTGTTCCTTTGGTGTTTTCTTCCCATGCCTGCACCCATAGTTTGCTTACCATCATCAATCCCAGGGATTGCCTACTGGCCAGGTGTTATGATGGCCAGGGGACCTGGCTCATGATCAGGTGCCTGGCTCAGTCCATTTCTCTCCATTCACATATTTTAAACAGCAGTACAGCCACATTCCTGTTCCTTTCACATTACTCTCAGTTCCATGAATGACAGGCAGTAGGCATTTTTCCTTATTTTTATATATTTTCTTTAGGATGGAACTTTATTTTTGACAATTGCAACAGTCAAATGACAATTTTGTGCCATCTCTATAATTGCATGACAACATGCAATGTGAGTAAATAAAATTGAAGTTTGATTAAAACAAGGGCTTGAACGTAGAAGTTAAATGGAGTTTAAATGGAGAGAAAAACAAACTGGATTTCTAAACTTACCTTCACTTTGATCGTCAGAGGTGTTATATATTACATTTTGATAGCTCAGAGAATGGCTGCGTGCCACATTTACAGAGTGTCATTCCATTTAAATGAACAGCAGGCCATATTTGCAGAAACAGATTAATGTTTCTTTGAAATTTATTAACACCTGCTTGTTTTTCTGCACTCTTGTTGCTATGTGAATGTTCCTTCTTATGTAAATCCCATTCTTATTTTTAAAAGTAAAGGGTAGCAAAACTGTAAGATTTGTTTCACGCATTACAAGCTTGAAGAATGCAGTCACAAGTGTTCATGTGCCTTGCTAGGAAAGATGATGCGGGATGAGGTATTTTTGGGAAGCCAAAGGAGAAAAGCATCTAACCGAGCAAGGAGCCAAAAGATCCCTCCCTCTCTCTCTCTCTCTCTCTCTCTCTCTCTCTCTCTATATATATATATATATATATATATATATATATATATATATATATATCTTTATTTCTATCTCTCTCCCCTAAATGCAGAGGAGTAATTCCCCTTGGAGTTCAGAGCTTCTCCTGATTGTTGAACTCAGTTACCTCTCCTAATTCCTGACTTTATTTTCAATTTTGTAGTGCTAGACATGCATTTCAGGCATAGCACTCTCTGTGTGAAAGATAAATGAATAATCTCTGATTCTTAGGATCCTAGAATTGCAGATGTCTCTACTGGTAGCCAAGGGTTTATATATATGTAATATATATATATATACATATATATGTATATATATATATATATATATATATATATCAATAACTGTACTACTTATAATATATATGATACAATTAAAAATAAATATATAATGTAGATATTTATTATGTATAACATATATGTTTATATAAAATAGGAGGGGATTGATTGGCTTGTTTTATGTAAGTACAGGCTGGTTATCCTACCAATGGTTGCCTACCAGAGAAAGAAGCAGAAAACCTGGTAGATGTCCATTCCAACAAGCTAAGTCCACTCCAAGAAGCCTTAGTGATTCCAATTTAATGCTGAAAGATAGGTCATTTCAAGTTACTGGTATTGGTTTCATATTGAAAGGCTGAAACTGGGATCTGATGTCTGCAAGTAGTAAAAGTGGCCCACTCTCTCTTCCTCTACCACGATCCCCTCATTTGATACAGGTAGGACTGTATAGCCTGACTGGTCTGAATCTAACCATGTAGACCAGGTTAGACTTGACCTTCTCACAATCTCCTGATTCCTCTAAGTTCTTGGCTCTCCTGGCATTCTCTCAGAAAGAAGGATGTTGAGAATAGGGGCACTGGCTTCCTCCTCCAATGTCTTTTTCCCCCACTCCTCAACCCAGTCCTCAGATACTTTCACATCTATAGATATCGTCTCATTAATTGCAATAGTGAGAACATCTAATCACGGATTTCAAGTAAGGCTCCTGGAAAGAAATGGCAACTACCCAAGCACACTAAATAAATGTTTGTTTGTGTGTGTGTGTGTGTGTGTGTGTGTGTGTGTGTGTGTGTGTGTGTGTGTATGGAAATTGTCTTGAGCTTTGAAAAACAGCTAAAGTATTATTTGTGAAAGGCACAGACCTCTTCACCCTAGATCTGAACTCCTTCTTGCAAATAATTGTAGCTTTCATTTTGGAGTGGCAAGGGGTACTCTTTTCACAAATACTTTATTTCTATCTCCGAACCAAAGTTCTAACAAATTTTTGTCACTGCGGAAGTCTCTGAATTGTGTTTCTTTCCACAGTGACCTCACCCTTGCCCTCTGAGAGCATGTGCGCCGAGCAGTTTGCACATGCGAACTATGTCTATTTTCACTGAAGAGAAACTGCTTCTCTTCAATGCGGTGACTGCAGACTCACCTCTAGCTATGCTGGCCCAGTATATATTAGTGTCTGAAGAGTACATCCGCTTCTAAAATTATTAATATGGGCTCTAAAATGTTCTAGCTATTACTTTTACATAACTCTGAGAATTTTTAGAAATAGATGGTAAATGTTACAGATGATAAAAGAAACATTACAAGACATATTTTTAAAAGAGCCTGCTTGGAACTTGAGATCGAATTGAGAAAAAGTAACAAAGGCAGTCAAATAAGGGAGCCTCGTTGAATTAGTGACAATTAAAAACATAATAATTCTGTTCTCATTATAATCACTGGTACATTTCTTATTTGCCTGATATGACTACCAGGAATTTCCTCTCACTATTTTTGTATGTGAATTCTGCTTGAATATGATTGGTATTTCTTCTTTTTAAAAGCCATAATACAACTGCCACAAGAATCATTTACCATTTATGCTTCACAAAAGAAGAAAAGAAAGAAAGGAGGAGGAATAAGAAAAAATGCAAACATCTCAGAATAGTCACGCGTGTGGCCTTAGCTTACTAGTCCAGCTGTAGGTCACATTATCTCCAGTTATCTTTAAAGGGCTCCTGATAACTGCCTGTCCCAATCACCATAGTCACTGGTATGTTCTCGTGCTAGTATCCACCTGAGTATTTGTTGTTTTCAAAGTGCACATCCCGCTTTTGGTTATATGTTAATGTCACTTTTGCAGCTCTCTATGACCTCCCAGAATACTCTCCTCTGGCTGTTTAAAAATACTACTTCAATATCATCTCTCTTCAAAAGTCTCCACCGACTCTTCTTTACTGCCAATTTAGTGACTCCTCTGAAAACACTTGATGCATGCAATCACAGTAGTGATTATTAAGAACTCTACATACAAGTGAGCACCTTTTGCCTGGTTGGATTATAGTGATGAATTTGTTTTTCCTGATATATTTCCATTTAATTTTGTAGAAAAGTATTAGAAGAGCTTTTAATGGATCCTTTTTTCATCAAAATTGCTTCTAAACTTCTTGATAGAGTCTTGAAAAACCACTTAAAATCTGACAAGTATGCTTTGATAATCTGCCAAGACCAGTGTTTGGGGTCATTTGGTAAAGACAAAAAGAAAGAGTTCTTTAGGTTGAAATATTATGATCTATAAAACAAACAAACAAAATAAACAAACAAAAACCCCAAAAGTAAAAACCCATTAGTATGTTATTCACATCATTTTCATTATCATTTTCCTTCCTTAAGTTCAAAGAAGATCTTTTGGTGGTTGGAAAGACCCATAATAATTGGTACTTTCAGGCGTGGACTTATTGGAAGAGGTGAAGCCTTTTTGGAGGAAGTGTGCAGGTTGGCTTTGAGGTCTAAAATGCTGAAGTGCAGGATCAGTGGCCCAGAGCTCTCTTCCTGCTTCCTGTCGACCAGCATGTAGAACTCTCAGTTCCTTCTCCAGCACCATGTCTTCCTGCAAACCGCCATGTTTCTCATCATGATGATAACGGGCTATACCTCTGAAACTGTAAACGAGCCTAATTAGATGTTTTCCTTTATAAGAGTTGCTGTGGTCATGGTGTCTCTTCATAGCAATGGAAACCCTAGTGAAGACATTTCCATAATTTCCAGATTAATATCTAAGGTTTTATTCTGCAAAAGTGAGGTAATGAAAGACAAGGAAAATCAAGAATATTTTTTGCTGGTTTCATACTAGAAACAAGACGGAAAGGTCTAGAAATGAGATGAGAAGGGAGCCTGGAAAGGAGTCAAGCAAAAGTCTAGAAACTCTTATTGAATGTTTTGAATATTTAAATATTAAATATTTATTGAATATTTATTGAATATACTGAAGGAGATTTGCTTCAAATAGTCAAGGCATAAATATTGGACTTGTTGTCATAATAAAACAAAGAAGATACACTGACAAACTTTAAAAGAATGTTTGCTGTTGGTTTATTAAAGAAACTCTCCTTTTGTCTTTTTTTTTGCAGTGACTGGCTATTTCAATTACTTTTGAAACCCCTTTCTATAAGAAGTTGTATTTTTCTTCCCTGCATATAGCAATGTATACATAACAGGTTCCATTTAAGTTATTGTGCTTGAGTTAATAAAGATATATAAGTGTAGAAATACAGACATTTAAAAATAAATGGTTTAGCTTTAGGTGAGAGAAGGCTTAGAGGTTTTTTAAAACTGTTCTGATGTGGCAGCTGGCACAGGGCAAGGAAAGCTCCTTAAGCATGTGCTGCTGTAGTGAAAAGCACAGGGCAAGAGTCCCAAGAGGCACCTATCTAAACAAAGGCTTAGTTAAGACATTCAGATATCAACATTGGATGCTCTGGCAAGGAGGGACAAGGCACACTGCAGTTCACTGAAGGAGAACTGACAAAGTTAGACTTAATAGAAGCACTTGAGAAATACAGCTTTGTCAGTCTAGACTCAACACCAAGAGCTTGATGTACAAGAACCAAGGAAGCAGTAACATGCAGATACAAACTATGAATATTATATGTACTATTTATTGGTACATATTTATTGTATATAGTGATAAGTGATACAAGTTGTCTTTCAAGTATAGCCTGTATTAAACACGCCCAACACAGGCTGGGAATACGTTCAACTTGATTGGAATTATCTAGGTTATAGCTTGGCTTTAAAGCTGTGTGGTAGTGCTAACTATGTGTTAATATGGAAGAGAATTGGATTTGCCATATTCAAGGCTGAACATCGTGGTGCTAGCTGTAATCCCTAAAACTAAGGAAATGAAGTCAGTAGGATTATTGTGAATTGAGGCTAGCTCAGGCTCTCATGAATTCAAGGGCTCCCTGAATTACAAAGTGAGACCCTGTGTCAGTTTCTCTTTCCCTAGGTTGCCAGTTTCAGTGCCTGAAAATAGGTCATCCAATTACATTTAAATTCAGATGAGCAATGGTATCTTAGTATAAGTATGTCCTCTGAAATACTTGAGGCATATTTACATTAACATGTCAGTTATTTTTTTCTGAAATTTAGATTTAACTAGGAACCTTCCAGCTTGTGTAGAAATCCTGAAGAGAGTGCCTGTAGATGGTAGAATGGATGCCCAACTAAAGAGAATACACATTGCAAATGTCTGCCAACAGCACTCTAGACTAGGGGCCAGGAGTCTAGTCCTAAGAATCCTGGGAGCGCTGTTTTCAGAACCCCTCTGGAAACCCTGATCCATGAATTCCTTCATGAGTGGTGTAGGTAGTACTTGTATACACCTATGCATGTCCTCCAGTATACTTTAAATTATTTGCACACTCATGGATAGGCACATGCAGACACATGCAGTTTTACACACCTAACACACATATGCACACATGCACACATACATTTGTTAAGTAATTTTTTGTTCCAAATCTAATGCAGTGTCCTGTGTTTTTTCTCTTGTAATATAGATGCTTAACTGAGAGAAAATGAGACAGATACACGTGAGAGGGTGTATGTTAGGGCAGTTGTGAGTGAGTAAGTATGTACTCTTTGGTTTCTGGGTTTAACCGCTATCATTTGTGTGGGAGACACCATTTTCATGGGTACAGTGACACTAGCCCACCCTCTTTTAACAAGAGAATAGGTACTTATTAAAAGCAGTCATTTGCTACAAGGGAAACAGCCAACATCTTATTTGCATCCGTGCATATCAACAATGCAATTAGGACCAACTTCTTAGAGAATTAGATTGAGGTGGTAATTAAAGAATTGTGACATGCATTTTAATGTGATAGTGGAGAGGTAAATGATCTGGTATTGCTGTCTTCACAGACTTCAGGGGAAAATGCCCTGGGACTTTTAAGTGAAAAGTCCCTCAGATTTCACTGGAAATAGGGAACTGATGAAAGTACATGTTGCTTACTTAAATTCAAGAACTGGAGAGGCTCTTTGTATTGATAGTGAATTCTCCCTTTGTGATGATATATAAAGATATAGCTGTAGATGATATAAATATAGATTATAGATATAAAAATAAACAGAGATATATGTTTTGCTTTGGTTTTGCTTTTGCCTTTACTGCGATGGAGAACAAGATGCACAATGTTTGCTTTTCTGTGTTGGAATGATGGAATGATAGCCTACATCCCAAAGCTGGTAAAGGTTTGGATGGCCTCTGAACTGTCCTTGATACAGGGGTAGGTATCAGGCTTGCTCCTATGTGACTAGCCTCCATTCTGATTTTTTAAATTTCCACTGTAGTTAGAAGTATTTTGCAGCCCACATTCCTGGTGTACTTTCTCTGGGTATTCAGGTCTGTAGAGACTCTCCAACCACTGACTCAACAAGGGTCTTCTTAAATGCTGGTTAGAGATGGAGATGGAGGATAGTGAATTTTCCTATATTGGTTCTGAGTGGCATGCACTCACTCAGGACTCAGGAAAGAGTCCTCTGTTCTCAGGAAAGAGAACAGAACCCACCAGAATCAGCTGGCCTACCTCTCTCTCTTTTCTTTTTCAAAGGTCTCTCTTCTTCCTGTGCTACTGAAAGTTGATCTACCCCATAGCAGACATGCTCTCACAGTCCTTGGTTGATTCCCTGAGGTTCAAACAGTCTCTGTCTCTGTCTCTGTCTCTGTTTCTGTCTCTGTCTCTGTCACTGTCTCTGTCTGTCTGTCTGTCTGTCTGTCTGTCTGTCTGTCTCTCTCTCTCTCTCTCTCTCTCTGTGTGTGTGTGTGTGTGTGTGTGTGTGTGTGTGTGTGTGTGTGTGTAATCGTTCATCTTCAGGAAGCCTCCAAATATTTCTTTTTACTTAAGCCAAAAATAGTTAAAGGATTGTGTGACCAATCTGTATCTTGGCTAGGTAATTCTCCTTCTCCTTCTCCTTCTCCTTCTCCTTCTCCTTCTCCTTCTCCTTCTCCTTCTCCTTCTCCTTCTCCTTCTCCTTCTCCTTCTCCTTCTCCTTCTCCTTCTC
>JANHMN010000004.1:121090447-121105763 GCA_030674055.1 Rhabdomys pumilio
AGAAGAAGAAGAAGAACAACAACAACAACAACAACAACAACAACAAACAACAACAAAAAGGAAAAGAAGACACCTCCTTCTACTATTTACTACTACCCTTATTATTGGTGGATAGATCCACCATGGCTTTTTTACTAGCTTAAGCCAAATTTTCACATTTGGGACTGAAGAGAAATAAATGGAGTAGAAAATCAGTAACTTGTTATTAATTAAAACATCTGCAGTTGTTCTTTAGTTTGTAGTGAGAAACCTAGCTTTGCATGTGAAAAACAGGCAATTCTTGCGAGGGCATGTTGGAGGGAATGAGAATGTGTTCACGGACTAGACAAAATGTTTCTGTTTGGCTACCTGTTTGGGGTTCACATCCTGCTTCGTGAGTACTGGCAAAGGCTTGTCTACAGATGGCTTGCCCCTTGTCATGTGCTTGTATCTTCTTTCAGCTTTATGTGTTCTCCACTCATGACATTCATCTATCAGAGAAGTAGGAGAGTTAAAGTCCGTGAAGTTAGTAGCTGTTTCATGAGATTGCAAGTAGTGAGCACCAGAGAAGCAATAAGCAGGTTCAACATGTATCCTAAAGGTAAACATTAGATTCAGGTAAGGAACAAAACACAATTTATTATCCTATTGATCTTTAAAAGACTAATGCCTTCCCCTTTCCTAACAACACTTATCCAATAAGATTTGCACACAGCACAACAGCAATCTGTAATCCACTTAGAGAAATGTCACTAACAGAGTGATAATTACCACATTCTGTGATCTGGAAATGGAACCTCTAATAAAATAGGTTAGTAGTCCTCTGCTTAGCACAAAAACACATTGTGATCTTTTCTCCTCCCACTTTGGCCTCTCCCCATTTCTCAAAGAGATAGAAGTTACACTATTCCAAGAAGTGAAAAAGCAGCTTCAGGGTGTCCTTTCCTGTCTATTCTAAGTTCCCAGCTCCAGGTTAATTCACCAAAATGCTTGAAAAAAAAATCTACCTGTATTGAATACTTGCTTTGAACCAGAAACTATTTAACCCAGTTTTGTTATTCTTTATAATGATTCTGTAATATGTAAGTATAAACATTAGTTGTTTTTAGGTTAAAGAGTATGTTTCTCTCTCTCTCTCTCTCTCTCTCTCTCTCTCTCTCTCTCTCTCTCTCTCTCTGTGTGTGTGTGTGTGTGTGTGTATGTGTGTGTGTGTGTGTGTGTATGTGTGTATGTGTGTGTGTTATCTGTTTATGTGTCTTTGTGTCTGCCTGTGTGTAGTTATGACAAAGAGAAACAACTTGGAGACTGCTATTATATCCTAACATTTCTTTTTATCGGCCCATGAAGCGTCATAACTAACATAAGCCAACAGATTGAAACCTGAAGATCAAACAATACAAATAATAAATGGTACATACTGTAGGGACCAAGTATAACCCTGTATGAATGAAACCTTCATGGCATCAACACAACTTGTCAAGTGTCCAGTGCTTCAGATCCATGGGGATGGCAAGGTCTTCCACTGTTCTCCGTACTGATGTGGACAGTATGTGCAGAAAGTGTTGAGGTTTGATCTTTTGGAATGTATTGTAATGCTAAATACTGGCCCTGAAGGCCTTGTTGCCTCCAGGGACAAGGGAAACTGAATCCCCAAATGTTATCCCTGATTGGTGAAAGAAAAAAAAAAAGATGCCTACAGCCAATAGTTGGGCAAAAGAGAGATAGGCAGGGTCTGAGGAAACCACGAGAAAGGAGGAGTGATGGAAAGAGGAAATACACCATGAAGTAGGTGAGTTATGAATATATGGCCATAAGGGCTGACCAATTGGAGTTAAGAGCAGCCCAAATGGGACATACCAAGTTATAATTTGGGGCTATTGGTGAGGAAGTAGATTCTAATAGATTAGAGGGTAGATATCCGCCAAACTCTAGTGCTGATTAAGGCTTATTATAAACATAAAGATTGTGGGTCTTTTTATCTGTGACCTGAATGATAAAAGGTGTGGTAGAAACTCCTGATTTGAGATTAAATAAATGACAGCATCCTGAGACTCATCCTCTACATTGAGCCACTATTAAAATTACCTAAGCCACCTCCTTGTTCAGGTGTATATAATAAATATGTTGAGGCTCAGGACTGCCGGTGCACCTCCACCAGAGCTCATGGTCTCCCCAACCCCACTTTTTCCATACATGTATCTGTCCTTTCTTTATTATCAATTGTCCCGTAGAGGCCAATCTCAAAACTATCAGGCCATGAAAACACATCAATCAGCCTGGCCACGCCCCTATAGGCAGCCATTTGTAAATTCTTCAGATGCTACTTCTCTATACGGCACGCACAGACTTGTCTCACCAACCTCATCAGATGTATTTTATTTTAAAGTAGACTTTGCTACAGATTGTTGGGCAGGATATTGTAGAAGGTTTTTCTCTCTCATTAGATCATGCTATCACTTCTATTCCACTGTGAGAACACTCTCTGAGATCATAAAAGTAGTTGGGCATTTTGCCACCATCTACTTTGGACTAAAGCATGGTAGAAAGTGGAGTGAGAGTAGGAAAATGGAAATGTGAGATGAAATACATTGTGCTAATAGTCAAAGGAGAAACTAAGGTGGAATCAAGATAAATAGAAGGTGAATGCTGTTCCTTTATTAAAATTGACTATACATATGTCTCAAATCCTGGCAATAACTCTTCATTTAAGAAATGTCATTATTCCTAAACTGTTAATGAGAAAGGGGAAGTTTAATGAAAGTTGGTCTCAAGCCCCCCATGTCTTATTGAATACACAGTCTAGATTCCAACCTAAGATGTGTGATTCCAGCAGCGGGACACTGAATCATCCCATGTCTGGAAGCAGGAAGGAATAAAAAAAATCCATGAGAAGTACCAATGTGAGACTCTCTGCTCTTGCTGCAGCTGGCAGCATTTGAGGTCAAATGTCAGGATTTAGGCTGAGATTCACTCTACCTGAGAGAGAAAACCCCACCCAGGCAACTGTTTCTAAGGTTGAGATTTGTGAACCATGCAGATTATTCTCCCTCTCACGTGTATCTGTCTCCTTTTCTCTCAGTTAAGCATCTATATTACAAGAGAAAAAACACAGGACACTGCATTAGATTTGGAGCCAAAAATTACTTAACAAATGTATGTGTGCGTGTGTGTCTGTACATATATGTGTGCATATGTGTGTTAGGTGTGTACAACTGCATGTGCCTATCCATGAGTGTGCACATGTGCATGCATGTGGAGGCAAAAGTCATTCCTCGCATCTCTTCACTAGTTCTCATAAAGGCGTTAGTTTTGTCCAAAAGATCATATCAATGGACCCACGTAGCATAAATGGTATGCGCCTGACTTCTATTATTTACCATTTGTATTTAACGTATTGTTTGTGACTATATGAAGAACAAGCTTTAGAAGGAAGAAGGCCTTTATCCTATTCGGTGGATCAATCTGCCTCATAACTGTGCTCAACCCGATCTATTCAATACACGGGTGATGAATCTATCAGCACCTTATGTTTGCTGTGGGCTAGAGAAAAACCTTAGAGTCTAGAAATCCAAGGTAAGAAGTTTAATAAGAAACAGATTATGAATATTGGGTGGCTGTACTTAAAACAGAAAGGAAGCATAGAAAACAAATCCATTGAGTGAAAGAATAGCAGAAATCTTGCTTGTTGCAACCTGGACAATGGATGGAGGGCAAATATTACATTTCCTGAGAGCTGAGGGCACAGTTGATTTTTTTTGTATCGTTGTGATCTCATTACAAACTTTCTGGATGGCTTTCTCTAGGGAACACAGCATCAGCATCCAAGTGTTTCTGCACTCAAGGAACAGAGTTCAGAGTTGAGGGTGACAGAAAATCATAAGGACATGAAGTCCACAGAGAGGGTCTGTAGTTAGCGTCTCTTCCATTACTTTAACATTAACAATAAAAAATAGCCTCAAATAGCAGAGCCTAAAATAATAATATTACTTAAAGACTGTGTAGATATGAAAAAATTTTTCTTAAAAGTCTATAAATTGAACACATAAAAGCAGAAATTGGAACTTCCATATGGAGTTAGAAAATACAACTGATCAGAACTGAAGATCAACACAAATTAATAAGCTAATAGAAAAGATCACATAAATTAGAACATAGTAAGACAAAGAAATGAAAAAGGTTAAATGTTAAATAATATAGTGAATTTAAAGAAAATAAGTTTTAATTTTCTTTTTAAATGTGACAGGTCTGAAAAATAGATCTGAAAAATAATGCCTACCAATTTATAAAAGACCTTTATGTATGAGTCTACAAAGTTATCTTCAAAAATATTTTAAAAGATCTAACTAAATTAAGATATATGTCATATCATGAATGGAAAATTTAAATTATATATATATATATATATGTGTGTGTGTGTATGTATATATATATATATGCACATATATGCACATAACACATATTTAAAGTAATTTCAGTGAAAACCTTAAAAGTTAAAGTAATTTCAAAATTTGTAATTAAGATTTAAAATTGGTAATAAGTCATAAACACACAATTATTTTAGACACAACTTCAGGTTTTATTAATACGTATGAATTATACATAAGGGTCTCAAATGACAACGCAAGCGTACGCTGTGCTATGATTATGTTCAGCAACTTTACCTTTTCTTAGCCCCTCCCAGTCACACTTCCTAAGTTCCTTCTCCTTCATGTCTCTTTCGTTGTTTGGGGGGGGGAGGGTATTTTTAATTACATATATTTATGTGATTTTGTGCATAGGTGTGTGCACATGAGTGAAAGGTCTCCCCAGAGTCTAGAAGAGGTCACTGGCTGCCCTAGATAACTGGAGTTACA
The DNA here is from genome assembly GCA_030674055.1 of Rhabdomys pumilio. Lineage (NCBI taxonomy): Eukaryota > Metazoa > Chordata > Mammalia > Rodentia > Muridae > Rhabdomys > Rhabdomys pumilio. The sequence goes on from JANHMN010000004.1 coordinate 121,095,280, forward strand.
GCCCAGAGTAAGATGCCAGATGTGAGTAGTGGTAAGCAAACCTGAGAACTCTAAAATGCTGAGCAAGCAAGCTCTCCAGTCCCCAGGGATAGACACAGCACATTGGTTGTTTTGCTTTCTTTGTTATGACCCAGTCAGTTTCACTAGAGTTTCTTACTGGTTCTCCGGTGAGAGAGGTGAGAGATTATTTAGGGGAGCATGAGGGCTCTACCAGCGGCTCCATCACTGAGGAAGGAAGCTCTCTGTGTCCCAGCAACCTATGGATGATATAGATAATCAGAACCCTATAGATAATAGATATAGAACTCTATAGATAATCAGAAACCAGTAATCCTTATAAGCCTCTGCCTCATCTCTGACAGATAAGGACTGGCTCAGTTTTTTTGGAGGCTTTGAATATATGTAATCACGGTGTCTGTAAGTTCATGAGTGCAATGGCCATACCATACCCATATAACAATAGTGTCCCACACACTTTATTTCTCATTCTGGCTCTGACAATGACCTGCCACATTGCTTCCACAAGGTTTCCTGAACCTTGGAAGAGGTGACATAGATGATAACCTCCAACACTCACTTGTTCTTGTCACTTTGATCAAATAAAAGTCTCTGCAGTAATAACTTTGCACTTTTGGAATGGTAAGTCTTCCAGGCAAGCCTGATACCAGCACTAGTCTCTAAGCACAAATTGTTATTCAGAAGACAGTTTGATGGGCATGGCATGTCTGTTTAACAAAACAACGGCAGTGAATTTCCTCCTGTGGAGCAGGCCTCAGTTCCAATGACAGAGCTTGGGTTACCCCTATAGCAGAGTTGCAGTGAGCCTGCTTTTCGTGGCAAATTAGCAGTGTAGCCACAGGCTTCATGGCTGAGTAGACTGTTGAATGTGAACAAGCATTTTGTAAACAGAAGAAAAGAAAAACCAGCCTGCTTATTTGCGAAAGAACCTCAATCATATTAAACATCATAAGAAACCAAGTTATAACAACTGTAAAATTCCATTCCCCAAAGTCAGATGGATATAATTAAGAGTGCAGGCAATACTGTGCTATCAACTATAACTAATTGGTCAAAGCAGTGATGACAAGTGAGTGGTTGAATGGACAGTCTTAAATGAAGCATCTACTTCTCTCTCCCCAAGGTCCAGAGAAAATTGTGGAAGCTAGAGGGAAAATGCAAGAGAGGGAGGAATGGATGGGGTGATGGAGAACACTCTGGGCATGATGCGGGTATGAACTCATAGTTGCTTGATTACCTACCTGTCTGAGGCATTTACAAAACTAGTAATAAAAGCAGAGGCTGTGGTGTGTTTATAAAAACAACAGGATAGGACCTCACATTATTCCATAAAGATTATGATAAGTTTATCTTCTGACACCCAGCAGTTTCACTCAGGTGGCACTAACTTCTAGAACAATCTTTGAAATATCTAAGCATTCATACCAAAACGTGATCAGAAAATTTCCTGACAGCATCAGTCACTCCTGGCCAAAGATGTGGAATTTTCTATATAAAATTTTCCTTTTGCAATTTAGAAATAATTTGAAATATTCTCAAAAGCATACAATATAAGGTGCTATAAAAATTAATAAGCATATAAATGAATGTATATCAATATACAATGAACATGTACCTAATGAATTAATATGTTTAAAGCCTAAAAATGAACTGTATGAGTACTTGTAGGTACACAAATACCGACAAATAAAATTGTCATAAAGCATTATGAGATGATAACTTAGACAAAGACCTTTTTCTCAAAGTAGGAAAAAAACAAAATACAAATAAGTAAAGAATCAAGAAATCACTGGCAAGTTGAGACTTCAAAATATCTAGGAGAATTTTATTTCACAAAATGACTGATGAGTATACGAATGTTAATTTTATATTTTTAAAATCATACACACACACAGGAGTGGTAAAGCTGGGTCTTCAGTTAGAACTATTTCTAATTCTCCAAGAAACCACCATTTCCAGATTAGGTGATTTCCAGAGTAGTTGTATAAGTTTGCAATCCCACCAGCAATGGAGGAGTGTTCCTCTTTCTCCACATCCTTGCTAGCATCTGTTGTCATCTGAATTTTTGATCTTAGCCATTCTGACTGGTGCAAGGAGGAATTTCAAGGTTGTTTTGATATTAATTTGCTGATGACTAAGTATGTTGAACATTTCTTTAAGTGCTTCTCAGCCATTTGAGATTCCTTAGTTGAGAATTCTCTGTTTAGCTCTGTAGCACATTTTTAATTGAGTTATTTAGTTTTCTGGAGTATAACTTCTCCACTATGTTCACAGCAGCCTTATTTATAATAACCAGAAGCTGGAAACAATCCAGACGTCCTTCAATTGAAGAACAGATACAGAAAATGTGATTCATTTACACAATGTAATACGACTCAGCTATTAAAAATGAGGACATCATGAATTTTGCAGGCAAATGGATGGAACTAGAAAGTATCATCCGGAGTGAGGTAACTCAGACCCGAAAGGACACACATGGCATGCACTTACTTAAAAGTGGATATTAGCCAGAAAGTACAGGAAACCCATTATACAACAGACCATATGAAGCTTAACAAGACGAAAGCCCCAAGTGCAGATGTTTCAATCCTACTTAGAAAGGGAGACAAAATAATGATGGGAGGCTGAGAGAGTCAGGGACCTGGGTGGGAAAGGGGAGGGGTAAGGAAAAGAGGTGCAGGATCAGGTATGGGGAAAGACAGGAGAGAAACCCAGAGGACCAGGAGAATGAATAAAATTTTGCAATAGCGTGGAATTGGGGCAAGGGCAACCTCTAGAAACTCTCAGACACCAGGGATGTGAGAGGCTCCCAGGACCCAATGGGAATGACCTTAGCCGAAATGCCCAACAGTGGGAAAACGGAACATGAAGAGACAACCTCCAGCAGATAGACATGCCCCCCAGTTGAGGGATAGGGACACCCACCCATCTCAAAAATTTTGACCCAGAATTGTTCCTGTCTATAGGAAAGCAGGAACAAAAATGAAGCAGAGACTGAAGGGAAGGCCAATCAGAGACTGCCTCCAACTTGGGATCCATTCCATGCACACACGCACCAAACCCTAACATTATTGTTGATGCCATTTTGTGCTTAGAGACAGAAGCCTGGTATGGCTATCCTCTGAGAGGCTCTACCAGCACCGGATTGAGACAGATGCAGATACTTACAGACAACCATTGGACTAAACTCAGGGACCCTTATGAAAGAATTAGAAGGACTGAGGAGCTGAAGGGGATTGCAACCCCATAGGAAAAACAACAGTATCAACTAACTGGACTCCTCAGAGTTCCCAGGGACTAAGCCACCAACCAAAGAGCACACGTGGGCTGGTCTGTGGCCCCAGTTACATATGTGACAGAGACTAGTCTGGCCTTTGTGGGAGGGGATGTGCTTGGTCCTGTGGAGGTTTGATGCCCAGTAAAGGGGGATGCTAGAGGGATGAGGTGGATGTGGGTGAGGGGTGGGGGAACACCCTCTTAGAGGCAAAGGGGAGGGGAGAGGGTGATGAGGCATGTGGAGTAGGGACCGGGAAGGGTAATAATATTTAAAATGTTAATAAATAATAATTAAGAAAACATTTATATAAATTATGTATAATTTTTGTAATATAAGATAATGTAAAAATTGTTCATTATTAGCTTAACCATTAGCAACGTCCCCTTTCTCTATGAATGTTAAGCTAAAAATAAAGATAATGATAACTAGTTAGTCTGACATCCTAGGAACGAACAATAGCAAGTCAACTGAGTACTGAGGTATTTTGTTTTGTCTTTTTATTGTTTTTATGTTGCTTTGTTGTACTTCAAAAATGATATATGCTCATTTTAAAAAATTTAACCATGCTACAAATCACAAAATACTATGAAGGAAAGTAGGTAATGTTACACAGACAGCCTCAAAGTAATGACTGTCCACGTGGGCAGTCAAAATTCAAGATACCTTATAGTGTGTCTTATATTACTGAATGGTGAAAACCACTGAAATTATTTGCACTTGTGCTTAGAAGGGGGATGAAGCTGGAATGAATGTTAAAGAAACAGAGGCACACATCAGTCTCCTCATCTCAGCCCATGAGCTTGCCATTTAGTCTTTGAGGTACCACTGTTATATTCACAAAATGAGCATATTATATTCCTTTATATCTACCATTTTGTAAGCTGTTCTTTCCTATGGCTAATGCGGAAAAACATGAGCTTAAAGACAGGGAGTTCTATTTCTATATCACAGGGTATCTAAAAGTACAAATATTATTTTCTCAATAAACTTTTCTCTGCTTCCAGACATTTTGACAGTTTCTATTTGCTATGATAGAGTATGATAGAAACTCCATTTATTTTTTATTGACTTTATCTAGCTAATTATGTTCTCTTCTGAGTTGTGACATGACAAGACGTACCCCGTGGTAGTATGTGTGCCTGCCTTGAGTGTGCATGTGCATACCTCTGTGTATGTGTGTTCATGCGTGTGTGAGCATGCATGTACATGCACATGCTATGAAGTAGAAAGGGAGAGTAATAGAAAGATGTATCTTTATCAAGCTATCTCTTATAGCAAATGCAAGGTCATGTGATTTTTGTTATAATTTTTTTAAATGGAAGCATATGAGTTCTATTGTTCAAATATGAGTGTGAACCTGTGCAGGGCTGTAGCTCGCACTTGGGCGTGGTCCTGTTGGGCTGAGTTGTGGTTCCCGCGTGTCTGCCACGGCTCAGGGAGGCAGAAGCATGGGAATTTGACTGCGTTCACTCCACGAGGGCAGACACTCAGCTGAAAAGCAGCGGGGCTCCACCCAGATGTGCGGAGATGTCAGCCAGCCTGAAGTCCTTCAGGGACAGAGCTCCTGAGTGGGGGGTCAGTCCCGGCCAAAGCGCCTGACCCGGAGACCAGTGGTCTCTGTCCTTGGACTCCCAGACTCCACTGGGAGCCCCAGAAGAAGGGAGGGTACAGCGCTGGATGAGAGGGAGAGCTCTGGCTGCACCCCACAGGGTGAGAGACTCTTGGTTACCAGGACTCTCAGCTAGCTTGCTTGGCTTTCACAGCAGGAATGTTGAGAAGTTTTCTGGGGGAGATTAATTAGCAGCTCAATAGTCTAAGGTTCCCCATGGTGGGACCCCAAAGACACAGGAAGTCCATGGTTTTGAAAGGTTTGTTGTCATGGCGAAAGTGAATGAGCTGTACACGCTTACCCCCCCCTCCCCAGGGCTGTGCCCTCTGGCCTTTAGGTATCTCATTAATATGGAGAACTCTGAAGGCCTTCAGGCCTGTAATCACACCCTCTACCTGTGGAGGGGCTGGAAGGGGCATTGCCCTACATGACTGAAAGGCGCAGATCAATGGAAGTCTTTGGCCTCATGTCAGGAGCCTGGGGCCTGGGACTGTGGCAAAATGTATGCCTTCCTTTGCAGGGTCTCTGGCCATCTCTAGCCAATGCTTCACCAGAAACCAAGCTATCCTTTCAGGGTCCCACAAAGCTGCTCATGTATGATATTCATTCTTAGAACTGATTTTTTTAGGACAGCCCTCAGTGTGTTTACTTATAGTCTTTGGTGTGGTCTAGAAGTCTGTAAGTTCCTGCAGGGGCCTCTAAGTTTAACACTCAGTATCACCTTAATAAGAGCAGAAGCTAGTACCTGTAACTGATCCTGCATGTGGATTTAGGAGGTGCTATCTAGACTACTTAGAGGGTAGGAGGTTAAAGGAATCTGGGGGAGTTTGTTTATGGAGTTATGGTGGTTTTCTTCTGTGTTGGAGTCGTGTTTTCCAATGATGCAGCTGTCTGGGGGTCACTCATGTTTCTGTAAGTGAGCCAAACAAACCCAGTGCTTCTCCAGGCTAGACTGTGATGTAACTGAAACATCATCTGCTGTGGGTGCCCTACAGAGGATGAGGAGACTTGTTTGCAACTTCCAAGAGAAGTTCACACAACAAAGCTATTTGCCCATTCTCCCCCTGCGTGGTGAAGCAGTGCTTAAAATTTCAGTTTCTATATAATAATGTAATGAGTTTTTAAATAATGTATGTGACTTCCAATCTTCCAAAAGTAAGTTTGGCTCTGAATAAGGGAATAGACAAGACAATACTCAGACTGAAGGAGCCTCATGGGATGGAAGAGCATCTAAGGGCTCATGTGAAAATTGACAATTACTTTACAAATTGCCCTAAGCCTTGTCTTACTCCCCAAAAATAGTTTTCCCAAAGGAAATAAGCCTATGTAAGACATACCCAAATGATGACTCCTGGCTGTCATCATGATCGACATGGATCACTGAGCTATTGACTAGATGGTGGTGATCAGTATTGACTGGGAATGTGCCTGAAATTAAAATACTGTGCACTCTATGGAATGTCCATTGCATGAATGTAGAATACTGTCATTGAACCATGAGTTTAAATTCCATTCTAGTTACCCCATCCTACGAAGACCAAATGTTTAATCTCTCCCATTTTTCTTTTAAGAGAAAGAGAAGTTTAAATGGCTGTATGAAATAACAGGTAAAAACTTACAACAACTTAAATTCTGTATTTTTAAAACATGAAAAGAAAATATACCAAGAATCATATATATGATGATTATGATAATCAGTGTGAATGTGTTTATGCCTTCAGTCATTCATATTAACTCAGTGAGAAGCAGAACTGCACCAATCAATTTATTCAATAGCTATTGATGGAGAAGGCTTTGCCATGTGTCAAGTGCTTTCTAGATGCAGAGATATAACTGTGCTGTTGTTAGTCTAGTAGGGGAGACAATCGTGCTGAAATTCATTAGCAAATGTAAACGTCAGATGAGAGTAAGTGCATCTGTTAGGTCCCTAATGGGTACGTGCAGAGTGAGGGAACCAGCTAACGCAGGCTGAGGGTGTAGAGTTTGCTAATGACATGACCTAAGCTATGGCATAATATTATAGTCAGATATCACTTAGGGAAAACAATTAACCATGCAAGAGAAAAGACTGGCTAGGGCTGATGCAAGAACAATCTCAATAGAGGGTGGGAGCTACTCTTTTAATGGGTGAGAATGTGAAATACAGCTAGTTTGAGTAATGGAAAAGAACTGGTTCTGGTGAGAAGAAACACAGAGCAGAAGAGAGATTCAGGGATGAGCAATGGTAAAGACTTTGCCCCCATGTGTCTAAAACAGCCTGTTACCTGGATCACTCTCAATTGATAACAATACGCCATTTCATTCAAGCATATCCCAGTTTACTGAGGAGAATATAGGATCATTATTTAAAGACCACATTACAGATATACTTTGCAATTTTAAAGCTTGAAAATGACAAGCGTACATGACATTTGTAGACTGTCATGGCTCTAAGGTACATAAAAAGCTGGTGTTGGCAGTGGTGAGTTCAGAGAGGTTTGTTAAACAGCTGATGGGGGAAAGGATAATGGTTCGCTAAATAACGTGATGTGAAAGCAGGAATGGAGGAACCCAAGGCCTGGGGTGTGCACCATTCTATTTCAGTCCCCACTAGCAATCAGCTCCACTGTAGAGCACACTGAGACTGCTTGTTACCCTAAACCAAGACACTAGAGAGGGATTCTGTTCAGATGTGAGAGAAGATCCCAAACTGTATCAGTTGGAATGGTGGGCTATAGGAGAACTTCCCTGTTATATTGCAATGTACTTTGTCTCTAGGGCACAAAGCCACAAAAGAGCTGGTACTGTATTGAGCTGTCTGACTTGTCTAGAATAGCTTCTGGCACCAAAGGATGTTTCTGAGAATCACACACAGACCTCTTGAGTATGAATCTCCATGAGGAAAATGATTGTATTTGTGTGATCAAAATAAAATGACGTCTTTAATCTGCCTCTGGCAATGTACAGAAGAGTACAGCTTAGTGAATCAGAAATTGCCAAGGTGGATCATAAGCAATTCACAGCAAAGTATTACTGAACAAGTAAGTTTCACCTCAAAGCCACAAGGTCATGGATATACATGATTCCTGAACCTCATGCAAGAGGAGAAAGAGGAAAGAAACAAGATGGCCGTTGCCTTCAAGATTCAAGACTGAAAGAAGAGGTGATGAGAAAGGCTGGCTTAGCTAAAAATAATGCAAGAATTATTATCATCTCAGAGTTGACAAGATTTCATAAGATCATTGCAGGACAGTTCAAGATGTGGGTCAATTGTTATTGTGTCTCTTCTGCTTTTATTGGGCACTTTCCTACCAAATGGGTTTCTTGTATTAAGTCATGGCATTTATCTCTCAGTGTCTTGCAGACCTCAAGATGGGTTATGCAGTCTGTGAATCAATGGAGGTGTTTTGATCTTAGTGATTGTCCTCTGATTGTTTCACTTGTAGCAAAAACTTAGTGGAAATCTGTCTCCCTTCTCTTTCTAAAGTCACAGAGCAGGAAGAAGACTTGAGAGATTGTATGAAATGGCTAGATTTGCTCCCAAATATTTTGTAAATCCTTGGCTGCAAAATGTAGTAGAAGAAACCTTGATAATCTCAGTGAATTTTGAATAGCAATAAGATCAACAATGTCTTCTTGGATTGAATTTTAAAGGTCCTCACAGGCTAATGTTTTGGACAGGTAGCACTGTTTTATAAGCATCTAAATCCTTTAGGAGATGAGACTAGTAGATGTAGGGACCTGAGTCCTGTCACTCCCTCTGCCTCCTGGTTTTCCACAAAATAATCAGTCTCTGCAATACCTTCTTGCCTTCATACACTCAACCTTTTAGCCATGCCATCTACACCATGATAGATTGAAACCCTGAGTCAAAATAAAATTTATTCCTTTAATCTATTCCTATAAGGTATTTGATCACAGTAACATGAAAGTAAGTAGAACAACACATGAATCATCTCTTCCAACCTAGAGGGAGAACATAAAAAGAGATTTCCTAGAAGGTAAATACAATAGATGTATTTCATCTCCAAAGTCTCGAAGCTTTCAGTATAGGTACCTTAATGAGAAAAAAATAAGTATGAAAGTAAAATTTTAAAAATACAAATCATTCATCCAGTTAATTATTTATTAATCATTGAGTATATGTCACTCCATATAGTATGCATACTAGTAATCATAGCTGCAGACATGAGAAACATGGTTTCTGTATTTCTGGCACTGACACACAAATATGAGATGTGTCAGCCAGACAGAAGACAGAGATGAACAAGTACAGTCAAATAAGTAAAATCACTGCTCAGAGATACAACTGGTATTGAAAGTCAAAGCAGGCAGTTTAACTAGAAGAAAGGTCTAACAGAAAACTCAGAAAAGGAAGGCTTCTCATTAGGGGTAAGAAATGAGCTGGTGTTGAGTGTACAAGAAGATAGCCATGTGGAATTGAAAGACATCTACACAGCAAGTAGCACGAGGCAAAGAAATGTATGTATACCTGAGATGTAGTGAGAGAAAGGCATGTGAAGAGGGCTAAGAAACAGAAACAAGATATCCTCAAAATCCATACTTTGTTCTAAATAAAAAGGAAGTCATTAGAAATATTTAATAAAGAGAATTTCATATATAATTTAAAAAGAAAATTCAGTTTCTGTTTCAAAACTGCACTACAAGGGAGATGCTTGCAGGGACAGCTCAGTGGATAAAGTGAGTTCAGATACCCAGCACACACATGGGAAGTTGAGCATGACTTCAGGCTCCTCTAACTTCAACATTGTGGGGCTGAGGCTGGGCAGATCTCAGTAGTATATCTAACCATCAGTGAGCTCCAGGTTCAGGGAGAAACCCTGTCTCAAAGAATAAGGTGGAAAGCAATTAGAGGAAGATATCCAGGATTGAGTTCTGACTTCCACACTCACCAGCATGCATCATCATGTGCATCCATGCACATATAACTCTCCATACACATAACTCACATACACATGCAGAAAATAAATAAATAAATAAATAAATAAATAAATAAATAAATAAATAAATGTATATTACAGAGTATCAATAATCCCAAATCCAACTTAGTGTCTCATGTACAGAGCAGTGTACTATAAAAATTCACAAATTATGCCCCAGTGAACTGAAGACCTTTTTTTGTCCTTGATTTGGGTCATTGCTAAGGTTAATTATAATATTTGTTGATCCCAGAGCTCTTTCTTTAAAGGTGGCTAGTAGTGTGCATCCTCAATGTATGGTTAGTTCTTCTAGTATACACTAAACCAAAACTTCTGACAAAAGAAAATGAGTCAGTATTCAGAGCTTCTTGTTTGCAATTACATGCTTGTAGTATATTGAACACTGTTGACACCAATAGTTATGCTAACTTAAACAGGGAATACCCAGAAGGCCTCAACCCTAGACAAAGAACTACAGGCAACTAAGAAATACTCCCAGTGGGATAAATAGTCTACCTCAGGGAAGAGCACGTCAATTGGATATCTAATACCAAATGATCAGGGCTAAAAACATATACATCCAAGTGACATTATACAGACTGAGCAGGGTTTATTTAGGAATAGACAATACATATGTATATGTATATGTATATGTATATGT
>JANHMN010000004.1:121111340-121131426 GCA_030674055.1 Rhabdomys pumilio
TAAAGGCCAGCATAAGAACACAATCAACAAAAGCCAGGGCAATATGGCAACATCAGAACACAGCTATCCTACTATAGCACGTCCTGAATATCCTAACACAATTGAATAACAAGAAAATGACCTTAAATCTAATTTTATGATGATGATAGAGTCCTTTAAAGAGGAAATAAATAAATCCTTTAAATAAATACAGGAAAATGCAGTCAAACAGGTAGAAGCTCTTAAGAGGAAACAAATAAATATAAAGAAATATAAGAAAATACAATCAAACAGGTATAAGAAAAAGAATAAAATTGTTTAAAAGCTGAAAATGGAAATAGAAACAATAAAACACACACACACACACACACACACACACACACACACACACAAAATCTGAGATAACCCTAGAGATAGAAAACCTAGGAAAAGAGAACAGGAGCTACAGATACATCACCAACAGAATACAAAAGATGGAAGAAAGGATCTGAAGCATAGAAAGTACCATAAAAGAAATTGATATATTGATCAAAGAAAATGCTAAAGTTAAAAAGTTTCTAACACCTTTCAAGTTTCCTCAACTAAGGAAACTCGAAAGGCTGAGAAGCACTTTAAGAACTGCTCAACATCCTTAGTCATGAGGGAGATGCAAATCAAAACAACCCTGAGATACCACCTCACACCAGTCAGAATGGCTAAAATAAAAAACTCAGGTGATAGTAGATGCTGGCGAGGATGTGGAGAAAGAGGAACACTTCTCCATTGTTGGTGAAGTTGCAAGCTGGTAAAACCACTCTGGAAATCAGTCTGGCGGTTCCTCAGAAAATTGGACATAGCATTACCTGAGGACCCAGCTATACCACTCCTGAGCATATACCCAGAAGATGCTCCAACATATAACAAGGACACATGCTCCACTATATTCATAGCAGCCTTATTTATATTAGCCAGAAGCTGGAAAGAACCCAGATGTCCTTCAACAGAGGAATGGATAAAAAAAAAAAATGTGGTACATTTACACAATGGAATATTATTCAGCTATTAAAAATAATGAATTCGAGAAATTCTTAGGTAAATGGATGGAACTAGAAAATATCATCCTGAGTGAGGCAACCCAATCACAAAAGAACACACATGGTATTTACTCACTGATAAGCAGATATTAGCCCAAAAGCTTGGAATAGCCAAGATTCAACTCACAGACCACATGAAGCTCATGAAGAAGGAAGACCAGTTGTGGGTGCCTCGGTCCTACTTAGGAGTAACAAAATACTCATGGGAGCAAATATGGAGACAAAGTGTTCCACAGAAACTGAAGGAGGGGCCGTCTGGAGACCATTCCACCTGGGTATCCATCCCATGTGCAGTCACCAAAGGTAGTCACTGATGTGGATGTCAGGAAGTGCATGCTGACAAGAGCCTGATACAGCTGTCTTCTTAGAGGTATGCCAGAGTCTGACATATTCAGAGGCAGATGTTCACAGCTAACCACTGATCTGATCAAGGGTTTCCCAATGGAGAAGTTAGAGAGAAGACTGAAGAAGCTGAAAGGGTTTGTGGCCCCATGAGGAGAGCAACAATAACAACCAACCAAATCTCTTCAGGGTCTAAACCACCAACCTGGGAGCACATAGGGAGGGACCTATGACTCCAGCTGTATATGTGGGGGAGGATGGCCTTGTCGGGCATAGGTGGGAGAGGAGATCCTTGGTCTCATAAAGGCTGAACACTCAGTGGGGGGAATTCAAGGGTGGGGAGGTGGGAGTGGGGGGTAAGTGGAGGCACATCCTCATAGAAGCAGGAGGAGGGGGGATGGGATAGGAGGTTCCTGGGTGGTAAGGGGAATGGGATAAGAGGATATAATCTGAAATGTAAATATAATATCCAATTTTATTTTTCTGTTAGTTGATAGACATTTAAATTACTTTGTAGCTGTTGTATCTCAGACTTTCATAAACATTTATGTGCAAAAAAAGAGAATAGATTAGATATATTACTCTTAGAAATATTTTCCATAGAAGGAACTGATTAAATTTATTTTAAATTTATTATTTTTAAAAACCCAAGAATGTAATTAGCAAACCCACAAAACAAAGAGGACATTTTCTCTCTTTTTAAGCACACCAACCAGCAACTTCTTAAGATCTTTTGATAAAAAAAGAAAAAAAAGTTTCTAACACAAAATATCCTGAAAATTTGGGACAATATGAAAAGACCAAACCTAAGAATAATAGAAGAAGACTCATTACCCAAAGGCCCAGAAAATATCTTCAACAAAATCGTACAAGAAACTCACCTCTGCAACAAAGATAGACACTACCTCAAAGTAAAGGGCTAAGAAAAGTTTTTCCAAGCAAATGGACCCAAGAAACAAGCTGGAGTAGTCATTCTAATATCTAATGAAATAGATTTTCAACCAAAAGTAATCAAAAGAGATACAAAAGAATACTTCATTCTCAATAAAAATCCGGCAAGATGACATCTCAATTTTGAACATCTAAGCAACAAATTCAAGGACACCCACATTCATAAAGGAAATATTACTAAAACTTAAATAATACATCAAACCCCACAAATTAAGACATCAACACCCCACTCTCACTAATTGACAGGTCATCAAGACAGAAACTAAACAGAGAAAGAAAGAAATTAAAGACTTTTTAGAATTCAATTAAAATGAAGACATAACACACCCAAACTTAAGGGATACAACGAAAGCAGTTCTAAAAGGAAAGTTCATGGCACTAAGTGCCTTCATAAAGAAACGGAGAGACGGAGAGACGGAGAGATGGAGAGGAGACGGAGAGACGGAGATTCGGAGAGACGGAGAGACGGAAAGACAGAGACGGAGACAGAGGGAAGGAAAGAGGGAAGAAGGAGGGAAGAAAGGGGGGAAGGAAGGAAGGGAAGAATGAAGAAAAGAAAGGAAATAAGGAAGGAAAGAAAGAAAACATGTTCAAGAAGAGTAGATGGCAGGAATAATCAAACTTGGGCTGAAATCAATTAGAAACACAGAGAATAATACAAATAATAGAAAGAACAAAAAGAGATGATTCTTTGAGAAAGTTAACAAGATAGACAAATCCTTAGCAAAACTGAGTTAAAGACAGTATCCAAATTTTACAAAAAAAAAAAAAATGAAAAAAAAAAGAAATGAAAAGGGAAATATAAAAGGACACTAAGGAAATTTAAAGAATTATTAGGTCTTATTTCAAAAGTCTGTACTACACAGAGTTGGAAAATCTAAATGAAATAGATAATTTTTTCTAGACAGATACCACTTACTGAAGTTAAATAAAGATAAGGTAAACTATATAAATAGTTCTATAACCCCTAAGGGAATAAAAGCAGTCATTAAGTCTCCCAACAAAACAAACAAACAAAAAACAAACAAACAAACAAACAAAAAAACCCAACCAACCAACCAACCAAACAAACAAACAAAAACAGGGCCAGATGGGTTTTAGCATAGAATTCTCTGAGATTTTTAAAGAAGAGCTAATACCAATACTCCTCAAACTCACAAAATAGAAACAGAAGCAACATTGCCAAACCCATTCTATGAAGCCACAGTCACCCTGATACTTAACCACAAAATGACTCAACAAAGAGAGTTTCAAGCCAATTTACCTTGTGAACATTGATGCAAAAATACTTAGAAACCAAGTCCAAGAACACATCAAAATCATCATTAACCATGATCAAGTAGGCTTCATCTTAGAGACACAGGGGTGGTTCAATATATGAAAATTCATCATTGTAAAACACAACATCAAAACAAAACCCCACATGATCATCTCATTAGACGCTAAAAAAGCCTTTGACAAAATCCAACACCCCTTTATGTTAAAAAGTCTTGGAGAGATCAGAGATACAAGGCAACACAAGAAAGGCAATATGCAGCAAACCAATTGATAACATCAAATTAAATGACAAGGAACTTAAAGCAATTCCACTAAAATCCTGGACATGACAAGGCTGTCCATGCCACCTATGTCTTCAATATAGTACTTGAAATCCTACCCAGAGCAATAAGAAAACTAAAGAAGATCAAAAACTTAAAATAGTGAAAACTGCAATCTTGCCAAAAGCAATCTACAGATTCCATACAATTTCCATGAAAATACCAACACAATTCTTTACAGACCTTCAAATATCCATTCTCTACCTCATATGGAAAAATTTAACACTAAAGATAGCTAAAACAATCCTGTACAATAAAAGGACTTCTAGAAGTATCCCCATCCCTGACTCAAGCTATTCTACAGGGCAATAGTAGTGAAAACTGCATTGTATTGATAGAGACAGACTAGTTGATCAATGGATGGATAGAACTAAAGATCCAGAAATAAATCCACATAGCTATGGACACATGGGCTTTGACAAAGTAGCCATATTCATGCAGCTCTGCCAGTAACTGGAGCAGGGGCTGTCTCTGAATCTGTTGCCTGCCTGTGGATTCTATTCCCCTAACTGGGCTGCCTTATCTGGCCTCAGTGAGAGAGGATGTATTTAGACTTGCAGTGACTTGATGTGCCAGGGTAGGGTGATACCCACAGGGTCTTCTCCCTTCTCAGAAGAGAAGGGGAGGGGAAAAAGCAGCTGTATGAGGGGGAAATGGTGTGTAAAGTGAATACATAATTGAAAAAGAAAACACACACATGCACATACACCCCCCCACACACACACACACAGAGAGAGAGAGAGAGAGAGAGAACAAATTGAGACATCATGTAGCCTAGAATGCTCTTTAGCTTTCAATCTACACTTCTCACAATCCTGAATCCTGAAATTATATATATATGCTCCATACTATACATAATTATAAATAAAAAATTGTCAATAAAATTATTAAAATAACTTAAATTATTTTTAGAAAGATGTTTATCAGTTAAGACAACTTGTTGATCTTGTAGAAGATCTGAGTGGGGTTTCCTAACACTCATCTTTAGTATCTCCCAACCAACTGTAACTTTAACTCTAATGAGGCCCATACCTTCTTCTGGCTTTCTCAGGTACCAGCACAAACATGTGTCGGACACTCAGGCACAAAGACATATATACAAATAAAAGTAAGTCTTAAAAAAATAAGCCCAAATTGATATGAAAGTGAAATAAATATTGATACTCTCATGGGCATTGTGCCTGTATAACACACTTAGAAATACAAGGCTTAGACCCAGTCCTTCTTTTACTTTTTTAACTGATTTGGGATGATTAGCCTGTGAGTTAAGGGACTATAGCAAATTCATGGCTTTGAGTTTATTGTTAGGGTGTTTTCTATATTTTATTTAGAAATAGCTGAGAGGAGTTAACAGCCAACAGTCCAGGTTACCTTACATGGATAGTTGGATTTCAAAACGTCAGAAATCCATAGAATTGACGTCACAAATATTTCTATATTAATGTTCATTTTGATTAGAGACCTGTCTGCTCCTGACAGCTTCCTGTCTTGGATTCTAAGAAGAAATTGAGCATCCTTGGAGTTACTCCAGTTGTGGTGAGACAGCCACTAGGCAAGAATTGCCTCTCTCCATCTACCGACAAATTACTGTCCAGAAAAGGAAACACTTGCAGAATAGTCCACTGATTATATCTGCCTAGACAGAATAATCAGTCCTTAATAATTCTGCAGCACTAAAGTCTGTCAGATGAGTTTGGGCCAGAAGGCTGAAGATTTGATGCTCAAACATTCAGTAGTATAGGGGCTGTCCAGGTGTTCAGCGATCTCTATAAATTGGCTAAGTTTTAGAAGCTATGCTTAGTGCTTCCCATAACTTCAGTTAATTTAGTCATCCTGGATTTCTGACGGTGTTGAAGACCTATAGTCTCATAACCAATCCTGGCTATTTACCTTGAGAGAAAAGATCTGAGTGGATGGTTTTCAGCTGACATTCATTCTAAAGCCAAGAAAAAGCCAGGTTCAAAACTAAGTGTTTTAGTCAACAGACACGACAGAGTTTCTGGTTAGTCAACAAAAGGATGGACTGGGTATTAAGACTATCTTGTACCTCACTGGTACAAATAGGAATAATTATGCTCTAATTGTATTTTGAGAGAAAAGTTATATTTTAACAGGAAGGGTAATATGTAGGAGGAGCTAAGGGGGAAGGAGCACTGAGAGAAAAAGATGGAGTAAGGAGAGGAGAAGATGAAGTAGATGAGAAGCTAGGTAATGAGAGAGAAAAAGAGAGAGAAAGAGAGAGGGGGCATGGAGGCAGAAGTTCACATGTCTCCACCAGTCAAAGATAGTTTACATAGCTAGGTTGGGTATTGGGTTACCTTTCTGATTGAGCATTATCTTACTTATAAAGCCTTTGATTAACATTTAAAAAAATGCATAAAAGCAAAATAAAAAAGGGGGCACGAGATAGAGGTTTTCTAGGGAGGGGAAATGGAGAAAGAGGATGACATCTGAAATGTAAATAAAATATTCAATAAAAAAATTTACAAATCAAAATCAAAAAAAAAAAAAGAAAGAAAGTTGCAAATAAAATAGTTCAAACATAAAAAAAATAAGCCCAAATTGGGTTATAGTTAAATGTTTATTATTTACACACACACAAACACACACACACACACACACACACACACACACACACACACAAATTTATTCTGCTATGTTAATAAGTAGAGAGAAAGAAATGATAGATGATAGATAGATAGATAGATAGATAGATAGATAGATAGATAGATAGGTAGGTAGATGAATCATTATATTGACAACAGGTCAAGATAATTATTAAGGTATACTTTCACTGCATTTAGGAACTTAGACATTAAAAATTCCATAACCCAGGAACGAATTGTACTAGCTCAGGTCTGTCTGAAGTGAAAAGCCTAACAAAAGGATGCCTGCATCCTCACAGGAAGCCTCTCTCTCTCTCTCTCTCTCTCTCTCTCTCTCTCTCTCTCTCTCTCTGTGTGTGTGTGTGTGTGTGTGTGTGTGTGTGTGTGTGTGTGTGTGTGTGTGTGTATGTGTGATATGAAGAGTATATAACCCCACTGAATTATACAAGTTGGCTAGTGTAGAGCCTTGGAACATCCGCCTTGCTGTCTGCTTTTCTAAGAAGTTGTACAGCCCTGATCACTCTGTTACCTTTTGTGAGTTTCTGTTCATACACAGCAACTTTGAATAGCTAAGAAAGAGACTTTAGGATCTTCCAAGGTGAAATACTACATTTACTGGTCTCTATCTAAGTTATACATTTGTATACTTGAAATTTTAAAATTCTGTTTTAAAATTGAATTTATTTTCTCTCATAGTCAGAAAGATAAAAAATAAAAACAACTAAGCCTTAAGTATGTGCTCTGCATGCGGCTCAAGTGTGGTTTTTCCCCAACCAAGGCTGCTTCAGTCGATCTTTCAGAAAGAGGGAAGTCATAAATAACAAAGAAAACTATAGCATTCTTTTCAAATAGAACATAACAGCACATTGGTCATATGAACAAAAGTGTTTGATAATACTTATTTTTATATTATTCAGTACAAGAAAGAGAGAAAGAAGGAAGGAAGGAAGGGAGGGAGGGAGGGAGGGAGGGAGGAAGGAAGGAAGGAAGGAAGGAAGGAAGGGCAAATTAAGTTTTTCAAGAATCATAAAACACATTTTCATTTTCTAATTTTACTGGTTTCTTGGGAGAATTCTGTAAAATATTTTGAAGTTTCTAAATTTGTGTTCAGAAAGATTAAATAGCTTGTCAAGCAGCACAGCTCAGCTCAGCTCAGCAAATTATTAAAAAGAAAGAAGGAAGGAAAGGAAAGAAAAGAAAAGGAAGGGAGGGAAGGGAAGAGAAGGGGAGGAGAGGAAGGAGAAGGGAAAGGAAGGGGAGAGAAGAAGAGGGGAGGGAGGGCAGTGAGCCAGTGGTTTCCTTCAGCCAATAACTACCCTCTTAAAGGAAAATGAGAGCTATCAGCAGCAGCAGCAGCAACCATGTAGCTGTAGTTTTCTTGTGAAGGAGATCTGGTCAGGGTACCATAAACAGCAATTAGACCTATAGATATAGCCTTAGCCCATTACTTATGAAAACATATTAAAATTCTGAGTTATGAATGTCCTATGTGCAGTTAAGATTAGCAGTCACTAAATGACAGTTCAGGCCAACTGATGGTTTGTGCCTTTCTGCTCTGTCAATTACAACTGTGAAATATTCAAATCTCAGATTTTGGTCAGGGACTTGTTCATGTGTCTTTTCCCTGACCACCACCCGCATTTTGCTTTTTTAAAGTTTTATTAGAGGTATGCACATTTGTGACTCTGGTGTTTTTTTTTTTAATGGATCTTCTTATTATTCTAGCAGATTAATTTTAGTGTGACTTCTAAACCTGAAGTTTACCTTGTCTCAAATTAATTAACTGATTGACAGTCATATTTTCAAGCTTTATAACAGGAGAAAAAAAGAAGGGAGACAAGAGAGGACAAGGGGAGGAATAAAGGAAAGAAGGGAAGAGGGAAGAAAGTACAAACTACTTTGGCTTTTCCTTACATGTGTGTTAGTCAACTAGTGAGACAAGAGAAAACTAATGTTGCCCATACTATATCCTGTGATGAGCCTGTGATATATGATAACCTATATGATATAGGTTAGCCATGCTAACCCTGTGCTACATCCCATGATGACTTAGTGTTATATCCCACTCTAACTCAGTGATACATCCCATGCTAGCCCTATGATACATACCATAATATCCCTATGGCACATCCCATGCTGATCTTGTAATGTCTCATGCTGACCCTGTGATACACCTCATGCTGAGTCTGTGATGTAACCCATGGTAATACCTTAATATAAGCCATGCCGACCTTGGATATAATCCTTGTGGCTGCTGTGCAAGTTGCTGATCTCAGTGTTTCACTTGAAAAAAAAAAAAACCCACAGTGACATTAACTAGCATCCAGTCATCCCACATTCTAGAAATCATGATGGATGCACTCAGTTGGCATTTGCATTCATGCAAGATCCTGTTATGAACATGGTATCCCTGACTGTTTATTCTCTGTGGCTGTAACCAGACTATGTGCCCTCTTTATCCGGCTACACAGCTTCAGGACTTTTTCCTTTCAGGAAACTATGGCTTTTAGAGTAAGTCAGTCAAGGGAATGAGCTTATTCTGCACACTATATGAATTACTATACATCTTAACTGTCTCCATGTGCTTCAGAACATGACAATATCCTAATTAGCCACACCAGCTATACATACATCCAGATTTCACAACAGTGACAAGACCGGTGTCCTTTGTAATACTTTGTAGTTATTATAATAAAGCTATATAAATAATAGAAGATTTTTAAGACACAATTTATGTAGTATAATAATCCAGGATGTTTTATTTTTAAAATAATGTTGCTTTGACAGCATCTTAATACTGTTTTCATTCTAACAACTTTATTTACCATAGATTCGACTTTGAACACACTGATTTGTCAAAATCAAACCCTGCATGAGAACCTGGGTTTATCCAGGTTCCTCTAAGACTACACTAGACACATTCCTCATTAGGCATCTGTTTATTCCAAAACACACACATCCACAGGGGATAGAATTAGATAACACTTTTTTGGCTTACTTAGTGGGGTAAACTTAGTAAATATGCTATTCGCTTTTCAACTGATTCTGCCATCTGTCAGCAAACTTATTGCTTTTAGCAGGGGCTTTTCTTGTTATAATTTACAAGTTGTTTTTCTCCCTTTGTTCTTTTCATGAAGATGCATGTCCTTAAATTTTAAGGGGGAAATAACACATAAATTAAATCCGTCCACAAAACAGAAGCAGCAGAGACCAAATGGCTGCTAGAGAGTTAAAAGGTGCGTGAAATTTAAGCACAGAATTTTTGTTTGCTTTTCTCCTGGAGATTGAAAGAGAGTGAGCCTCAACATTCTGCAGGTGACTTCTCGGTCCCAGATCCAGCTGGGAGGCATCTGTACAAGAGAAACAACACACAGTGGAAGGAATTAATTTCTTAGAAAATGGTGCAAAGCAGGGAGCCCCAGGACAGGGGTGTCTCCATTGGAATGATCTAGTTCTGGGTTCCGCACTTCTACCTTGATACAAACAGCTTATTTTTGCATCATGCTTGTTCTATAACTTAGGATAGCAAGGTTCACAGTATTTTGCATCTGCCATTTTTCTAGCTGAATGCTCCTGGCATGTTACCTTGCCTTACTAAGCCTCAATTTTTCCCAACAAGCAAGAAAAGGACACACTGTGCTTAGCATGAACCCTGACTGTTTGATGTGTTCTTTCATTATGATAGCTAAATCATACACACAACTTCTCAGGAGAATGAGCTCCTTAGTAGAAGTGTGTCTTCTTCATTGTAAATTAATAATTATTAAATCTTTGTCAAATGAATGACAGTGTTTCTAGCAGGGGGACACAGGGGTGGTCTTAAGATAGACCAGGGTGATACCCATAATCTATGTTTCCAAGTGCTTGCCACAATCGGAAAAACAATACAGAGGAGATAGAGTAAGAGAGTGGTACCCAGTGTACCAAAGGGCAGACGTACATACTCAGGTGCTGAATGAATATGGGCTTCTGAAGAATCATTGTTAGTTTTATGTACAGACATCAATGGAAGGGCAAATTGTTCATGAATACAAACAGAGAAAGTGTGGCTACTTCTAACAAGGAGCTGGGCTGTTCCAGGAATAAGGCTGAACCCTATTGCTGTTCTTACGTGGGTTTATCATGTGTCAAGATACTACATCCGGGATAGAAGCAAACGATATTGTCAGGCTAGTGATGCTGAGATGTCAAGAAGCCAGAGACAGCTATCTCAGAGGGCCATGTTGATCCTGCCTGCATGTGGGTGGTATTGTTCTTTCTGCTCCAGGAGCCACTTTCTTGCTAAAAGTCAGCCTTGTAATCACATTAGATTCCAGTCACTATTCAGCCCCCACGCCCCCCAGTGTCTATTTATGTCCAGCTTAATGGTTTTTACATCACTCTCAGACAACTTTGTGAATTCAATATTATTCTCACATTTCAAAGATGAGAACACTGAGCCAAGAAAGAGGTTTCGTTGTTTTCTCAGGCTTGCCTGACTAAGGCAGAGGGACTCAAACCCCCACCCAATCATGTTGCTTGTTACTAAAGAGTAGTTCCTACAGGGTTACTAGAAATGTTACATGTACTCTATCTTTCCTTTCTGTTTACCAACTTTTGTTTGTCTTCTTTGTTCAAACCTTGATGTTTCACAGTCGTTTAGCTTTCAAACCACATGACTTGGAAAATGCAGCCTTTTGTCTCATATTTCGTGGAAAGGTACAGACATTGCTGGATCCAGATATATTTCCCTTTTGAGGCTTCAAACTTAGTATGTGGTTGAAAAAACTAGAAGTGTCTCCGGTTCTAGTTCTTTGAGGTGTTCACGAGAAAAATTATTATTGTTTGTGACTGCCTTGGGACTGAGTGTTGGGAGGAAGTCTAAGATAGCTTGATTTTATGCCTCATTTGGGTGCCAAGTCAATTTAAGCTTATGTTCAACTAGTTTACAAATAAATGAGACTCGGACTATGGCTATTCTATTTGCCTTTGACAATTGCTGAGGGGTCACCCCTAATCTACTCTTCTAACTGCAGGCTCAGCTACCTCCCCAGTGGTGTACCCAAGATACTTGTTGTTTCTCCTAGCCATGTGCTCATGGTTCCTCTCCCCTCATGGTGACTTCCTCTTCCTCCTCCTCCTCTTCCTCTTCCTCCTCTTCCTCTTCCTCCTCTTCCTCTTCCTCCTCTTCCTCCTCCTCCTCTTCCTCATCCTCCTTCCCCTTTCCTCTCTTCTTGCAACCAGGTCACTCCTAACCCATCTACCTCTAATCCCTCCAGTAATTGGCTGTAGCCAATTTTATTTAACAATAGTTTAAAATTAAGAAAGAAAGTTTGCACAACAAAAACTTGTAACCCTGTGAGAAGACACTCTTGGGCCTAGACCTTTGGGTATAGAATTTAGCATTATAATACATAGCAACAAACTAAACCTCAGCAACTAAGTGCAACTTTCATCTCTCTTACCTGCAGCACTTTATTACTGCTCACACAGCATGGGTTCAAAGACATGAGATAAGTCATCACAGAGATGCCTTGAAAGTGCTAAAGTTGGATTCACCTAATTTGAAGGGTGTTCTCCTCCCTGCCAGTGCTTTCTTGTTTGAATTCACACATCTGATAAAAACACACATTCTGGGGCTGGTATGCAGCAATCAATAGAGTGCTTACCCAGTATATAAAAGGTCCTGGGTTACATACCCAGCATTAGAAATATATTAATTAATTACTTAAGCAAATTTTGACTATGTGATCCTCAAGTAGGCCGTATGTCTAATAATCATCTCTCAGAGATGTCCATGCTGCTGGCCAATATTCCACTGAATGCAAAGTTCATTCCCATATTAACTTGCTTAACTCAAGACAGGAACAGTGACACCTTTTTCTCTTTTCTAAACTTGTATGGGTAATATACTGGAGTGGTCCTTCGTGTATTAATAGTTAATGTTTCTTTTTTCACTTCAATCGTATCTTAGTGTAACAGAGGTTGGAGCAGCTGAAATTGAAGTCTTCTTGTTTATGGAAACACAAAGCCCCTTTTACGGGTTCTTAGTCTTTAGACAGTAGAAGTTAAAAAGCAAACTCAAAAAGTATGGAAGAAAATTTTAAGAAAGAGGCTGGGGGAATAGAATCTGTGAGCTCAAATCCTTATTATGTGGAGAAAATAAAGACAGGGGAGGCAGGGTTGCATCATGTTAAAAATTCAAAAAGGCCAAAATGACTTAACTTGAGGATTACTGATATTTAAAATACTACAGACAGAAGTCTAATTATCTTGGGCTATTTTTAGCTCTTTTGAAAGTTATCTACTACCCACTCATTTCTGACCTAACACTCTTGTGATTGTCAAAATCTTACAATATATTCTTAAGGCACCACTAGGTTTCACCAATCCAAATGACAGTACCATCAGATATTATCAGAAACCTGTAGCAGAGTTTCCTCTGCTTTGTTGTAACCCCCACCTATGGCCATCATCAATGTGCTAGTAGGACACTTGGTTTATGGACTTGCTTTTACTAATAAAATCTATTGTACTTAGAGCGTGTTATGTTGGAAAATCTGAATCTATGTACCTGCCATGGTCACTGTGGTGGTTTGAATAGGAATGGTTCACATAAGCTTATATATTGTATCACTGGGGATGGGCTTTAGGGTTCTGGTAGCCCAAACCACATTTAGTGTCTCTTTCTTTCTGCTGCCTATGGATCTGGATATATAACTCTCAAACTACTTCTCCAGTACTATGTGTGCCTGCATGCCACCAAGCTTCCCACCATGACAACAATGGACTAAACCTCTGTAACAAAAAGCAAGTCCCAATGAACTGCTTTCCTATATAAAAGTTTTCATGGTCATGATGTTTCTTCATAGTAAAAGAACATTGTCTAAGACAGAAGTTGGTACTAGGAACTGGAGTATTGCTATGACAAGCCTGACCATGTTTCTTGTTGATGGAATGTAGACTTTTGGACTTTGGGTTGGGAAAGAAGTTGAATGCTTTAACTGGGCATTAATGGACCATTCTAGAAGGAGGAAGACATCTCAGAGCAAAGTAGATTATGATGACCTATCTTGAGAGGCTTCTGAGAAGAACAAGAAGTCTAGAGATCACCCTTATGATATTGTGATGAAGAATGTGGCTACTTTTTGCTCTTGACTGAAATATCTGACTTAAGCCAAATTAAAGAGTTTTGAATTAATGGTGCCAACGC
Organism: Rhabdomys pumilio; assembly: GCA_030674055.1. Taxonomy (NCBI): domain Eukaryota; kingdom Metazoa; phylum Chordata; class Mammalia; order Rodentia; family Muridae; genus Rhabdomys; species Rhabdomys pumilio. The sequence goes on from JANHMN010000004.1 coordinate 121,125,082, forward strand.
AGATTTTAAAACAGCCTACTATTGACTCTGTTGTGTGGTTTTTAGTGGCAGTCTTATGTAGATCTATAATAAAAAAGGAGCAAGAAAAAATACAAAATGTAGTTTGGGGAGAAAAGGGGGACCAGGAAGTGCAGTGAAATAAGTCCTGAGCTCATAGAGATAAACAGATTAGAAAAAAAGATTGATGCTAAAGGGAATAAATAGAATGGTGACCTTGGGGAAATACCCCACTCAGCTCAGCTTCCAACTTTGGAAAGGAATTTGAGAAAGTTTTAACAGTGAGCAGAACCAAAAATAAGAAAGCTGATGGAGATGTAATTGAATGTGGGGCCCATGTTTTAGCCCCAGCAAGCAGCAGAACTTGACAGTTTAAGCAATGTGGTTTGGGCTTTAGAGCCAGGGATATAAAATACCTCCCTCCCTAGCTAAGGAAAGCTGCTGAGACCAGGCATGTATCAGTGTTGTCACTTGATGGAGGTCCAGAGAGGCCATTTCATGAAGCTGTGAATGTGAAACCTGGATTATGTTGGAGACCCCAAGATGTTGGAGATCCATTCATGGAATATCTGCCAAGGAAAGTTACATACCTGTTGTGGAACCAGCCCCAAAAGAGAGAAGTTTGTCGCAGTCAACAAACCTGGAAGGAGTTGTAGATCTGAAGATTGCTTTGATAACAGACATGGAGATGCAGAGGTTAGTTTGCCCAGGTCATGCTTTGATACAGTATTTCCTCACTATGCTCTCTTCCTCCCTTTAGGACAGGTATTGTATATCCTGTGCCATTGTGTGTTGCCAATACGATATCTGCTTATTGATTTTGATTTTACAGAGGGTTACAGTTGAGAGATTGCCATCAATCTCTAAAGAGAGTTTGAACTTCAGTGTTTTAAACACTGTCACGACTGTGGGAGATAGACTACGGGAAGTTTTGAAGTTGAACTGAACGTACATTTGCCTTACAATATTGCTACATGACAATGGGAGGCAAGGGGTGGAATGTGGTGGTTTGAATAGGAATGGCTCCCATAGACTCATATATTTAAATGATTGGTTCTTAGGGAGAGGCACTACTTGAGAAAGATTAGGAGGTATGGCTGTATTGGAATAGGTGTGATCTTGGAGGCAGTGTGTCCCAAAGAGTGGGTTTTGGAGTTTCAGTAGCCTAAGCTGACCCAGTGTCTCTCTTCCTGCTGCCTATGGATATAAATGCAGAACTCCCAAGGTGCTTCTCCAGCACTATGTCTTCCTGTATGCCACCATTTTTCTCACCATGATGACAACAGACTACACCTCTGAAACTGTAAGGTAGCCCCATTTAAATGCTTTCCTTTGCAAGAGTTACTGAGTCATGGTGTCTCTACACAGCAATGGACATTGACTAGGACAGTCACTAATGTTTAGCTCCAGAATAAATATTCTCACATTCCCTTAGTGACAAGAACTGTATTTTGGCTGTGTTGAAAAAAGCCTATCTTATAAAGTCACTCCAGAAAAATTTCTAACAATATTCTAGGCAAGGGTAAAGAAGCATGTCAAAAAAATATGAATGAGAAAGTTACAAAGCATTTTTGACATCTTGATCTTAACTAAACTTTTATGCAAATAAAATGAGTAAGGGTTAAATATTGAACCATAATGACTGCCTGGAGGTGATTAGAGAGAATGAAACAGTAGCCATATATGTGACTAAAACCATCAGAGTAGATGAGACAGGAAACATTGGAGGAATAACAAACAAAGAAGTCATCGAATAAAACTGGGGAATGAGGATTGACTTAGGGTTGGAGAGATACCTCCACACTTAAGAGCACTGTATGCTTTCCAGAGGACCCAGGTTCAATTTCTAGTTCTGACACAGACATACAGAGAGACAAATATTCACACACATAAAAAGAAAGGATGATTCATGAGCTAAATCCCAGGTACACCATGAACTGAAGATCAAATTGAACAAAGAGCCAAAAACCTGTAAAAACTCCAAGTGGTGGTAACAAAGCACAGAATGGACTGGATCATATATGGGAAAAGAAAGACCAAATCTGGAAAGGAAAAGAAGAGGAGGGAGAAGGATCAAGACAGTAAGAAGCCTTCCATCTTTACAGTTTAGAACATATGAAAGCAATCTAATGAAAAAGGAATCTGCCAGCCCACAAGCAGGTAGAGCATCCCACAAGAATTTAGGAGACTCCTTTCTTTAAAAATGATGGGATTTAAAAAAAAATTAAACCTTTTCATTTTGTACCTTTCATATTATGCTCCCCAGTCTTGTTCATCTTCATATCCTTTCATACCTGCCCTTCATCCTTGCAACCTCCTCTCCCCAAAATAAAACACACACAAAAACAAAAACGAAAACAAAGCATAGAAAATATCTCATCCTGGAAGAAGAAATGAGCTAACCAGCCTTAACGCTCAATTTTTGCATCTTCTAGCCTTTGTTTCATGTCTTTCTATTAATTGAAAGATGGTAACAGGACCAAGAAAGAAGAAATAGACACCTACTTTCTGCCAATTGGATTGGCCAAACTAAATATATTCATTTAAAAAAATCTGTTTTCTAATTTACTTGGGAATATTGGGGAACTGAGATAGCAGGTTTGTGGACCTGAATGCCTCTAAGCAACATCAAAATCCATAAAAATGTGATTTGATTTTGTAAATGTATAAATAGGGGCAGGGACTAATATCAACAAGGAAAAAAGCAAATTCTGTTACAGAAATTAGCTTCTTTAGTCATAAGATGTTGTGAACATGCTATCAGGAGCATAGATGATCATGTTCATGTCTTTCTACAACACCAGAACTTATTAAACAATAATAAAATCCCAAGATTCATAAAATTCATAAAATTGCCCAGCCTCCTGGGCAACACTTTACTGAGTAACTCCAAGTCCCTTGGAAGCTGGCTGAGGCAAGCACAGGATCTTTTATTCCAATCATAAGTTACTAATATTAAGTTTCAATTTACATATTACACGGGCCACAGTATCTATCTATCTATCTATCTATCTATCTATCTATCTATCTATCTATCAGACAGAGACAACCTAGCCCCCACATATAAACATTATATATATATATGGAGAGAAACAGAGAAAACACAAAGACAGAGAGATGGAGGCAGAGACATAGAGACAAAGGCAGAGAAACAGGCACAGATGGAGAGACAGTGAAACAGAGAAACAGAGAGATAGATACAAAGTATCTACATATCTGTATATACAGATATATATAACTACATATCTTCATGGCCCTAGAGTATACAGAAGCAAAGGACAGGTCCAGGTTCAGCTAGATGGACAAGTGGATGAATTCCATCTTAAAAGATGGACTGAGACAATCTGAAGCCTCTGCTAGCCCACCCCTTGATGCACATAATAGAGGATCAGATGACAGTTCAGTGAGGGCTTCTTATTCTTGCAGTCTTAGGTGTCCTCCTCTTCTTTCTGGGGTCTAGGTGGCAATGTTGCTTCCTATTCTCAGTTTGGAGTATGATAAGTACCTGGGCTTGTTTTTTTTTATTTTTTTGTTTTTGATAATGTTTTGGTATGCTATGTGGTCATATGGCCCCAGCTTGTAGAGCAGTTTTCTTTCGGCTTTTGGAAATAAGCTATTATCAGTCTGTGTCCGAGAGTGGCGTCGGACAGTGACTGCTGTTTTCTTGTCCAGCAGGATTCAACCCATTACTTTTATTTGTACTAAAACGGAGTCAAAATCTGCTTGTAAAAGGAAGTTCACAGTGTACGATAGGAAAAAAATTGCACTCCTAAGGAGTAAAAATGAAAGATAATGGGGACCTTCACATCTAGGCTTAGGAAGTTTATTTCATATTTATTTTAGTTTTTCCCAACATGGAAAGTCAGGATAATTCGTGGTTAAAATATTCACTGATGCTGAGGAGTTGACTCAGTGGTTAAAGCATTTGCTGCACAAACAAGTTAGGAATATACATACATGGATACCACAGACACATATATGAAAAAAAGAAGAATATTATTTTAAAGGACATATCAGTTGAATTTTGTATAACATTTCATCATCTGGAGAGAACACTAATTTTATCATTGGAATCAATTTAAAGGCCAAAGTGTCCGACACTAACACTCAAAATGCTTATAGAAAACCAGTGTGCTTCCTTCTATAACAATGACAGTTAGGTCATAGAGCTCGGCGGTTTTAACAGAGATAGCCTCAGTTAAAAATTAAGGATTTGTTTTCTTCACATCTTGTTTATCTTCATACTCATCAATGAGCAGATGATATTGACTTTCTGCAATAGCTTGGCCATTAATGTTTTCCAAAGTATTAAGTCTAATTTTAATGTTTTTAGAATTCAGTGTATAATGAAAACCATTAATTAAATCATATCAAGGTAAATCAGAGGAGAGGGTTAAAAAAAACTAGGCAATAGTAATATGTGCACAGGAAACCTCAAGGGAAAGATTACTGGTCAATTGTGTCATGTCAAAGAGACCTACATTAGAAAGTCTTTTATAAAGTAAGTGGCTTGACATTGTAAATGCCTTCATAGATTTAAGGGCATCTGCTGTGTAGAGCACACAGGAACCAGTCTGTACAGATTAAGCTGGTGGTAAGAAGGTAGCTGTCATTGAGATTTCCAGGGCCTGCTGGGAAGGAAACCCTGGGGCTTGTGATTCAAGAGTTTTCACCAACTTATTCCTTTTGGAGGATGAACAGTCAATGTATAAATCACAAACCTTTAACCTTAACCTCATTGAGATTCATATTTACCTGGGTAAATACGAGTATTTAGGAAAATTGTAATATTTAGGAAAACTATTTTTCTTGGCCATTTTTTAGTATTTAGAAATGTTTTTAGTGGTTTTTAGAAAAATTGTGGCTGTCATCTATTTCCCTTGAACAGAAACCTTAAACATAAAGACCATTTAGGTACACCCAACTACAATGTCTACCTCCTCTTACATGTAACATACATGTAAGTTATATGTTGGTAATATACCAGAAACATTGGGTTTTGTGTGTGCCAAGGAACTAAAGAGCTGGAAGCCCATAGCATTCACATGATGAGACAAATAGAGAGTTTCTTTCCATCTGTGTTGCCATGTACCAAAAGTTCTACATACAAATTATTTGTAAGGATGAAGGTTGAACCATAAAGATTAAATGTACAAACAGTTGTTGATTAAAGTCTATATTATTTTAACATAGAAAATAATTTAACATTGAAAAGAACAAATCATTATTTTGAGTCCTAATCTTTATATGGATTAATATTTAGTTTTTGGTAAAAAAAAAAAAAAAGTCAGTGAAATTAATAATGTTCTCAGTTTGAAAATCAGAGAGATGCTTAGGGAGGTTGGTCTAATCGGTGGGTAGAGTAAAGTTCATATTTAAATCATCTTGTATCGTAATACTAGAGTTCTAGTCTTCATGCTAATGTGAACTGTCTCCTAGATGCACAACGAAATTTCTTTGGATGCATTGAGTAGCCCTATTTCTTACCTCACTATTGCCATGATTGAACATCACATTTTAATGTATTCTATACATGCCTTGCCAAACTATGCAAAATTTTCTAAGGCAAGAGTATCTCTTCTGTTATAGTTTATAGTTACTAATAGTAAATGATTTCATGTGACATGTTCAATATTCAACACAGAATTAAATAGTTCACTCTCCCCCCCCCAAAAAAAATCCTCTTAATCCTTTCTCTGAGACTCTCTACACAGTGCTTGCTACATGCAGTTTTGCTAATGTCTCTTTGTCTGAAGTCAGATCATGCTGGACTGTAAATAGCTAAACCAAGTGGATTGATCTGCTGTAACTATACACGTTTAGTGGAACACAAACTAGAAGTAAGAGCTTAAGAAAAACAAAGAAAAGCAGTCCTGTATCCTCTTCAAGGTTCATTTCTCAGATTCAAGCACTCACATGGTGTCCAAATTTCAGGCAAGTTGGCATGGAGGAACAAGCCGAAATATAGAATAGAAAATTGGAACTGAAGAGAAAAGATTGGTATGGGATATGACTTAAGTCCAAAAGCTAGTGCTATAAGGTTTCTATTATCTATAGTTCTTTCCATGTTTGCTGTGCAATTATGACACAGCCATGTGCCAATCTCTTTCTGTGCCAGTCACCTCTGTGTCACCTCTGTAAGACTGTAAGTACCATACACAAAGGACTGCTTGTATGCTGCGTGCCTGTTGTGTGGTAGGGTCCAATACTAACATCTGCACTCAAGATAAACCTTCTTGATGACAGTCATTTACATTTATTTTCTTCCCATGAAGCAAGTTCTATTTTAAACTTTTTATATATAGATAGATAGATAGATATAGATATAGATATAGATATAGATATAGA
>JANHMN010000004.1:121134143-121166292 GCA_030674055.1 Rhabdomys pumilio
TGTGTGTGTGTGTGTGTGTGTGTGTGTGTGTGTGTGTGTGTGTGTATTGCTTCTATTCTCATTTTCAGGTCTTAAACAATTTTATTTATTTCCTTCACCTGTTTAATTATGTTTTTCTATATTTCTTTAAGCAATTTATTTATTTCTTCTTTGAAGGCCTATGTCTGTTTGATTGTAGTTTCTTTTATTGTCTTAAGAAATTTATTCGTTTCCTCTTTTAAGGGCTCCATCATCTTTATAAGGTTGGATTTAAGTTTTTTTTCTTTTGCCTCTGTTGTATTAGAACATCCAGGGTTTGCTGTACTAGGACATCCATGCTCTGAAGGTGTCATATTATTCTGGCTTTTTTTTTCTGGTTGTGTTATTTCAATGGCCTTTATCCATCTGGTTGTACTTAGATGTACCAATTGTAGCAGGTACTGGGAGGGGCCCTAACCTTGATGATCCTAATGAGGCAGGTCTCTGTGGGTACCCTTGTTCTGGACAATGGAATTCAGGGGCAGTGCAAATCTCCCAGCAATTGAGTATTCCCTTAGTGACAGGACAAAAAGGGGATGAGGGCAGAAGCAGGTAGAGAGGTGGCTAGAAAATGGAAGTCTTGGGGACAACTATCCTCTCAGGGCAGCTGGGCATGCCCAGAGGGCTTGATGGGCAGGGGAAATTAGAATAGGATTATAAGTGAAATATTGACCTATGGATAATTTCATCTACTTCTGTACCACTTACTTTTGTATGACATCCTTCCTTATCTTTTGGTAAAAATTTAGTTGGTTATAAGTTTTCATTTACTTGTTGCTAAATGAGTTTTGACACAAGATTATTAATTTCTCCCAAAAGTTATTTAAATACATTTTAAAAGAATGTACTTATCAGTTTCTTTAATGTCACAGTGAACAGAAAGACAGTGAATTGCAAAGGTGAATTCACAATTTACTAAACACATATTTCAATAACATAGTAGGAGCCTTTTTAATATTCACATAGAAGTAGAACTATTGTGTGAGATTGAAAACATACCGCTAAATAACTTGACATTATTGCGAATATTTTTCCTTTAGTGATCTACTCTCTGAAGGGGGATCAGGAGTTCCACTTTCTGTATGCAGAGATGAGATCACTGAAGAAAAAAAGAAAACATCAGCAGGTCAAAAGGAAGAAAGAAGAAATGCAGCACAAAAAGGAGAAGGAAAGGAGGCAGAGGAATAAAACTAAAAATCAGAGGAAATGATTTTAATTGATATTCCACACTCTATTCTTTTGTCTCGCCACACTCTCAATCCCATATGAACTAAAGAGGAAAAATGAAAATCAGTTTCATTAGACAGACCATTTTGTTGGACTGAGCCTTGAGTTGATCAAATGAGGCAGCTGAACTGGGAGCAAAGCTCCCCTGTGATTAGCCCCCACTCTTCAAGTAGCTGGGCACCTGTGAGGATGCAGAGTGGAGCAGGGATAATAACCAGCCTCACATCTTTTGTAATTATGTGGGTTTCAAGAGGATGTGAACTGTGGGGTTTAGAGGACTGTATAAAAGAGAGAAATTCTGACGTGAGCACTTCAGTCATTAACTCTAGTATTCAAAGGAAAAGAGATAAAATTTAAACAAAAGAAGCCTCTGAGAGCTAGAGACTTTAAAATAACAATGTTTACAGAAAATTAGGACATTTGTTCATTAATTTCATATCTCACAGCGCCTTTACTACACAGTATAATTATCATAGCTACTGCCTGGACATGGAGCAAAAGGTGTCCTCCCTCTTTTTTTTTTTTTTTTATATAGAAAAACCCCTCTAAATTCTTCAAGAAAAGTTAAGCAATTCTCTTGTTTTATATTTAATCTTTCAGATAAAAATGAAGAGCAAGTAAGGATATTCCAATATGTTATACAAGTGTGTGTGGTTTATAAAAGGAACTTTGCAAAGCGTTGGCTGTTATGAAATCCCTAGAGTTTCCTCCTAGATTTCATGCTCTCTTCACTTAGATCTGGGGTCCTGTGCAGAAAGTAAAAACATTATTCCTTTTGGTGTCTACAAATTGAATACACTTTTAGCAAATTCAAGGGTAAGAGGTAGGGTTTAATTGGTACTTTAGGATCTAGCTTTTCTACTGTCAGTTAAACGGAAAATATTTCTGTCAGTTCTCCCAATCAGTAGCCTTTTCCTCATAAATCCAGAACTAATAATTGAAATACAGCATAGCAAGTAATCTTTCTTATTTATATTAATAAAGCCAGATTTTACTTAGAAAACAGGGATAGCTTGGTATTCATCCCTCTGTCCTCTCCATTGGGCAGGTAACCTGATGTGTGGGATTGTTTCCATCAATGATAAAATAGTCTGGCACCTGCCATTAAGTATTTACTGTCAAAATACCTGTAAATACTCTTTCACAAATTATATTTCAAGCTTAGTAAAATTTGGCTATGCCAGTTGGTGTTTTATCACAGGACAACTATGGCTCACCTATAACCAAGACCAAGGAAGACAGCTCTGTTATTGTTACAGGGCCCTAGTCTCCTGACAAATGACCTCTGCAGGAGATAGACCACCGGAGCTGAGCTACAGCTACACAGATGTAAAATCAAAAATTAAAAACAAAGCAAAAGAACTGCTTGATCTTCCTTCTCTTGCATAATTGCTGCTTCGTAAAAACTGAGCTTTGCTTCCTGCTTGTAGCCAGCAAGCAGAGGGAAGGCCCTTCTTATCCTTCCAAGTTCTGGTACTTGAAATATTTCTTCTTTTTGTCTGAGGACAAAAAAAGATGAGAAAGAGGGAGAAAGAGTAGGGAGGGAAAGAGGGAAAAGAACGGGAGGAGAGGAGGATGAAGAAAGGAGGGATGAGGGTGAAGAAGAGAGGAAAAGAGAAACATCAGGACTTAGACATTAATCTATGCAAAACAATCAGAAACTGCTTTCTTTGTGCAAAACACGATATCATCATACAATGCTCAGATTTATAGGAAAAACCATATAACCCAACCATGTTTCTATTCAACCATAAAGAATCTTTCAAAGGTGACATATCAGGACTGGAGAGGTAGCTCAGTAGTCCATGCAGACATGTCTGTCTTGGCTTACAAAATGATGTCTACTGCCAGTGTTTGTCTTTAGACACGACTCAAGGGAGATACAGTCCTTATTGTGCATCTCTTCATGATCTCTATTAAGGACTACTTTTTCTTTCTTTTCTCTGTTCAGGGTCTTCCTTGTTTTCACTCTTCTCCTCTATGTACCTACACAATTCCCTGAATCTTCATCTTCATCCCCTTTCCCTTTATACATGAATATTCAAATCCCCCTTGAATTCCCACCTGACTATTTCATATTATACGACACTCCCATGGGGGAGGAACCTGAACTAAGAAAGGGCAGCATTGGAAGTCTCTGCTCTACTGTTTCTCCTTCCGAGCTTCACTGTTGGCTCTTCTGTCAGTTGCACAAAAGTGATTTGAGAAGAAAGTTGTAAACTTTAATTACTGACATTTGTAGAAAATTGCTCACACTTCTATATTATCCATTAAAGTGGATGCATAAAATGGCTCCCATTCAACACTTAGAGCTGACAGCATTCTTCAGAAAATGTGATTCTATTTTATGAAAATGATCGCTAATTCTTTTGTGTATCAAATTCTCCAGACGTTTTAGGGAACGTGACCACATAGTACACATCTCACAGTGATCCTTTGGCGGAGAATATTTCTCATAAATATATGCTGAATGGATAAATCAGTAAAATGAGGGCTCCATAAAACAATCTGACTGATGTGAGGAAGATGAAATGGAGACTGGCAAGCTAGACCTGGTGAGAGCAGCTGGGAGATTTTTAACAATATAATGAGCACTTGATAACTGTTCTTGCTAAAAAGGATTGACTCTTCACTTGGCCAACAATGTATCTAAAAGCACGATAAAAGCCAGGCATCTCTGCTCTCGATTTGTGTCTGTCTCCTATGCTTTGCTCAGACTCCTCGACTCTGAAAAAGCATGTTCATCAGCTGTGGAGTGAGGGCCTTCCTACTGACCTAGCTCATCCACCTTCAAATGTGAAAGCACAAAGATACATCCTTATCCTACACACTCAGTCATCTTGGATTCTAGAGAAAACAGTACCTTGTTCGATAGCCCACCCTTTCATGTGAGGACAATTGTTCATGAGGGTACTCCAGGGGCACCCTGGAGCAGAAGTAATCATCCTGGAGACCCCTTACCCATCCTCTAAAGCAAGATGTCTGTGACAACTTTGAATCATCTTGCAGAACCAGAAGTGCCACCGTGGTCAAACAGTTCAAGTATGCACACCTGCTGGTCTCTTCTACAACTCTGCCTCTCCTGAACACACAAGCTCATATCTCCAAGACAAGGTGGAAGTCACTGTTTACCCCAATATTTTTTCCTCTTCTCAGTATGTTATTACAAGTCTCTCTTTTTTTAATTATTATTTCCACCATTACTTGTTCTTTTAATTGGCTCTTGGTGGCTGTGCCTAGGCTGTTGAGATTGTAGTAGCTGAGGCTTTTGTGCTAAACTAATTTACATAATACTGATGACATAAGTAGTTGTGATTTAGTAAGGCAGGAGCACTAGAGATCAAGATGAATACATTTTCTTTAAAAAGAGGGAACTGGTAAGACCCACAGTGTTTATTACCTTCGTATAAGGGAAAAGTGAGAGTCTTTAAAAATGATGGAGGCCTTCTTGCCTCAAGTGAGCAGTAGCTAGGACTGAGGGGGAAATTTCTTGAAACTAAACAAACACTAAAGCCACCCCAGGCTAACGGCCCCTGGGTCCTTTGACTCATAAAGTCACAGAATGCAGTAGAGAGGGTCAGGTTTTAGAAAGGGGTTTATTGCAGGCTCACAGGTGAGAGGAAGGAGAAAGCAAACAGGGTTTCTGCATAGCAAGAGTAGACCCCAAGGAAAGGATGACAGTTGAGCAGCAGACTAGGGGCTTTGTTTGGACTTACAGCAGAAACCGGTTAAGGCACAGGAAGAACTAGTCAGTCCAGCTGGTTTACCATCACTTGTCTGAGGCTCTCCACCCCAAGGATCTGGACAGTTTTAGTCACGTCCTCATTCATGGCTTCCAGGCAGCTGTATAAAAAGGGAAAAAAATTAACAACAACAAAACAAACTACCAAAACAGATCACAAATCAGTGTCCCCAGATACTTAGTGGCATTTTTGGTGTCTGGTGAGGTCAAAACTTCCCATAGAACTAAGAATATTTTCAGCTTTGGGCCAAGGACACAAACAAAGTCGTCCTTATCTTCAAACTGCCTGACCAGTTTCATCTGTTCACATTGAAGACCCCCCAAAGTCGGGAGACCCTTACTCAAGTCTCAGGAAGTCATAGCCACCCACAAACTCGAAAGACACCGTACCTGGATGCAATCAGCAGAGGTTTATTAGGGAAGAGAGCTGGCAGCCAATGGTCAAACAGGAGGAGTGGAGTTTGACCCCAAGTGGTGGGCTAAGGGGACTTTTAAAGAGGAAAACCACAAACCAGGGGAGTGAGGAGGGGGTGAGGAGTCGTCAAGGATACATGACATAAAAATAGTGAAACATTCCAGAGGAACCCACCCTGAATGATTTAGTGTCACGTGAAAATCTCTCTGTACACCCATTTTTCTCAAAAATGTAGCTTTACCATGTCACTGTGCCCTACCCTGTCATTTACCAACTATTTCTGATTAACTATTTCTCACTTGCTCTGGCCACAGCCCCACCTAGATGACTTGCATCTTTTTTGTGATCAAGAATGTGTCCTCCTGCTTTGGGCTTTCCCCACCCACAGGTGGGTTCTTTTCCCTGAGGCTTGAGAAATGTTAATACTCTTCCCGGGATGTATCCCAGGGCAGTGAAGGCCTGAAATCTTACATTCAGCTCCGCTTTCTGGAACCTGCATTCTTTTCTCAGGTCTAAGGGTAAAAAAAAAGCTTGTATATATTTCATAAAGTGGTCTTTACAGTTTTTCACTCTACAACATCAACCTGAGACAGTACGGACTGGCCACCCAAAATATGTCTATGAAGATTTACACTGCTTAAAGATTCAAGGAATTATGGTATTACTGAGAGAAATGTGCATATTTGAGTTCATAAGACTTAGCATGGGTATTACCAGAAAAAGCATGTGTTTTTTTTGTGGCTTCTTATTCTTCTTAATAAAAGAATTTAGTAACAGACTTAGAAGGAATCTTGAGGACAATTTTGGTAGAGTTGAAAAAAAAAGTAACAAGACAGATAAGCAGGAAATCTCAGCAGTTGCTAAGAAGAGAGAGATGGAAAAGAGGGAGACAAAAATTATGTGTTTAGGAAAGCAAGAAAGTCAGTCCAGTATGCATGTCAGCCAGAGCCACATGATAGACAAAGTCCTGCATGGCAAAAGAGGGAGAATGGTTATGGAGAAAAGGTAAGAAAGCCTACAGTGCTGAAAGGTTTGCCCAGAAGTTAGCCAGTATCTCAAAGGAAAACAGAAAGAAGAAAAGGAGAATCCTTTTCCTCAATCAGAAAAGCAGACAGGCTATAAGACATGAAAGAAATTCTAGAAAGAGCTACATGAGGGCTAGGACAGGTTCTAGGCCAGACAATTCTTTTTATATACTTTTCAGCAAAACTTATTAATAGGATATGTTTTCATAATAGTATATTATATTAATTTTATGAGTATGAGTTAGTGCTTGTACATATGTATGTGTACCATGTGCCTTGTGCCATAGAGGCCAGAAAAGGATGCCAGAGTCCTGGGACTAGAGTTACAGATAGTGGTAGGCCACCACATAGGTCTTAGGAGCCAAACCTGCATCCTCTGGAAAAGTAGCCAGTGTTCTTAACTGCTTAGCCATTATTCCAGCCTCTAAATACATTTTTAATTAAAATACAATTACATCATTTATTGCCTTCTCTTTTCTCCTTCCAACCCCTCTAATGTCCTCTCCCTTTAGCCCTTCATGTGCCCCTCACTTCCTTCTCAAGTTGATGGGCTCCTTCTCTTTATTATTGTTAAACACACACACAATACAAATATAAAAGTATAATCTATAAGCACACTTTTGTTATTCATAATTTCAGATCACTTTGGATTGCATAGCCAATTGTGGGCCTCATGCCTGTGAGAGCCTAATTTTCCTCTCAGCAGTCACTAGTTGCCTGTTCTCTTTGACTAGAGGTTGGACTCTGGGATTTCCCACTTTTGTATTAGCACGTCTGTTGATTTTGTCTTTGCTCAGGTCTTATATAGGCGGCCATTTCTAGAAGACACAGTCTCACAGCAGACTCCATGGTCCTATGGCTCTTACAATCTTTCAGCTTCCTCTTGCAAGGTTTCCTGAACCTTAAGTGCTGGAGTTCAATTGCCAATTTACTCAGTGAACCTGGGCCGTCCACAATCCATTCATCTCTGCATTGTATCTTTATTTCCTGCAAAGAGAAGCTTTATTGATGAGGAATAAGAACTATACTTGCTTGTGGGTATATTGGATATGTTTTAGATTCTATCTAGGAATTATGCCACTGTAGATAATAGAAATAGGTTATCATCTAAGATTCCCAACCTGCTAGCCCTAGGGAGTTGTCCAAGTTTTTAGAACTAGGCATGATTTCCCTTATGTTGAATAGGCCTTCAGTCCAATTAGGTAGCTGTTGGCTTGGGTGCCACTATTGTACTTTTGGAATATCATGTACATGATCAGTGTTATGGTTCATAGATGTTACACTTCTGATTGCTTCCCTCCCTTGACAGCTCGCACAATACTTTCTAGTATTAAAGAGGCTAGACCCTAGAAAGGAGGCTTTCAGATTAAAACTATCTAGGATCATTTCAGTCCTGTGTCATAAATGTGTGGTTTCTTCAATAGGGATTTACTGTCAGCCTCTGAAAGACAACCAAGGGCTACAGTAATAACTTACATTGTTTTGGGAATCACTTGAACTACCCTGACCAACAATTCAAACAGAGATTTCTCATGTCTGATGCTAGAGTTTTGTTACATAGACTATGGCTTTTGTGCAGAGCACTGTCAGCCCAAAATTGCGTAGCATGTGCATGTGTTTATGCATATGCATGTGCATGTGTGTGTTGTATGTAATTCTTTTGTAAATACAAAATAATATAGTTTCTTGAGATTTTTATCAAACAACTTTGGTCTTATTTGTTCCTTCGCCCCTGTAGATAGAGGCCCTGTAGATAGAGGCCCTTTCTTTCCATTTTTTATGTTTTACACTTCAGGTCCTCTGGGGCTTGGCCTGAAATGGGGACTCTCTTTATTAACAGAGTTTTTCCTTGCGTGACCTTGTCTCTCTGGGATTCTAAGCCCCACACTCCCCTCTACCTGAGGAATGTCATATAGTCTCAATTAGTTTACAGGATCAATTTTCTGTCTCCTGACAAAACTTGTTCAGACAGCACTAGAGACTCCTGAAATACTTCCCCATGCTAATGAGGTATACCAGGTATCCTCAGCCAATGACATTTGCCCATTCTGGATGTCCCTGCCCTCAGTCCCCCAAAACTTTATAAGCCTTCAATCACCCTAAGTCAAGTTTATCTGACTGTTGACAAGTGGTGTGATCATTCACAGTACGTATTCACATGGATTCTGAAATAACCCCTGCCCCACCCCACGCTCTCCTCCTTGTGCTCACCTTCTCTGCTCCCACTGCCATCATGGAATGGCCAACAATCCTCTAGAGCCGGGAGACCCACAATTATCCCATGCTGGAATTCACATCTGAAGTTTTAAAGCTCGGAAGCTCAGATGAGAGAACATGTGGTATGTGTCTTGCTAGTTGAGGTTGTCTCACCCAATATAATATTTTCTAAATCCATCCAGTCCATTTTCCTGCACATTTCATGATTTCACTTTATTTATGGCTCTCCCTGTGTATATGTAACAGATTAACATTATCCATTCAGTTGAAGGACAATTAGGTTAGGTTGTCTCCATTTCTTAGCTATTGTGAATAGGGCAGCAATGAACATGTCTGAGCACTTACCTATGGGGTTGAATGTGGAGTACTTTGGGCATAGGCAAATTATAACAGGGTCATATGCTAGGCTAATTTTAGCTTTTGAGTACTCTCCATACTGATTTCCAGACTGGCTTCCTCTGTATGCACTCCTACAGTGAATGTTGATTCTCCTTCCCCCACACCCTTGCCAGTATTTGATGCTGGTTGTTTCATTGATCTTCACTACTTTAAACGGGGTGAGAGAAAAATTTCAAAGTTGTTTTAATTTGTACTACTGTGGTAGCTAAAAATGATGAACATTTTTTGACATAAATTTTAGCCATTTTTGTTTCTACTGAGAACTCTATTAAGATGCCTACCCCATTTTTAGTTGGGTTGTTTTCAGGAATCTCTCTGTTTTCTGGGTATTAATGTTTTGTCATTAGTATAGTTGGCAAAGATTCTCTTCTACTATTGAGTTTCCTCTTCACTAGATTGACTGTTTCCTTAGTTGTACAGAACTATTTTATGTTGTTCCAGTTGTCAATTTTTGACCTTAGTTCTTTGGCTAATGTAAACTCGCTCAGAAAATCCTTTCCTATATCTACATCTTATAGGACACTGCATATGTTTTATTCTTTCAGCTTTAGCATTTTACGCTATATATATATATATATATATATATATATATATATATATACACATATATATATACACTTATACATATACTATACATATTTATACGGTATAAATATACAAATATATACTATGTAAATATATACTATATAAATTATATATATACATATATATATATGTGTGTGTGTGTATATACGTGTGTGTGTGTGTGTGTGTGTGTGTGTGTGTGTGTGTGTGTGTGTTACTATAGGCCTGTAATATATCTTGAAATATGAAAGGCAATTCCTCCAGTATTGTTTCTTTAGTATTGTTTTAGTATTTTTTTTTCTTCCATTTCTTCTTGGGTATTTTGACTGGGATTAGATTGAATCTATAAATGTTTTTAGTAGGATGGTCATTCATGCAATATTATTTCTATTAAGCCATGTACACAGGATGACTTTCATTTTTTTTCTTTCTTGAATTCTTTCTTCAGTGATTTGAACTGTTTATTGTAAATGTCTCTTACCTTTTTGCTCACATTTATTCCAAACTATTTACTGTGTTTGAAAACATTGTAAATGGCAACATATCCATCATCTCTTTCTCAGTGTGTTTATTGTTGGTGTAGAGAAAGGCTACTGATTTTTGTAAGTTAATTTAGTATCCTGTCACTTTGCTGAAATTGTTGATTGTTTCTAGAAGATTTCTGGCAGAATTTTGGGGCCTTTTTATGTTTAATATCATATAGTGTAAATAATTCTTTATTTCATCAAAGGCATGATTAATCCTCCCATTTCTTTTGCTTGGAATCAGGATGAATTTGCCTTCCTGAGAGGTAGTCTCTTGTTCACGTGATTGACAAGTCCAGGTGGATTAACTCTTAAGAGATGAGACAGTGGTATATAATATTCTAATCTCAGAAGCAAATCAAAATGCCAAGTTTCTATCCAGAGTCAGAAGTAGATTCTATTCTTTTGGGTAGAAATAAGTAGTTTTCCTTTAATGGGCTTCAACAGAGCCCTGATATCTGTCCTCAGTGGCTACTCAGGCTATGGTGACATTAGAACTGGCCATCACTAAATCATCTGTTTCTATAAGCACCTTTATGCTTGGTAAGACAGGGAACATTTTATCATGTTTGATAGGCATGGAGTGATGTTAAGGATTCCTTTTGCTCCTTAAATGTAAAGTATTTTCATGTTCTTTTACCAACATTGACACCAACTTCAGTTATTTCCTTGTTTGCTTGCTTCAACATTTTCATCGTATTGACACAGCACTTGGATTCCTTCCCTTTCGATGCGTTTGAGGACACCATCAGTACAATAAAATAAGAGAGCAACGGACTACTTATAACTCATTCCTATAGTTTTCATCAAGTCAAGTTGTTCCCAGGTATTTCCAACTCCCACACCAGATTCCCAAGCTTGGTTTCCTTCCCGACCTCAGCTCCAGCCCCTTAACTATCACTGACCTAGATTCTTGCACCAGATGTGTCCACCTGGAACTCAGATTCACAGGAAGACTGTTCACTCTGCTCTTCTTTTGTGCCTCAGGTCACATCTGGAGAATTTCTCTACAGAGAAAAGGGTTGGAAAACATATTTCTCATTCTTAGGGGGAGGTAATTAAATAATTTCCTTTTATGATACTGTCTTTGTTCTCTTCTTGAAAAGAAAAAGCATCCCCTTTATCACGTTAAACAGGGCAAACTAGTATTTCTAACCATCCTTCCAAAGTTAATTAACATGTAAATACTTGTCAGTAAAAGGTAACACATCAGTGATTAGCATATAAATGGACCAGGGACAATATTCTGCCATAAAGGAGACAGCTTGGAAGATTTTGCCAAATGTATTTGGAAAGAAAAAAAAAATAAAAATAAAATAGAATAACGTCTCCATCATTTTCATGCAAACAGTTATGAAACTGAATGTCAGCTGAAGCCTGAGGTAAAGAGAGAACTACCCTGCCTGGATTAAATGAGGTGAAGTTTGCATACACAACTTGGTTCTATGCATATGTTTACTCAATCTCCATGACAGAAAGTAACTAATTGTTTATGTCCAGAAACCACATCATGTTTGCTTGGGTTTAATGGATACCATCAGTGAAGGCAACAGAAAGCCATAGGTGGGAAGAGACTTCAAGGGCTAATTTTTCCACTTTGAGTGTAATGATTAGTACACTCACAAAATTGCACATGCAGGGATTGCTTCCACTCAGCCCTGAATTTGGGTTTCAAATGAGGTAATTGTGCACCTAATGATCCGTTGGCACAAGCAATTACCTGATTGGCATATGCCAGGTGAGCTTGTGAGAGATAACAGAACAAATGCACTGCTTGCTTTGTATCCTTTGCATCCTGGCTTGAAAAATAAAATAATTGTAGTCATATTATATCGGTGCTACTCTTACTAGAATTGTAGGTTGGTGTGTGAATAGCAATTTTATGCTAATGAAACACCACAAGTCATTAGTTTAAGAGGAAAATACAATCTCTGACCGAGCTAGCAAAAAATACTTATTTATTTATATTTATAATTAAAACTATAACATATCTAAGCCAATACTAATTTAATACCAATAGGTATTAAAATCCTTTATGGTTACTTTTTCAATACTAGATATGCAGACGTGTGCATGTCAGGTAAAAATACCAGATAGTTCTTCAAAACGAAGGTGATGATCTTGGTCACATGAACCATGAATCTGTTTATTAACTACTACATCTTGTCTTAGATATAGATTCTGATGTTCCTCATAGGTCAAGGTCAACTCTAGGGGACATTTGTTAGTGTCACTGTGTTCAAACTTTGTCTACTCCTCCTATAGGAAGGGCTGATGACGCAGGCTCTGCTTTTGTCATCACTAAGTGGAAGGTGACTTAGCCAAATTTCATGGCTTCCTTTAGAATTGGCAAAGGCACTGAATTGGGACAAAACTCGATTGATTTTCCAAGTCTGAAAAGTGGTCAAGCTACTTTAGTCCAGGAGGCATAAATCCTCTTGAGTGGTGGGGATCTGCGCAATAAGCACATCCCCGCTGGCACCTCACCATTTCCCACTACACTCTGAGAAACCACGTTGTGTAGTAGGAACTTCCTAGGATGACTGGAAACAGCTTAGCACCTGAACCGTCCACTGTGGTTGTCACTAGACATATGTGGTTACTGAGCTTTTCATGTACACTTAGTGGGAATTAAGGAACAATAGTTTGTAATTTTATTGTTTTAGTTAAAGTTTTGTTTCATTGTGTGTATTTATTGGATATGTTACTATGTTACATTAGATGTTTTCATATAAGCATATTATGGAAGCTTGAATGAAAATACACCTCATAGGCTAATATATCTGAAAGTTTGGTTCACATTTGGTGGATTATTAATAATTACGAGGAGTTGGCTTTGATGTTAAAAAGCCCCCACACTAGGCCCAGTCCCCTGACCCACCCAGCCTACCTTCCCAATCCCCCTGTCAGCTATTTGTGTATCAAATGTAAGTTTTCAACTACTTTTCAAGCACTGTGCTTGCCCAGTTCTTGCTATGTTTCCTGCTATGGTGGTCATGGACTCATCTTCTGAAACTATAAGTTTAACACACCTTCTTTTCAAATTACCTTGGTCATGGTATCTCTTTAGCAATAGAACAGGAACTGAGACACATATAACCTCTACTATAGAACCTCTCCTCCCTCTCTTACCCTTCCTCCTTACTATTGATCTTCTGTTTCTTTAGATAGTTCCACTTCTACTTTTGTGACTTACGAACACCCATGATTTTGCATATCTACATAAATAACTGATAATATGATAGAGAATCTACTAGTTTTGTTTGATATTGGCTTAATTTACTTGATTATCTTCCATTACATCCATTTCCCAATATACAATATAATTTCATTCGTCTTTATAGCTGAAAAAATTTCCATTCTACATATGCACCACTATTTCTAAATCCATTCCTATGTTCTTGAATACTCATATTGGTTCCATATTTGACATGTGGTTGCCTGTGTTGTTAGTCAGTGTAATGAGGAAAACCTAGGATAGATTATGAGGTAATATTCCAACTTCATAGACTATGAATTTCATCTGCTGCTCACAACCATATATTCCTATCCTTTAGAAATTATTAATTGCTAATATTCCTTTGCTATAACAATTTTTGATATTCTTTGAGTCATTATCTTACCTGTTCCTTGATATCATTAATAAGCCACAAAAGCACCTAGATGCAAGAGTGAATTAATCTAATATTATTAGAATCAAATGGAAAACAAAGCAAAAACAACAAAGGAACATTGATATTAATGAATGGAAGAGCTCTTCTAGGGTTTGGAACACTTGCAGTCTGATATCTGGTGGCAACTGCATAAAGTTGCCATCTAATTGAGAAGGAATATTAGTATTCCAGGATAACCTAACCAAATTTCTAAAATCCCAGATCCTAAAAATTATGCCTAGTTTGACTGAACTTTGAAAGTATGGGTAAAATCACAGAACAATACAATACCTGTATAATTCAGTAACTAGAAAAGTCAAAAATAAATGTATTATGTCTCAAACACTGATTTAAGACAGTGCTTTGTGGAATTCCTTTATCTTGACAGTTTTATGTGATGGTTGTTATGATTATCTCACTTTTACTGGGTAAAGAAATAGATTTCAAAAGTCCACCAGACTTTATAACAAAAAACACAAAACAGGGCTGAGGTTCAAACAAGACATGTTGGACTCCAGAGTTTTTCACAGCACATAGAATACAGGACACTCCAGAAAAATCCTAGAATTTCTTCATGGAGACCAAATGTTTTGATGCTGGCAGACTAAGTCTTCTAAAGAGTCAATAGCAGTGAGTCTGAACCTAGGAAGAGTGCTTTGCAGATAATTCTAAAGATGAAGGCAGAGGTGCACTGGCCCAGATTTTCTCTAATATAAGCATTGATCTTAGGTCTTTCTACAGAGCTGGAGTGAATCACTCAAGTCTAGGTTTGTGTGAGAGATAATACTCAGAAATAAGCTGTTCAAGTTTCTCTCATAGTTATAAACACATCCATGCATGAATTGGTTTGGGTGAGGGCAATAGTGCACCCAATAGTTCACTGCCCTTTTTCCTTGAGTCTTACAATTCTTCCTATAGCATATCAGGCTCTTGCAAATTGTTTTGAGAGTTCCATTCTTACCTGAGGGGTGAGATTGTCTTAGAGTTAAAAAAAAAAATAAAAGGTAATGTAGTACAATGTAAACATATCCATAGTTCTGTCTCCTAGAAACCAGGATGTAAAACAGATGGGAAATGAGGCTATAGATAGAAGGAGGTGTTTTCCTATGATAACACAAAAGTCTTCAGCATGTGTGTACAAGTGCACACACATACACACACAAACACACACACAAATCCATGCACACAAACACGCACACACAAATACACATACACACACAAACACACACATGCATATACATTCACACACTGTGCATAAACTTACAGAGAAAACCAGGGCACTAAAATTCATTAAGTGCCCCCTTTTCCCTGTCTCTTTATCTATGTAATCCGCAACCAAGTGGTCTTTGACTATATTCTCTGCTGAATCTACTGTGGCTATAAAAAAGTTAGAGACATTTCAGAACTATGATTAAAACAATGTATAACATCTGTAGACATTTTAAAAGTTACATATAAAATAAAGCTGCAGGCAGCAAGGAAAAAGTAGCAACTTTCCCAGATAATTCTTCATACCAGGACATGATCATATCCAATTAAGTTGAGCTCTGTTCAGTAATCACTGTGTAATAGGATAGAATCATAGAGTAATAGGATTTGTTTAAGGCAAAGATGGAGGAGCTTAATACACATTAGATACCTTAAATGCATTAAGAATTTAAAAGACCAATGGATACAAAACCTTTTGGAGGGAACAGAAAGGAAATGAAAATATTAAGGGTAAGGTAGACAATTTCTTTAAAGAGTCTTCTTTGACATTTATAAATTTTGTTATTCAACAATTCTGATCCCTAACATAAAATCAGAACTAAAACGAGACAGAGTTCCAGTTAAAGGTACTTATCCATAAACTATTCTTTTTATAGGATCACTGACCCTAGGCAAGCAAAGATGGGTCTGAAATAATCAAGACAAGATCCTAGAGGGTCACAAGAGCCCTGAACACAATGTTTGGCTTCTCAGAGGAAAAGCTACAAAAGGTGCCGTGGATGCCTTGTCACGCTTGAACTGTAGATGAGTTGGCTAAGCTGGGAATCAAACATGGGAAGTTAGTTGCCATTAAAAGATTGCTCCAGGCAGTTCATTTCTCATCAGCCAAGCTGTGCACGCCCCCTGCTGCGGCACTGCACATTAGCTTACTAAATACTCCAGCTCATCATCACTTACTGCTCCTCTCATGGATGGGGCTGGATGTGGGGGTGGGGGAGGGTAAAGAGAAAAAAAAAAACAGATAAGAAGCAGAACTTCTGTCATCTATCTGTGTAGAGATTAATTCTCTGGCCTACTTGAGAAACACAATTGTTCATTAACATGTACAGATATGCACACTATATTGTTAAGAAGACAATAACTGGTTAAAAAACCATTTTAGATTGATTTCTGCAAAAAAAAAATTGTTTGAGTCTGTTTATGTATTTAACAAGGAAGCACAAATAGCAAAATGCTTATGGTGCCAGGTTTGGGAATGTGATTTTAGAGTAAATTTTTAGGGTGGCTTTTATTCATCTATATTTTCAATGTGTTTAAAATTCTTTTATTTTCAATATTTATAATTTTATAATAAACATCTATTTCAAAATAACATACATGAAAACAGTCTTGTCTGCTTTTCTTCTCTTTTCTTTGAAAACATTTTATTTCTTTCTGAGGACATTCATGCTTAAGGGTTTCCACACATGTAAAGGGGGAAATCCCAGAGTGGATTTAAATGAATTCTGAATCACTTATGTAGTGGTACACTCTATTTACACAGCCCTGGAATTGTGTGCATAGGGTAGGACTGAGCCTTGGCATGCAGAGTCACCTGCCATCCACATGGGCTTTCTCTGTCCCTACAGTCCAGAGTCTGTAAATTTGCCTTTGTTCTCTCTGTGAATGTAATAGTGTATTTCCCAAGCATTGAGATTCACCAATCCAGTTGCTTTCACGAAATGGTCTTCAGAACAAGCTCTAGACTTGACTGTTGGTTCTGCTCCAAAATAGCTACTCTATTTTGAACAACTCACCTCATTACCTCTAAACTTCACATTCTTTACACATATGGAGAAAGAGTAAAGCATGGGCCCAGAGACTATAGCAGATACTTACAACAGCCCAAAGGCTATGAAGTCTGCATTCTGGTTATGTTTATTTTCTACTTCCTGATATAGTAGCACTGTTATGACAAGCATGGTTAATAGAAAAGAGTAGGTCTGAAACCATGCTGGGTATCAGAAATGTATGCCACCCCAGGACTTAGCATGAGAGAAGTGTGGGTGTAGGTCCCTTTAAAAGTGGAGGTTGTGCGATGGACTACCATGAAGTACACAATTCATTTGTTAATGGTACTAAACCCACTACACACTGGACAGGAACCTTCCCTGAAGCATCCAGCTCTTGTGACAGGGTTGAAGTGCCAGGCTTTGATGATGATCTCCTTAGTCATCTGAGGTGGAAAAACATGTCAGAAATCCTGTGCCTTTTCTCCAATTGCAATCACAGATGCCGTCTACATTGTCTGAGAGCTATTGAGACTCAAAGAGACTCAAACATTCTTATGAAAGGAAAAGTATGTTTAGGACTCTTATTTTCAGTGATGCGATCGACTCCAGTCAGACTAGCATAAATAAGGACAGCACCTCACAGGATGAAGCTCTGTGAGAGAGACAGGAGGGTCTGGGAAGCACTGGAAAGGAAGCCAACTTCCTCTGGTTTCAATACAAGTCCAGGGTCCTTGGACTTTCCTCAGAGTAGCAAACTGGTGCAGATGGCCAACATTCCTCTAAATGTCTACTCCATCCTTCCTATGCTACCCAGATGCCTCCAGTTCACCCACGCCCTGCTGAGCTTAGTGAGAACCACAGGAGTAAGACATTCCAAGTGTTAATTTTGTACAAGAGAGGATAGCTTCATTTTTAATGACCATGATTTAATATGGTTTGCAATAAACCCATTTTTAAAAGTCTAACACTTTATACTCCGAATACAATTTAAATTACAAAAGAATCACTGTGGTTCATGGAAGACAGTCTCCTTCAGGAGGCAGCAGAATTCAGTGTCCTCCCAAGATTACATATTCCCAAGCAAGGTCTCCACAATGCCATGGCTTCTGAGAAATCATTGGATGGACAGAGGGACCTTGTCTTTCAGGCACGTTGCCAGAGATCTGCTTGGCTCCTTGATAGGGAATTCTGTGACAAGGACATAAAATAAATTCAGATGATCAAGTGAAGGTTGTGTGGATTAGAGCAGCAGAGGATTGTGTGACATTCTTCAGAGGTTTTCTTAGTCTCCTGTGGATAAACACTCAGAGAAGCAGAGAAACATGGTGGTTTGGTGTACTAAGTCTGGACTGTGTGATCAAGAAAAGATGTCAAAAGAGGAAGGGAAGCCCATTCCTTCCTTGTGGTCTCCATTCTTTGTAGGAGCCCAGTTAGTACACAAAAGGAGTGGCTTTTATTTCTTGGTGACTCCTCCAAGCTCCCATCTTGTCCTCTTTGGAACTCATGCCTTTCAGGTTTCAGGACCCTGGAAAAGGAATTAGACTTGCTGCTAGATCATTCCCAAGCTTCTTCATTTAAATGCCCTCCTTTTCAAGAGGTGTAGGTTGTGTTTCGTCCTCCCGCAATTAAAAATAATGAAACAGATTGCTGGGGTGAGCTGTCTTTGGTTGCTTTCTAGCATCTCATTCCTCAGAACGTCTTATTCTGACTGCCCAGCTCTACTGCATTCTCAGGTGTAGATTCTCTCTTTTTCCATTCTGGCAGTCAGCAATGGGACGCAATTGACACATCATTAAAACCTACTCAGCCACCATCTGAACTGGAATAAGGATAAATTCCAGGCAAAAGGTCCCAGCCAACCTTCCAGCTTTCAGTGGCAAACACTCTTTCAGAGGAAGCAAAGTCTTTTTTTTTTTTTTTTTTTTTTTTTGTTCTGCAGCCTAGCAAACAACTTGGAATAAAATCCCCATGATGCTCTTACCACCTTATGTTTTCATAGTGGTGTGGTGGTCATCTAAGCACTGACAATGAACTGTCAAGCCGGCCTGTTTGCTCTGACAGCTCTTATAGTATGGATGACCAACCCAGGTCTTGGGAGGCTCTGTGTCCACTGTGGCTTTATCATTTAGCTCAGAGTTGTTTACTGAGCAGGTTATTCAACTTCCCTTTGTTGGGTGCCTTCTAGGCGAAACAAGCCAGCTTACAGTTTCTGTTACAAGAAAGAGAATTCAAGAAGACGAGGGTCCATTGAGAACACACCCTACATTAGCTATGTAAACAGTGTCATATGTGCCCTGGAAATAGCAGCTGTACTGTTTGCCTTCCTCTGTTTTCAGGGGCTACAAAGACAATTGCTTCCTCGTAAACACAGATAGATTAAACACACCATGGCCTGTCCTTTTGCCATCTGCTCTTTGCTTATTTTATTTCAAGCAGCATGAGTAAGTTTTATTATCTGATGGGTGAAGGTAGCCCTGATGGCTGCTGAGTTCAGCTCCTTGAGGCTGTACTTGAGCACAGAGTCACAGGGCTGAACAGCAAAGGGCGAGACAACTCAATGGGTCACTGGTGCAGTTACCACTGCTGAGTCAGACTCTGAGACATCAGTACTCAAGGTTCCTCCTGGTCAGAGTCACAGCCTGGGGAAGGAGCAGCACAAGACAGCAAAGCCAGCACCTTGCTTTGTTATATTCCTCTAAGTGTCTGTATTTGCACAATATCTATTTGCATAATGTCCATCTATTTGAGCATCCCTGCAAAGCTGAGAAGAAATTTATGATCCTATGCTTTAAGTCTCAGACTTTTCTTGAAGTTTTGTGATTTCCATCCTCCTCCACTGCTTTTCTGTCTTATTTGCATAAGAGTCTTATAGAATTTGGTCTCCTCTATCACCATAAGCATGAAGAGACATTGGGGGAACACTCCACTAGTGATTTGATTTCTGTGCCAAAGCAAGGGCAGCCTTCAGACTGAGACTTAGAGGTTGATTGTCTCAGTAGTATAAAGGACATTCATAACACATTCAATCATTGGTATACCCAGAGCAGTCCAAGAGACCTTGAAGTTTTTTGGACAGTTTTAGTTTTGAAACAATGAAGTTTTAAATAATGGAAAACATAATACAGAAAAATCTCCCCACACATTTCCCATACTGGAAATACCTTGTACAGCCATGATATCACAGCCAGGAATCCTGATACAGATCTGAAGAACATATAGAATCTACCCATTAGCAACAGGGTGCCTCGTGTCACCTTTCTATAATGACATCCACTTCATCCTCTCATGTCAGCTTACATCACTGCTAGTCTGCTCATCTCTTCTGTAATTCTTTTATTTAATGGATATTATATAGTCTCCAGAGAGATGGCTCAGTAGGTAAGAGTGCTAGCTGGCAAAGCATGTGGATATCAGTTCAAATCCACAGAAGCCACATAAAACACCAAGCATGGTCACTTATGCCTGTAATCTACTATGCAGGGGACAGAGGTGAAAGGATCCCGTGGGTTTGCTGTTCCTCAGTTTAGCTCCAGGTTTAGTGACAGGTCATGTCTCCAGGCCTAACACTAAAAGGAATAACTGAAACAGAATAAGACAGATTAACAAAACAGGACATCCAGCCCCCTTTTTGACTCTTGCACATATATATGGACACATACACACTTGTATATACACTATACATACACACATAATCGGGAAATATTATGTAAATAGAATTATACTTTGTATAACTTATGGGTTTTCTTTTGAACTTGACATAATTCTTTGAAGAGACAAATAGGTTGTGTACTTAATAATATTCAATTAGTTTTCAATGTGAGGAATATTCTGTAACAGGAATGAGTTGTCATTGTTCACTAATTCACTCATCAAGGACTGAGTCATTTTCAATTTACTAGAAACCTATAAAACTGAAAAATTATAAAATATCATGTACCAAATTTTATATGACAGTTTTCATTTCTATAGGATAGACGTTATGTGCAGAGTTTCTGGACAGGATGGGAAGTATAGCTTTTCTGTGGTGTTTTGTTTGGTTTTGAGACAGGGTTTTGCTGTGTAGCCCAGGCTGACCATGACATCACCATCCTTTTTCTTAACTTCTTCTCTGCTGGGTTTCTGGAGATATACTACCACACTTGGCTTTTGACGTGGTGATATAGATGAATCTCCATTGTCATTCTTTCAAGGAAGCACTGGGTGGCTGGAGGTCTCAACAGCTCCCACTTTCTACTTTGTGAAACAGCAGAATTGGTTTACAGTTTGAATCCCCACCAGAGACATATGAGGAGCAGTTGTCTATTCTGCTATCCTCTTTGGGCCTTTGACAGGTTTAGAAAACAGTCTTGATACATAAATGCACACACACATAAACATTAACCATCCTGTACTTCCA
The DNA here is from genome assembly GCA_030674055.1 of Rhabdomys pumilio. Classification (NCBI taxonomy): domain Eukaryota; kingdom Metazoa; phylum Chordata; class Mammalia; order Rodentia; family Muridae; genus Rhabdomys; species Rhabdomys pumilio. The sequence goes on from JANHMN010000004.1 coordinate 121,155,305, forward strand.
TATTCACAACATAATTAAAAGAGAAAAAGTTATCAGCCTAATGTTCATTTCTATTTCTGTGATAAAATGTCTTGACAAAGCTTAGGGGAGAAAGGGTTTATTCAGTTCACAGTTCTGGGTTACAGTCCATCCCTGAGGAAGCTGCTCACACTGCATTCAGAGTCAAGAGCACAGAGAAACTTAATTGTTTGTACTCAGCTTGATTTTTTCACTCTTGCACAGTTCAGGACCCTTTGGCTTGACAATGGTACTGACACAGCAGGCTGGGTCATCATACATCAAGTAATTTAATTAAGAATATCATCAAGAGACATGCACTATCATGTAACCCAGTGTAAACGATCCCTGATTTATACTCCCCCCAGGTAATTCTAAGTTGTGTCAAGTGGACAGTTAAAGTTACCTATCAAAGTTATAAATTATGATAGCCAGTTTAGTAATTTCTATATTTTTAGATGCTTTTGGTATCAAATTTAGTAAGTCTTAGTAATTATTTGCTTAGAACTGGGTCCCAAGATTTTGCCTATAATGTTTTCTAAGATCTTTTTTAGTTTCATATTTAGTTCTTCCTTACATTATTTCTTTTACGAGGTATGCGATTTGGGCCTAGGTTTGTGTGTGAGTGGTTTATGTGTGTATGAATGCATACATAGCTGTATGCATTCATAATTGTAAATGCTTGTGAATATGTATATGTGCATGTGTGTGTTTGTGCTTATGACATTTGATTGTTCCAGCATTATTAAATGCAAATATCACCTTTCCTTCAGTGAGTAGTTTTTGCACACTTATTATTGAGTATGTTTATATTTTCCCATTTCTCATCTCTGTTATAATCCACTCATCTATATGTCTAACTCTCCATCACTATCACATGGTGTAAGTAAATGTAATAAAATCTCCCAAAATATAAAAATTACCAACAGTGCTGAGCTGAGCCAGCTTGAGAACTTTGAAACCAAAATAAGGACAGAAACTGTTAACATTTTGTGGTTTTCCTTCATCAATATGAACACCTAACTGACTTGATATTTGCTAACATTGCTATCTGTTAAGCAGTGAACACATATTTTAAACATAAATACATATGAGACTAATAAACAATGTTAAAACAGATTTCATACCTCCAAATAATTTCAGTTTAATAGGTTTTAGTTTAATCCAGATGATTAGTAACTTGCTGATATAGTCAGGAAAAATATGTAAGATAGACACTTTGAGATGTGAATTCTCATTATTACTTTTCAAGTTTGTCATACATACTGATTACAGAAAGTGTAACAAACAGCATAATCACTGCCCAAGATAGTTAAATGACAAACACAAATGACACTGTATTAAAAAAGACAAGAAGAAATATCAACTGATATTTTACAATTTGGGGGATAACATTGGGAATAAAGGGAGAAATAAACCTAAAAATATTTAACACTTGTGACAGACATCAGTCAGTAATTTTAAAGAAATGTTGGTCTTAAATGACAGGTCATTTAAGTCATTCCAACAGATATAAGTATCCTCTACCTTCCAATTAGAGGACCAGTAATCCAGATGCAGTGTTAAATAGTTCATTTTGCTGTTTACTTTATGCACACAAAACTCAAGAGATAATGGTGAGATGGTTTATATTGCTATTCAGTACCATCTTATCTATGATCTGTTAACAAGTACTAGTTGTTGGTCCTATCAATTTGATTATATGTATATTGGTATCCACAAATATTAGGAAACAATTATTTTTTGTTTCCAAGTAGGATACTTACTTTTCTTTTTAACTCAAAACACTTTATTTATCAGTATTTGTATATACATATATACTTATACATGTATACATATATACATACCTATATGAACAATGACTAAATAATAAGATGTATTTGAAAAGTATGGGGGGTTGGGAACAGTGGGAGGAAGGAGAGAAAGGGAAAATTATGTAAATACAGTGCTTATAAATGAAATTCTCAAAAAGGAATCCAGTTTTTTAAAATGTTCAACAGATTAACTAGCATTTTACAATATGAAAATAAATATGACCTATAATTATGTTGAAGGACATTTTAACTCACTACAAACTCTGAAGTTTAAAATGAAATCAATAAAAATTATTTTACCCAGCATACTAACTAAAACCACAATAACATGTTGTAATTCAATGTATTTCTGAGAACAAGAAAATGGATCGTCAGAAGCTAAGTCAGCAAAGCCAAGAGGACACTGTGTGTTATTTCTTTTTTTTTTCTTTTTTTTATTATTATCAAATCATAATTTTTACTTTTTAACACAAGGGTTATAAACACAAAAATGCAGGATGTGGGGAAGGGGATGACACAGGAGCATAGGTGTTCAGGGGGAGTACAGATATCTTTCAGAACAGAGTATCAGCTGAGTGAAGGTTCAGGGGTCAGGTCAATATAACTCTGACTATGATTCACTTGTCCTTATCTAATTTGGTACTATCTGCCAAGGCTGCCTATTTACAAGGTCTACGACTACTCAAGCTGGTAGATTTCCACAAAAGCTACCTGTTTACAATAATTTATAGACAACTGTTTCAGTGTTTTTCCATAGAGACCCAAGACTTTGTGTTAGCAGGTATGTATGTCAGGCCTATTGCTGATTTTAGGCTTATGGCTGATTTTAGACCTTCAGTGTATGCGCAGGGCTGCCCCTGACATCTCCTCCCTTCTCCAAGTATAGAAGGACTGTGGCGATTCTAATCTTGCCAAGGCAGGGATAGAGGCCTGACCTCCAGTAATTGAAGGAGACCTTGTAATGGCTCCAGTCCTCCTGTTGTTGTCCAGTGAGGCATGAGAACCATACCCGTCCTGATGTCTTTTTCCTGGAGAGGGGATACTTTTGACATCAACCACTATGCAGTCAGGCTTGTTCTAAGTGGGATACCTACTAATACCAGTTATTTTTTCCTCAGTCATGTGTGTGTGTGTGTGTGTGTGTGTGTGTGTGTGTGTGTGTATTCCTTCTTTTTATTTAATCATTTTTTTTACACTCCAGATTTTATTCCACTCCTGGCCCACCCTCCAACAATACCAATTATTTCTAAACAGGATATTATACTAAGACCAATTCTTGTTAGTTATACAACTTAAATATCAGGGTTTTTATTTATATGTATAGAATGTATTGGGCAAACCAAATGAGTTCTCTTAATAGTAACAGTTCTCTTAACCAAAAGGATGCTAGCTTTCTGTGTTTTCCATAGGGAAGAACTGATGACTTTGACAGAGTTTAAGCCAACATGGTGTCCTACTGTTGTAGACCCTGCTCCACCCATCCCAAGTAAAAGCTTTGAGGATGAGGAAGCAAGCTTTGTAAGAGTTGTGTGATATTTTATTCATATTAATAAAGACCCTTCTGAAATGAAAGCATCACAGAGATGCAATTATTGAACTACACCTTTTAGCCTTGATTCTAAAACACGAGCAATCAATAGTTGGTATTATCTTATTGTTCATTAATGTTCAAGGCCTATTAGTTTCTCAGGCAGAGCTTTTTTGTTTGTTGAATATTTTTAAGATTTGTTTTTAATTGTACCTTTATGTAAATGTCTGTGGGTGAGTTTTTGCATGTGAATACAGGTGCTGGAGGAGACCAGAGTCATCAGGTCCTGTAGAATATGAGTTATAGTCAGTTATTAACTGCTCTACAGAGATAATGGGAATCAAACATGAGTCTTCTTAACCACCAAGTCATCTCTCTAGCCCACAGGTTGTAATTTTAGTACTTTTCTAAAACCTAATTTACTTATGCCTCTCAGTTCTATACATTTGCTTGTTTCACAAAACAAGTTTTCTGCTTTAATGGACAGTTATATTGCTCTATCATCATTAAGACCTTCTAACACTACATGAAATTTGGATGAAAGTCATGATTTACAGTCTAGTCACTTTAAAACCCAGAAAAGAGAAGTATATTTTTGTTAACTGAACACCTGCTTTCCACAATAGTAAGGTTATCAATATTATTTTAGAATGTTCCTGAACACTTACGCTAATAAATTATAAATCCCCACCATAAATCCCAATCCATCGCTGCTGTTCTTCTGTATGCTCCTTTGTATATATTTATTTCATAAAATACCAGATTCAGGTCAACGAATGTGAATGGAACAAAACCAAGAAGACAGGAAAACGGGGAGCTTTCCAATCCTTAAGGTTTCTAAAGTTCTTCAAAATAGTCCAAGCAGGAGAATAGTGAGACCTATGGCACATGTCAGGCAGAGAATCTTGACAAATAATTCAATTAGTTGAGAACATTACATTGTTTTAACCTTGTCCTGGTTCATTGCAATGTGAGTGTGACATTAGAAACAAAGTTATTAACTCATTGGTGGTATAAAATGATAACCTCACCATATTCTCATCAATATACGGCATTGACAGGCTATACCTCTCAGTTCTGTATAATTATGATGATGAGAGATAACAGGAAGCAGACTGGTGTTTTGTTGTTGTTTTGTTTTGTCTTTTTTTTTTTTTTTGGCATAGAGTTGCTTTAAAGGGAACAAAATATTTATGGAGAATAAATGAAAACCACTCATACAAATTATTTAAAGAGTAAGTCTAAAAGTTAGTTTTAAAAGGAACAGAAAAGGAAGTCTAAGGACTGATGTCCAGGAGAACAGAAAGGAGAGAGCCACGCAGGCAAATACATAAACACACCGAAAAAGGAACATGTGCCCTATCAATGGAATCTCAGATGTGTTCAGAAAGACCCAGAAAATAATATAACCTGGAGAAGGTGATAGGCAATTCTAGGGAGCACACTTATGTCTGCTAATGAGGAGATGGAAGATGCTGCTGGTAAGGTTGGAAGACACGAGGCAGCTTGGCTACTTAGAGCAGTACTTGCAATCTTCATTTGGAAGTATCTATTAAGAGGAGAGTTCCCAGGGGAGATGGTAGGACATCCCATTCTACCCTCATGTGCCCTTGGGGATGTGGCCAATGTACCTTCTTCCTTTGTACTCCTGCAGCTTCTCCATCTGTGGCCCTCATTTGGCTCTTAGGACATATTGCCTTGTATTGTTCCTTATTTCCTTAAAAGCTGGTCTTCATCCAAACAGCCCATAAGCTCCTTAATGACTGCTTTATAATGTCTGCCCCAATGTCTGCCTTACATACATTGCCAGGGTAGTTAACAGGCCAGAGGTAGCAACAGGAGAAGTGGCAGTAGAAACAGCGAATACTGTGCTTTGCTAAGGACTCTATTCCCTATTTCATTTACCTACCATCCCATAATAACTATTAGTATCTATCATTATCTTCCATTTAAAAGTGAAATACAAAACAAACAAACAAACAAAAAATTTCAGAGAAGTTCAAAAGCTTGGGGCTGGAGAGACCAACTCAGTGGCTATGTGCTTGCTGTGCAAGCATTAGATCCAGAGCTAAGGTCTGCAGCACCATGTAAAAGCCAGACACAATAGCATCTGTAGTCCTATCATGGGAGGGAAGAGACAGGTGGACCCAGGAATCTTTCTATCTAGCCAGTCTAGCTTAAATGGTAAGTTCAGTGAGAGACCTTGTCTCTAAAAATAAAATGGAGACTGGTAAAGGAAGACACACAATGTTGATCTCAAGGCTACACAGGAAGCACACATAGGCAAGCATAAGTGCATGCATGCATGCATACATGTGTACACACGCATACAGAGTTCAACAGCTTGTCTCTACCCATGTAGCTTGTATTTGACAGAGTTAGATTTTTTTTGTCTAAGACTTTCAGCTCTCCACTACATAGCTTTAGTTGGAAGGGTTGACATTCACTATTTCCTTTCCGTTTTTGTAACAGATATATAAACTCTAAACGAGGAGGACCTTATCACCATGTGCAGGGCAAGTTACTCATGTCTGTCACTAGAATCTTCTGTTGTCCTGGGTCTTGTAATTTGTCACCAAAGCAAAGTCCCTTATGTCCAGGGGAAGTGTGAGGTCACAGCAGCCCTGAGAGCTTGTGGGCCTTAAAAAGCATGAGATTCTAACCAGCATAAATCATTCAGAAAATGTCTGTCAAGCAGACCACCCACTGAAGCACAGACCAGAGGCCAGACAGCAGGATCAGATAAAAATAGGCATGTGATTGACTCTGAATTTCCTATTAGCATAGTTTAATCCTTTTAGTTTAAGTATATACCAGATACATAGAATAAAGCATATAGTAAAAGACTTTTTGTTCAAATCTGAAATCTTCTTTTAATTACACATCTTGCATTCATGTTTGTTAAACCTGATACTCTTAAGACAAGAGCACAATTCCTGTGGTGTAGGGAAGAAATATAATTCTGAAATAAAGTATGAAAGAAGAGTGAAGGGAAAGAATATTTCAGACATCTTTTGAAAACTCAAGTCTTTGATGCCCAACATGAACTACATGCTTTGTAGAGTGAGAAGAGATTTTTGGTTTGGTTTGGTTTGGTTTGGTTTGGTTTGGTTTGGTTTGGTTTTAGTTTTCTTCCATTTTGTTTTGTGTTTGCTTGTTCATTCTTCTCTCATGCAATACATCCCATCTGCAGTTTCTTCTCCTTCCATTTCATGTTGTCCTCCTCCACCTCCCCTTTCTACTGCTCCTCTGTTTTCCTTCAGAAAAGATCTGGCTTCCCCTCGATATCAGCTGAACAAGGCATAACAAGATGCAATATTAGTTAATTTGTTAATTAGTTAATTAGTTAATTTGGTGAGTCAGGTTCTCCTGATGTCCTCCATCTCCTCTAACTCCGACAATCTTTCTGCCTCACTCTCCCATGCAGAAATTTATAAAATCTTGGTGTGGATTAAATATGTTTGTGTAAAGTAAGAACTACTCCACTAAGCTACACTCTTGTATTTTGTTGTTATTGTTTGTTTGGTTGGTTGGTTGGTTGTTGTTGTTATGAACAGTGAATTACTCAATTGCTGAAAAAAAAAGATGCAATATGACTCTCAGAGCTACCAGGATCTAAACCACCAACCAAAGATTTCACATGGAGGGACCCATGGCTCCAGCAAGCTGCAGAAGTAGCAGAGGATTGTCTTATCTGGAAACAATAGGAGGGGAGTCCCTTTGTCCTATGGAGGCTTGATGTCCCAGCATAGGGAGATGCTATGTTGTTGAGATGGGAGTGGGTGGGTGAATGGGGAGCACCTTCATAGAGACAAGGGGAGGGGAATGGGATGAGGGCTTGCAGAGTGGAAACTTGGAAGGGGACAACATTTTAAAATGAACAAATAAGATAACCAATAAATAAAATAATATAGAATAAAATAAACAGTATAAACCTTTATATCAAGAATGCACAGGGCAGCCCAGTAAGAGAAAGAGTCTCAAGAGCCAGCAAAAGAATCATAGATACCTCCTTCCTACTGCTAGGAGTTTTTAAACTACACAACCACAGTTTGTTTGCAGAGGACCACAGTTTTTAGTGTAGATCATAATAATTTTTAAATATTCCTAAATTCTCTAGCAGCATCACCAGTCTGTCTTTCATGCACACGTGTGTACACAAACACACACACACACACACACACACTCACACTCACACTCACACTCACACATGCACAAACTTGGAAAACAATGTGTTGAACCTTCCCCCATACAATAACTTAATGTAACTTTATAAGCTTCTCAGGCAGATATCGTAAATGGCAATAATCATTCCTTCAATTTCTCTCAGCACTTTTCTCTCTCTAGTCTTTAATAGAATTCCCAAGGGGTTTGAATAGAAAACAACTTTGAAAGCCCTCAAGCTGGCATTCCTCCTTTGGGAAAGGCTGCTCTTTGCAAGCACAAGGAGATTTGTCTGCACCCATGTCTCAGTCTGCATTCTGTTCTCTGTGTCTGGGTTTCTATAGACAGTAGTTGTCAGAAATGAAATGTACTCTCTTACCAAATCCAGGCAGCACCCCAGCACCCAGGCAAGGGCTTCAGGAGCCCAAGTATTCTCACAAGTGAAGGTAACCAGAATGTCTTCTCTCCAGCTATGATTTCTGAGTCCTGAGAACGTGACTCATTCCTTGGCTTTTCTCTCTTTTTACCTCTGTCTCTTTCCCAGGGATCTCCTTCACTGGACCTTTAGTGTTTTGGACTAGGACACTGCAATTCTGTTCTGAGAGTCACATCATTAGGAAAAAGATCCTAGGTCAAATATTTACAACATGGAAATATTAATGATGGAGGAGGGAGTTAATACCCCAAATCCATATTTATTTGATCATCTCGATAGTGTCTTCTTTTTACTCTTTAAAAATTATTATTAAATTACTATTAGTAGTAGTAGCAGTAGCAATAGCAGTAGCAGTAGCAGTAGCAGTAGCAGTAGCAGTAGCAGTAGCAGTAGCAGTAGCAGTAGCAGTAGCAGTAGCAGTAGCAGTAGTAGCAGTAGTAGTAGCAGTAGTCAGGGTCTTATGTAGTCTAGGCTGGCCTTGAATTTAGTATGTAACCAAGGATGATAATCTTCTGATCCTCTTGACTCTTCTTTCACGCTGAGATAACAGGTAACCATGCATGGTTTATGCAGTGCTAGGAATGAACTCAGGGCTTCCTGCATGCCTACTAAGCACTCTACCTAATAACCTAAAACCTCAGTCATGAAAATGATTAAAAGTGATGTTTTGCTTAATAGAAGGGTCTTATCTACTCCATGTTATATCTATAGAGGGCCTGGTTTCCTCCTAAAGTTCACCATTTTGTAAAGTAAGTCATTCGTGATGGCTTGTCTTCATAATCATAATGCTGGTCTATGGAAGTTTTCTGTGTCATCATCTAAATGAATCTCATTAACATCAGCACCTCTCAACAGAAAGTGCCATGTTTTAGAAGAAATCCTGTAGATCATGAGTCAAATCTGTTCTATATTTGTGTCGGTATTCCATGCCATTGATCTCACCAAGAGATATTAAATCCAACCTGCCAGCATTCTTTTTGGTCACTTACTTTCTCAGAAAAGAAACAATCAGTCTTACAAATTTAGGGGGAAAAAAACCAAACAAACAAATTGTAACTGAAAGCAAATACCACTTAAGTAGTAAAACAATGTTGATTGAATTTCATAAAAGACTTTCTAACTGCTGGGGATGAATGCCTATGATTGGAAGCCGCAGCAAATGTGAATGCAAACATTTACTGGCGAGATTAGTTTTGTCCTCATATAATTTTAGTGTTTCAAAATCAAATTTTGCTGCTAAGTTATAAGGTTGACCAGATGCTGACTTTGAAACATTCTGAATTCTTGCTTTAGAAGATATTTTGTTTAGTGATGATTTGCTTGGTGGTTGTATTTCCTGATGACCAGCAAGCTTCCTAAAGGTTCTGAAGTTTTATTGAGCATTAAACATTTAAAAACACATCAAAGTTTTGATATAATCAGTGCCACAGCCCATGTGTTGAACAGTAGCTTTGTTCTAAGGTAGTTAAATTATCCTAGAGTCCGGGAATGTCACAGGACTGTCTGGGAACTGTGAAGAATGTCATGGATCTGAGCATGAAATATTTTTTTGACATACATGTGTTTTTTATCCCATGCTGAATGAATCCAGTATTATTTTCTCTTACAAATTGGCTGTAGTTTACATTTTACTGTAAATTCCATCCAGAAGGGAAAGAGGGGGGACAAAAGCCAACACTGGAATCTTACAGGGCTCCTGGGTATTCATGCTGGAGGACACACACTCCCCAAGGTCCAAATATTGATCCTTCAGTGGGTCACTTTGGATTCTCCTTTTATTACATACCTGCCCTGACCTTTAACCTTCTCACTTACGTACATTCCCACTAGAAAGAATAAGTGTCAATGCCCAAACTAAATAAAATAGTTAAGGTTTTTTTTTATGTGTTTTTAATGAGGAAGTATGAAGCATAGTAGAAATTACTGTCAAATGACATTACATGGTTATGGGTTTTTTTTTTCAAAATATTTGCATACATAAGGAGACACAGATGAACCGTGTTATGAATGAGCTATGACATATGCCATAGGAAAGCACAATGGTGAAATGAATATGAAGGTAACACTGGAACAGGATGCTGTATCAAAGAATGGACATAGGTGCCTTCATTCAGATATTTTGGGGATCACTTTTTTGCCTGTTTTAACAAGTATCCATGCTTGCTATTTGTATGTATGCATGTGGACATATTCTTTGTGCATCTCAGTGAGTCAGTACATCTCTGTTGAGTCTGTCCAATCAGGGTCTGCTATCTGCTATGATTCTGTGTCTTCAGATTAGATCAAATGAAGAAACTGGAACCAGTAACATGTGCTACATCTGCCAATTACCCCCAACTACTTTATAATGAGGTAAGTAGAAAGATAAGTTGCCACATCCTCTATGCCTTTATATCTAATATTTATATCCGGTGCTGTTACAAGAACTTACGTGAATAAAGACACAAGTTACTGAATTATTTATACAACATTTCTATTAACTTATCAGAATATATTTTGTAAATTACAAATACTTTCCAAAAGCCTAAAATCATTTAGACTAATTAGTACATTATCCAATCTGTGTAATTGATTTTTAAATGAATAGGTCCCTAAGTGAGTTTTGGATGCCCTATAATAATTAGTTTCTAATAAATGGTATAATAAATGAGTGATTAATGCATCTACATAAAAAGCAGTTGCTAGACATTTTGGCCAATTGAAACGCCAGCACACTGGTTCAGATAGTCCCCTAGAATGCTAAGCATTACTAAAGGCTAAATGCCATTATGACAAGCTACAAATTTTATACTCAACCACCTTTGAGTCTTAGGTCATGATGTGAGTAGTAATTTACCTTAATAAATATTTTCCCTTTAAATATAAGCCTCACTCAATTTGAATGGAGTGGATGGGGTTCTAGATGTGAAGTTTCCTGGTGACAGTTCAGTGACAGAGTTTCCATAGTTTCCCTTAAGAAAGGAGACCATTCTGTTAAAAGTTGTTTACAGAAGTTTCATGAAGTGTGTGTGTGTGTGTGTGTGTGTGTGTGTGTGTGTGTGTGTGTGTG
>JANHMN010000004.1:121166302-121206302 GCA_030674055.1 Rhabdomys pumilio
GTGTGTGTGTGTGTGTGTGTGTGTGTGTGTGTGTGTGTGTGTGTGTGTGTGTTGGGGTTGTTTTCCAAGTTGATTGGAAAAGGCACTGTCTTTTAAGTTGCTATGTGGCTGTGTCCAGGAGAATTCCTGCTCACTTGCCAAATATTAATCTTCAGCACTTAGTGTCTTTGGCTCAAACCCAACCTTAGCATCTCAGAATCTGTTAAGTTTTCCATCTTCTAAGAGGCAAATCAAAGCTTGAGAGCTATTCTGACATACTTGGTGCAAATGGAAGCAGCTGAGCAGAAAATGCAAGAAAAAGGAACAAAGTTCTAAGGAGTGACTGCACAGTTATTCAAGAATCTCTGTTGTTTATCCACATGCCAAAATGCCCCATAGTTTTCAGGAAATGTGTGCTATTGGTTAGCCTTGTACCGCTAATTCTTGATGTTTTGGGTAATAGATTCCAGGCTTCCTTTGGGGGCATTCCTTCTGAACCATTTGGATTAAGCTTGGTGGCACTGTCAGTCAAGGAATTCTGTCCTTTCCCTGTCCATGTGGCAGGCACATGAAACAACCTCTCCCTTTAAATATAAATCATGTGTCAGATGAATGGAAGGGCTATGTTTGTGTGTCTCAGTCCTGCAGTCCTGCCTGCTAACCCTGACAAGCTATCCCCTGCATCACACTGTTTGTGCTCCCTGCCTGGCTCCTGCCCTCTCTTCCGCCTGGTTCCAGCCTCTGCTTTGATCTTAGAATTTTTCCCAGATTCTTGGGACAAATTATGTATTCTTTTTAAAACAACTAATTTCTGCTTCCTGCTGCTTATATCTAAAATCTCCAAGTGACAAAATTTTTCTTACCTTTTGTTTTTGAGTGGCTTAAAAAACATGTGTAGGAAAAATTAGTACTTAATAGCTTCTCTGAGGTAGCATAATTAATGATTGACCCAGGAAGTATAATTCAGACACAACCAGAAGAAAACAATAAAAACATCCATGTCTTCTGATACTCTCCACATCAACCAAATCTGTCAAGCACTGATATCTTAGATTCCTACTGTTGTGACAAACACCATAACCAAAAGCAACCTGTAGAAGAAAGAGTTTATTTCATCTTATAGTTTAGAAACAGTCCATCATCCAGGGAAGTCAGGGCAGGAACCCGAGGTGGGAAGTTGGAAGCAAGAACTGATGCAGAGGCCGTGGAGGAGCTCTGCTCACTGGTTTGCATCCCAGGGCTTGTTCAGCTTGCTTTATTATACCATTCAAGACCACCAGCCCATGGGTGGCACTACTCTCAGTGAGCTGGGTCCAACCATATGAATTCAAGGAAATAACCCATGCACTTACCTATTAGCCAATCTCATGAAGCCATTTGCCAGTTAAGATTCCCTCTTTTCAGATATGTCTAGGTTTGTGTCAAATAGACAAAAGCTACCCAGTGCAATTGGTCTAGTTAGTTAGTCCAACAAATCTCAGAATAATTTTAAACTAACTATTGCTTATTTGTAGTATTCCATGTCATATTATATTGAATTGTGACATACTTATGGGTTGCTGTACCTTGTACAATTTTTAGTTTAGTTGTCCCCAAGTCTTCCCTTTCACAATTGCTATATTCAATCTTTCTAAGGTGTTCTTTTTAGAAAGAGCTAGAATGATAGTCTTTCTCAGCAGCATGCATCTCTATTGTTTAATTTCACTTTGTTGTGTCCTCATTTTTAAAGAGGATAATAAGTTTCAAGTCTTGTGGGGATAAAGAAGAGTGTGTGGCAAGCCTTGCTTTTTCATATTGTGTAACTCCAACTTATGTGCAGGTACACAGATTCTATTTGTACTGGTTTGTATGAGTTTGAACCTCAAAAGACAGAGGACTCTGGTAACGTTCGAAAACGTATCTGTTGTTGTTTCAGAATAGTTTCTTGCCATACTTGTCATGAATTTTGATTATTTAAGGGGTCAAAATTCACTATTTGGAAAGTGACATTCTTATTCCATCTTCTGAATCTTCTTCCTGATCAAACACAGGAAAGGGCAGATTTGTTGAGTTTGATTGTTGGAAGATGAGTATATATCTGTGAGTCTTTCTAACCCCGAGGTCCTTTACACCCAAAGCATCTGCGAAACACCTGTCAGGGGCATGGAGCGCTGACTAGAGCTTGTGTTTGCAGTCATCCTCCTCACAGAAGTGATTCATTAACCTATGGCTGATTTGCCATGACTAAGACAAAATGGATATTCTACTTATATATTCTGAGTCAATGTTTTTAGGAACACAAACACCAATAACAGTATGATTGGGCTCCAGGTGAAGCCTCTGGCAAGCACCTCTAGGGCAGAAGGTTTGCACATTTCTTCACAGCAAATTTCGTTTCCTAACCATATTTGGCTGTTCTCATTACTTGGTGTTTGAGCACTGGATCACTTGGGAACACAGAGAGATGAGCCAGAGAGTCCATGGGAAATCATGCTGGGATTACAGCTTTGACCAAAAATGATGAGTTTGCACACACGTAATAGAAAAACGCCCAATTATTCCCTTGATAACCCTTTCTAGTATCTCGTATATATAACTTCCCTGTATTGTAGGGTTCCGGGTTCAGTCTGAGCTGGGAACTTAAGATAGTCCCAGTCTCCAAGATACTATTTTCCAATAATATTGACTTAGAAAGGAATCAAACTCAGAATGGAGACCTGAGATTTTCTGCTTTAACACCTACCCTGTAATGTATTTAGACTCAGAAACTCTTATTCTCCCTCTTTCAAATGATTAGTTTGACGATGAGTTACTATATTATACTGAAATAGCTCTTTTAACTGTAATTCATTCAACTAATGTAAATTATAATTTTCCCATTAATCTATATACATTTCAAACCTGATTTTAGTGAAGTTTAATGAGGAGGTTGTTTCTTGTAATGCCTAATAAATGCAATCAAAATAACACTTAATGGTAATGTTGGGTAAAAGCCACATGTAATCTACTTATAAAATTCTTCACCATTAAGAAAGCAACTTAAATAATAAACATTAAATAAAATTAACATAAATACATAATCATTAATCAAATAATCAATGTTATTAATATAACGTTTAAGGACTGAGGTATTATGAAGCAAGCCTGGGAAATGTTTATCAGACCTTACCTGAAACTGCTGCAGCTGAGCTGACCTCTATGTACTTAGCATCCAATGAATGACCTTGAACAGTCGTGGGACACAGATGCGCAGAGCAGAGGTATCCAGTCTGGAGCTGGGGTTGCTCTGCATGCATTGATCTGATTCCACAGCTTCTATATCATGTTCATTCAAGTCGCTCTTTTTATAATACCTCAGCTGCCCCAAATCCAACCAATTCAACTGGACAGGTGAAAATATCCTGAGGCCAGTCTTCCTCTCTCCCGTACATGTCTACTATACTCAAGCAAAGAAATCTCTCTATTTTCACACTCTCTAAACCCAACACAAATGGCAACCTCAAATTCAGCACGGTGAGGAAGAAACAGATCTGCGCAGATTCTAATTTCACCTTGGCTGTATAGACACAGGAGACATCAACAACTCCATGTGCAACAGTACTGAAGGGGATGTGAAGGGTTGGCAGATGAGCAATGCCAATCTTAAACCTAGTGGAGTTCTATGTATGTGATGAAGAGAGATAAAATCTAAAAGGGAACCCAATTTCCCCAAATGTGGGACACACAACACTACCTTGAAATCAGGAAAGCTTTTGTCGTGAAGTAAGAAAGGATGTGGAATGCAGACTTTGTTTTCATTTGGTTCATTGTGTAGATAAAACTGTATACAGAAGGCATCTGAAACTGTCCAGGATTCTATGTACTAAGTCCCGAATGAACCCTTCCAGAGACACTAATTCAACATGATGCTTCTAGACAAGCTTCACCTACATTAGGCTCTTACCAATCTCCTTGGAACTACATCCTTTTCCCTCTCAAATCTACCACCACATTACATTTGATACTATACTTGGTCTTTGATTAGTGATTGAAAGGTGCTGGGACAATGATGGATTGGAACCACATCCAGCCACCATAAATCTTATCAAGTGGTCAGCATTTCTCATCACCTGTTTTCACCCAATGGCAGGACCAGATTCATTTAGCTCAACTGGTTATGAAGAGTAAAGTAGCATTCCCCTCAACTAATTTCAAAATGCTGGGTTTTATTATTTTATTTTTATGTTAAGCATTTTTTTTCAAATTTAAAATACAGTCTTTAGTAAGACTAAAATCGCAAATCTTAAAATTAGAAAACTAAATATGTGGAAGACTGAAAACTGAATTAAGCATTCAGAATTGAGTACCGTGACTCTTTCTACAAAACCTTACAAGAAAACAACAGACTGCAGTAGCTTCCTGTGGGACACTTTCTGCTACTGGTTAATATTCCAATGATCGGAAGCTGACCCTGACACAGAAAATAGGGTGGAATCTGCAGGAAATGTACCACAATTGTCTCTACATACAGAAAGCTGTGAAAAACATAGATGCTTCCTGTATTTCTTATGCTCACAATATCACACACACTGAGGGTCACATGCTCCAATATCTAAAGGTCACACTAATCTTGATATCAGTCACTCTCTCCATCTTAACAAGTCTGCCCAGGAATAATCAGATCTCAGAGTTCCAAAGTCACCATGTTCATTAGTAAATGCTTTCCCTCTTCATCATACCTGATTGTATAGTCTGTTTTTCTTTATATTTTGAATCATATTAGCTTATCTTCTTGTGGAATTAATCTACATTGAACACAAGCTATACATAAAAGCAACAAATGTCTGAAAGAGAATTAAAGATAATTTTTCATTAGTTTACACCTAAGACCTTATTTCCAGGGAATAAGCTTATATAAAATATTTTATTAAGTATTTGAGAATTTCATATATTGTATTTTAATCAATCTAACCCCCCCACCCCTTTTCCTCCTAGACCCGTCCCCACCTCAATAACCATCCAACTTTTTGCTCTCATTCTTTTATTTATATTTTTCAGTGTACCGCTATCCATTGGGGTGTGTTAGACCTATCTGGAACCATATCTATAAAGAAAACAAACTTTTCCTTTCCCAACAGCTGTCAGTTTCCAACAGCTTCTCAGCTAGGGGTTGAGATTTTTGTCAAACTCTTCTCTCCATGCTAGATTTTTGTCTGGCTTGAGCTTGCACATATCTTGGGTGTGATGTCACAACAGCTGAGTTCACTTGTGTAACTCCTATAGTTTCCATAGAATATGTTTTTGTTTGTTTGTTATTACTCACTGGCCTTTATGCTCCTTCTGTTTTCTCTTCCAAACTGCTTTTAAATCCTTGAGAGGGAAAAGGCTGATACTGATGCTCACTGGTGGCTGAGAACTCCACTCTCACTTATTCACTGAACCTTGAACAGTTGTGGGTCTCTGTCTTGGTTGCCATCTACTGCAAAACTAAGCTTCTCGGATGAGGTTGGAAAGATGCACTAATCTATGGGTATAATGAGAATTCTTAGGGGTAAGTTTTGTACTATATCCCATTAGTAGGTTCTACCCAAGGGCCCTTGATCTGTCTAGCCTCAGATTCTTGTCTCTGCTTACTGTGCTAAATATGGGTTCTATCTTGTGAATTTGACCCTACATCCAAACACCCTGAAGTAGCTGGTTACTCTCATGACAATGGTGCCACTATTATACCAGTGAGTATAACTTGTCAGACAGACACTGTAGCACACAAGGTTCATGGCTAGATAAGATTGATGTTGACTTTATTCCTCCAGTAGCATGCAGAAGCTTCTTAGAATAAATATAAAAATATAAATATAAATAATATATAGAAAATATAGACATAGATATAGATATAAATATAAATAAATATAAACATATACAAAAAGTTAAAATGGAGTTACCTTGTAATAGAAAAAAAAATACTTTGACCTGACATCACAGTCTAACAAATAAAACGGCCAGTGTCAGGAATGGGTTGCCTCTATCGGAGTTCCAATGTAGTTACATAGACTCTCATATATTGTAGATTGTTACCATTGCTCTTGGTTAACTTTAAGACTTCTGAGTAAGATTGTAGCTGAAGACATCAAAACTGTAAGGAACTTATACTTCAGGAGTAATATTGTTGCACACACTTTAATTTTTACATTTTAGAAAATCAAATCATTCAATTGGGACACTTTTTTCATTTTTATGATATCACATGAATATAAAATAAACAGAAGTAACATTAATTCTAATCTAATAAAATAGTATAAACAAGTTATAAGTTATAATACAAGTTAGCACTATTTAAAGTTCTGGAAGAAATGCTGCAAACAGAGTGGAGAATAGACATGTGATTGTTTTTTTTTTCTTGGTGGAAGTTGACAATCCTAAGATTGACTCTAGAGAAAGAGGTCTCACTCTGTAAGCAGAGTTTGGGGGCCAAAGCCAAGATTCTAGATGAGGTCATCTGCCTCTGCACAGCAGATGAGCAATGATGAAAGGCAGAAAGTGAGATGTCATCAGTGCACACACTTGGGAAGAACAGATAAGCGGTCCAGTGGTTCAAAACCGTCTTTAGGACATGGATACGATCTTCAGGTTTAAACAGGGGAAGAAGCGGGTGTGGGTAAGAAGTACACACAGCTAAGTAATCTCATCAATATATGATCTCCTCTGTCTCTGTATCAGTCCCACCCACCAATTCCTCAGCTCTGGTCTTGAACATAGTCTGAAGAGGGATAAGACAGTTTAGTGGGCTGAGTCAAGCAAATCTCTGAGCTAAAGCAGAAGACTGAAATGAAAGCCAAGATGCTGGACTGCCATCCTACCGTTAGTTACCATGTGAGTCCAAGGAAGGAGTTACTGTTTGTTTAGTTGTTTTTTGTTTTTTGTTTTTTGTTTTTTGTTTTGTTGTTGCTGCTGTTGTTGTTTGATTGTTTGTTTGTTTTTGTTTTCTTATTTTTTGCAAAAGCATTTTCTAAGTGCCTGGTAAGTTTCACAGTGGATAATTCATTTTATGAAGAAGGGACTTGGGTCAATCACCTAAGACAACAGCATAGCAGCAAGGGGGACTGTCCTTGTTACTCTGATACAAAAAGAAAGCAGACTTCTATGACTTAAAGCTGGTGGGAGCCTGAAGCTGCTATGTCACTCCACTGGGACACAGAAAGCTGTCCACACTGACAAAGTTTGGCCTTGCTTGTTTTAGGACTGTCTTTTTTGCATTATTTTTTAAATACTAAAAATTTTTATTATAAATTTGCTTATATCTAAGTGTTAGTGATTTAGACTCCAAAGGAAAAGGGGGATTCTGTTTATCTCTTTAAAAATAGCTTCATATAAACACACACACACACAAACACACACACACACACACACCACATACATATATGAGCTATTTACAGTTCTGGAAAAACAAATTATATATAATTTGACAGGAAAGGAAAACAACTAAAGTCATTTCAGTTTAACATGAGTTTTGAATTATTTTCCCATTTAGAAATCATCTCATTAACTAAGTTAATAAGAAGAGGCATTAGAATTCTACTCTTATTCAGATAATTTAAAAACCCTTGACAGCTATTATTAAATGAAGGGACTATCACTCTATCAATCATGTGACAGAAAAGCTTCAGAACTTTGCTGAGGCAAATAAGCAATGCAGATTACTTAAAAGCTATTCCAGAGTTCATCATTTCTGAGACAAAGGCCCTGGCTCTTCCTTGATGTATCAAGAAAGCAAAGTCATTATGTACATACAGTAAGCAAGTGAATCCCTCCTTCAACACTTTGTCTCTGTCCAATTGGAGACTGAAATGTATATACATACTATAATCTTTTACATACAGAAAACATTGTGACACAATCACTCTCAAGAGATACACTTTCTTTTCTGCTACTAAGTCTTCATCTTTTCACTGTATTTAACGTCCTAAGAGATGATAAACGGCACCCATAAGAAAAACACAGTGTTTAGTGGAGTCTGGTGAAATTGCTCTTACCCAGCAGTTCTCATCTGAGAAGTTTCCCCCTCAGTATTCTAGGGCATTAGTTCCAGAAAATTCTCTAACCCTTGATCCTCTCATGCCCTGGCATATATCAACACACAAAACAGATGACTGCTCAAGTCTTTTATAGAAAAGACCTAATATCTAATATCTACCTGCGACCTGCACACATCTTTCTGTATACTTTTAAATCATCTGTACTCAGACCACTTACCAAATGTAAACTACTGGCCTGTTTGTTGTACAATACTTTTAAAGTGACTCTAATATTCAAATATACATTTTAAAATTTAATTTTATCTCTAGCATATTTGAAAATATTTATTTCTTTAATTTTATATATATGTGTGTTTTGCTTGCATGCTTCCATGAATACCATGTACATGCCTTGTGCCCACAGAGGTCAGAAGAAAGTACCAGATGGCCTGGAATCAAGTTATAGATTGTTTTAAGCCAGTGTATGGTTGCTTGGAAACAAACCTAGGTCCTCTGCAAGAGCAGTAAGTATTCTTCACTGCACAGCCATCTCCCCAGATCCTCTTTATAGTGGTTTTTATCTGAACTGATTGACTTAGACATTGAATCTTGAGATACAACAAGCCAATGTCTAGCTACTAACTCCATGATCATTTTACCCTTAGTGTCTCTGCCTTGTTCAATGTCTTCAAAGTAACTCCATTAACATTAATTGAATGGATCCTTAAACATCTGTCAAAGATGGACATCAGTATCCTTCCCTGAGCATATCCATGGTTTTGTTTGTTTGATGTACCAAGCTGTCAGATCCATTTGTCCACCTCCTTCTACTTTCCCATCTACTTCCAGACTGAAGGAGGTGGCTCATTCTAAGCAGACAGATAAAACGTCATGCACAGGTGATTTGCAAGGTGACCTGAGACAAAGCACTTAACCCAGCACAAGTGACAATTTTTCTGCAGCTTATCAGATGAATTCCCCATTGGGTTAGCTAGAAGATGGAGACCTGATGAATCAAGATGTGGTGGCAGAACATAGGGAAAGATCAATGATGAACTTCCATGACACCTAGTTGTTCTCCTGGCTGCGGTTAGCAGTCCTTTAGTTTCCCTGAATAACCTTCCACTTTCATTCTTAACCCCACCACTTTAAACAAACCTTCTTGCCTTTACAATATTTTAGATAAATCTCAAGACATGGTCACCAGTATAAACAAAACTAGTATTAGTTTCATAAAACTGGGGTACACATTTGGCACAACTTTTACCCCATGTGGACCCCATTCCTTTACTAGAATATTAAGGTGTCAATAAGAAGCCACCTATGAGGAGTCTGCTGGGGCACTCCTGCTGTGTGCCCTGTTGCATTATTCGCCATGCATGTGTACCTCATGGGGCACTGAACTCTACAACCACCTCCCATGCACGAGTAGTTTTATAAATATAAACACATTGTCCTGCCTCTTTGCTATTAAAAAAAAAAAAAAAGGCCAAGACAGGAGAAATAAACACAAGTAGGCAGCATTCAAGCTTAGCCCATACCCAGTGCAAACAAAGAACCTAACGGTCTCATCTCCACCAGGAACTGTCTCTAGTTCATGAACATTTGAATCCCACAGAAGTTTGGGAAGCTCTCATCCTGTGAGGTTTACAGGGATATCACCTCCCAGAATGTCCTGTTTCACTTGGCTAATTTCATGAGGTGTACTGCATCCCACTGTGGGGAAGAGAGAAAATTATCTCTCCCTCTCCCTCTCCCTCTCCCTCTCCCTGTCTCTGTCTCCCTCTCCTTCTCTCCCTTTCCCTTTTCTTCTCTCTTTCACCCCTCTCCTCCTCGCTGCCCCCCCACATACACACATGTATGTCTCTCTATGGATAGTTCTATGGATATCTGAGCTACTAAGCAAACTGGGCAGTGAGAGTTGACATACATTACTTAGATGTCAAGCAGCAATCAGCTACATTTTGCTTATTAGCATTGATGGGATTTACAAGACTACATCTAAGGTAATTACTTATATTTATTTAGAAGTAGTGTAGATGGGATAAGATGTGGTTTATTGACACTCCAAGTCAAAGACTGGAAATAGAACGTGGCAGGTGCATCTTAAAATAACCCCTTACCACTAGAACGGAGAAAGCCCTTTTTATTATGAAGAATAAATACAAGAGGAAAGTAGGCTGCACAGAGCCCAGAGCTCCTTAGGTTCTATACAAAGAGAAAGGCTGTTTCAACAGAACCTACCCATAGAGATGTCTCTATTAGCAGTGTGCTCTGTTGTTTTGTTCACCTTACTTTATTCAACCAAAAGACCAAACTATGGCCATGTTCTGAATCTTCTATCATGTGCTAAAATATTATCTACCTCATGCCAGACTGTCCTCTCAAAATCATTTGAACAGTAAAGTTAATCAGGCTGAGTTGGTTGTTTCCAGTTGTCTCTTGCTGTTGGTAGAAATATATAATAAATATAAAAAAGTCAAACATGAAAAGCTACATATTACATGATTGTACTTCTTTGAAAATGCTGAAAAAAAAAACAGTAAATATAAAGAGTAACTTGGTGATTGCTGGGAACCGGGACAGATTGGGTATGAACATTTGGACTCCCAAAAGTTGTGGAAATAAATTATGTTAATAGTTGTCCAAATTTGTAACTGTAGTTGAGATAAGTGGTTGTCATATTTAAAGTGTATATTGAAGTGGAAATGTAAGGGTTCTTTAGAAATTCAGTTGTGTTGGATGGTGTTTTGCTGGGGCAAACGCGTAAAGAAATGTTTTCCTGAAGTGGACACAGGTGAAAGGCCAAGGTAGACTCATGAAGGAACATTTGGCTGAAGTAGAAACAGGTATAAGAATATTCTGCTAAAGCAAGCATGTGAAAGGACACATGATGAATGAATGAATGACTAGCAACACACATGTATTGGTCCTCCTTACTGCAGAGTTGAGTCTCATTTGTCATGACTCCATAGACAGAAATATGCCTAGAAACTTCTGTTGGTATGCTGTAGCTTTTTGCTGCTTCTGTGGACGCGGGCTGATTGGCAGAGTGATGTTAGCTGAGACCGATGCATGTGCTGAGGCAAGACCCATGGAGAACACATGATGTTTGGAGGGAGTATGCCACACAGACAGTGACAGAGGCAGAGCTAGCCTTGCTTATAGAGCTAGCTGTGCAATGCTTGTTGGTTTCTCATCTTCACTGATCTTTGCTTCTCTCAGGGAAGCACAGCTGAGAACTTCTGGCATTCCAGCTGGTCTCTCCTGCTGACTCATGCAAAGGCCTGGCTGTCTCTGCCAGGTAGTGCCACCACTACTGATCCATGCTTGCTATCCTGACTCTACCAAATGGGACAGCTGGCTTATCCTTAAAGTGCTTGTGCGTAGATCGAGCTACTGCTGCTGACTCCAGTGAGCTGAACTGCTTGCTGATTTCCAGACAACACAGACAGGAGTTGCTCCAAACAGCCCTTTCTAAACAGGTCCACTTCTCCTGTATCTTTTGTTTTCCACTACCTCTGGTGGGTCTAAAAGGGAGGTTAAAGCATTTAAGAACCATCATTAAAAGTAGGCTTTGAAAAAAATTAAAGCTACAATATGTAAATACTATTTTCCATTAGCTATTAAAGAAAAAAGTATAGCATTCAACCTAAGCAACGTAGAGATCCCAGTGAGGGGACAATGTGCAGGAAATGACTTGTGAGAAATCACTCAGAACAGGCCCTTTCTTTTGGCAGCGTTTTTTATCTCATCATTTCAAATGAATGTCCAGGATGTATTGGTTAATCTGCATTATCTTCTCTTCACACATTTTTGGGGGTCCTTCCAATTTGTCAGCCCTGTGGCTTTAGTATCTTGGCTCTGACCATGCCAAAGGAAACTCGAAGACAGTATCGAGTCAAACAGTTATTAAGCTGTATACATCAGAAGCCTGTTCATTTCCAAAACCCTCAAAGTTCCTCAGAGACAAAGGGCTACTGGTATGTGGGACTTGGGCTACCCACGGGAAGGTGACACTTGATATGAAGGCTAAGGAGATGACCACACAAGGGGCTCCAGCATAGGCATATGTGTGTTCTGGAGCCTGTGCTCCATACTCTGGGTGAAATTTTAGCATCATGATCAGGATGGGCAGCTATCTGACAGAGTAGTTCAGTTTCCATTTTGCCTTTGCTGCAGTTCTTTATTTTAGTCTCAAGTGGTTCTTGGGTCATGGCCAGAGCCTTATCTGGAAAGGCCTGTTGAGTTCATGCATGTACTGTTTAGCACAATAAAGCAATCGGAAATTACAGATCATGAGAAGTGAGTGTAACTGTATGTGTGTGGCAGTTTGAACAGGAGCCCACATAGGCTCAGGTCGGTTCCCAAGTTGTGGTGCTGTCTAGGGAGGAAGGGAGCCTTGCTACGGAAGTACATCACTAGGAGGAAACCAAGTTTAAAGCCTTGGCCCACTTCTAGCTTACTCTCTGGGTTTCCTGGGTGATAAAGATGCTCAGCCAGCCTCCCGCTCCTGCAGCCTGCTGCCATGCCTTCCTCCCCATTGTGGACTCTCCTTCTCGAGCCACAGGCCAAAACCAACTCACTTATCGGTGACTTGCTCATGGTCGGTGTTTTGTTATAATAACAAAAAAGCAACTAATAACATACTTGGGCTTTGGGGCTTTCTCCATTCCTTCAAAACTTTAGAAAAACGCAAGTAGAGGACTTGAGAATGATTGTCACGATGAAAAACTAGGCGAAACCCAACCCTGGTATTTTAGAGATGGTCTTCTGTGTGTCTTCTAGCTGTTTGTGTGGGGATTTCTGTAAATTAGGCTGATTTACTTAGAAAAGTGCACTAAATCCATACACATATCTCTGCCTGCATAGCTGTTACTGGGAATCTGAACACTATAACTTAGTAGACATCAAAAAAATCTATTGCGGGGACTTCAGGGGCATCTGACCTGGCTCATAGCCACCTTGTGTGTAGAGTTTCCTAGCACATGTTCACAGGCTGGTGAACACCAAACACATGGGTTTCTTTGGATAGTGGCATAATGGCCTTTTCTTTTTTGATTATTTATGCATTAGTGGTGCACCATGGAGACGGTCTTATGCAGAAGAGTTATTATTTGCTAATTTGCTGCTTTTAAAATACATGGCACACTATCTATTATGTGTCATGCATTACAATCACAACAACAGATTAATTAATCACCAGCACCCTATTTTGTACCGATGTACAGCAGAATTCTGGGTAATGGTGTTGTTTACCATTTAGCAAGTAGCAACATTTCACTCTGTTTCACTACATTAAACTGCTCAAATAAAGCAAACGGATATTGAAAAGAGTTGGCCATCTGCCTTTATTTTCTTTTACTTTTGTTTAAAAAAAAAAAAACCTTCAAAAGAAAAAGAACACAGCATGAAACTGATAGTGACAAAAAGCACCCCCCTTCCCTTTATCAGGTCAGAATCTCATCTAAATGCGATTGTGATGAATAGTTTAAAAAGTGAAAAAGACGCCAGCTTTGTGCATTTGCAGTGGGTCTCAAGACCAGCTCAGAAACCTAATGATTATTTAACGGTGCTGAACTTGAGACTGGCTTCTGTAAGCCCCTCTCTCCCTTTAAGCATTTGATGAATAGGTCTTGTGACAGCCATTTAGGAATAAACAAGAATTCATCAGTCTGCATAAGAAGAAGCCAGTTTATAGATTAAGTTTCCTGAGGTAACTCATGAGGTCAGTCCCATTTAGATGGAGACTATTAGGGCCTGGCTCTGCAGAGTGGCCATAGAGGGGAGTCACTCCGAGTAGACTTGCCCACACAAAGCCCCCTTTCAGGGAGAAGCTTGCCATTTTTATGACCCTGCTGCTAGAACGCACATCAACTTGTCACATACAGATCTGCTAGGGCGAGACCCCATCACTCTATTAAAGAGTTCTGTGACCCTATTGATTTGAAGTATTTAAAGCAGGGGTGAAGTTCAAAGCAATTTCTTTTCTATACTATTACTCAGGCTGTGTCTTGGCTCCAAAACATCTGCTGTCAGTTCCTTTCTGTTGTGGGACTGGAATCTGTCACAGGAGAACAGAGTAGTTTTATTTAAAATAAATTGGATTCCCTTTCAGCTTTCTCCATTTCTTGTAGTGATCAATGGCTTCAGCTCAGTCTGCAAGGATATCCTCTCACATCTCCAGGGTGAGACTTAAGTGGCATTAGGTACTAGGCACTGCTGGGTGAGAGAAGGGAGGTTTAGAAGTAGGTAGATGCCACCAGCTCCTCCAATTGACCAGTCAACAGCAACAGTGACACAAAATTACAATCTTTCATTCATAACCAACAACAAAAATGAGCCATGAGAGAGAGAACTAAAATGCAGGCTCCACTGTGATTCCTGGACTCAAACTCTAACAGTCTAATGTTTACATTTTTTGCTCCAAGAAACAAAAAAGCAAACAGCTACATTCTTTTAAAACCTCAGCAGGCAAGAGGAAAGAGCAAGTCTATATGGAAGGTATTTTACAAAGCAATGGTGGTAGCTATGCAGGCTCTCTAGCAGTACCAAGTCTTGTTACATTTTGAGCTATTAAAAACACACTGGATCTTACTTAGTTACGAATTACAAAGTAATAGGGGACTGGAAGGAAGCCTTTCACTGGACTGCTAGCGAGCCTGATCCCACTCATGGGATGACTCTTTCTACCCACAGTATTATCAAGAAATTTGTTTAAAATGCTGGATCTAATTTGAAAAATGGACCAAATATATTAACCACACATCAGGACCAGGCCCCATGCCCAGGAGTAGCTGTCAAACACAAAAGAAACTCAATGGTATTTTTACAGACTTTTTATTGCATTTTGTTTTATTTGGGCTTTTTGGTTTTGGTCTTTCTAGTTTCCTTGTTTATTTTTTATCTTTGTTTTAGTGGGTGATGGTGTGTATATTTCTTATTTTCTGTTTGTTTTAGTTTTTACATATGTATTAGAGAAAGAGTATGTATTAGAAAGACGGGAAAGAGACAGAGAGAGAAAGAAAGCAAGAACACTAAGTTGGGTGGGTAGGGAGGTAGGAGCATCTTGAAGGAACTTGGAGAGGGGAAAACATGATCAATGTATATTGTATAAAAATTCAAAAAAAAAAAGGTAAAAAAAAATAGGCCAAGAAAATAAATTTTTAGGTAACACTATTTTAGGAGAAAGTTCATCAGAACTGCTATGCAGTCACACACTATTTCCAAGGCAAAAGTAGCATATGCTTTTAGTACTTTTCTTCAGATCAGGGGCATGCTGGCATAATAATCACAGTCTGCTATAGCCTCCTCACAAACAGCTCTGTTTGTATCCATCCTTGACAGCGTCTCCAAACTCAGATCAAATGTAGTCAAGCTTCCAAGGGCTGGAGTTATCTCCTCTTCACCATATTCCCCAAATTCCAGGCTAGTGAACAAAGATTAAATCAACACCCCTCCCACCTCCCACACGCATTCTGTTCCAGTATTTTTCCTTTGAAACCCAGCTTTCTTTTCTTTCATCATTGCTTAACATCTTCTTGGTCACTTAGTCAGTTCCTCTGGCCTGGCACTTAGATGCTTTGTCATCTGGCCTCCTTTGACTATCATGTGGCACATGTTAGCAAAGTTTTTACTCACTCTGCTCTTCAGAACTTTGCCCTCTAGTGACCTTTCTGAAGGAGGCTTGTCAATACTCAAGATTTCCTAGACCCTCTGTGCACCAAGGCTTCTACTTTCTGTACAATCTACCCCAAAGAGCTCCAAAAATGCCAGTCCAACAGCTTCATGTATCACTCCTCAAAATTCAAAAGTAGGTTAACATCTCCTGTCTCAATGGGTTGGCCTCAGTAACCACAAGACTAGTTATCAAGTTGCTCAAACCAGAAACATCTCCCTTACCTCTAGCTCCAAATCACTTTTGACTTCTCATGTCTTCCCTCATCTTTAGATTTCATCTCTTCACAGCCTCCTCTCCAGGTAAACATGGGTGCTGGTCTCAACTCTATTTTGACAGAACTCAGCTTAGGACTGAATAATTGCTTTGAAACTCCATTGTCTGCATTATTTCACACACTAGGATTGCCTGCATTACTTCGTACATTGGGATTTTATATTCATATAGAGTCAATGACAAGAAGGCTTATTTTTTTTTTTTACTTTTAATTGATTATTTCATTTATTTACATTTTAAATGTTATGCCCCTTTCAGGTTTCCCCTCTGAAAATCTCCTATCCTATTTTCCTCCCCCTGCTTCTATGAGGGTGTTCCCACTCCCGCCTCACTGCCCTGGTATTCCCCTACTCTGGGGCATCAAGCCTTCACAGAACCAAAAGCATCCCCTCCCACTGATGCCAGATAAGGCCATCCTCTGCTACATATGCAGCTGGAGCCATAGGTCCCTCCCTGTGTATTCTTTGGTTGGTGGTTTAGACCCTGGGAGCTCTGGGGGGTCTGGTTAGTTGATGTTGTTGTTCTTCCTATGGGGTTGCAATTCCCTTCAGTTCCTTTTTTAACTGAACAAATCAGATATAAACAGTCAATTCAATCAAGAGGAAAACAAACTGAGGGTTCTTTCCTATAGTTGAGATGGTGGAACAACAATGGTCAGTCAACTATAAATTAAAAAATTAAGGACAATGATTTTAGCCACAAGATTTAATACACATTCAATTTTAATACGACTATGATGGATGCATTTACATTACATTCTTACTCTAACCTTTCACTTGTAAATGTTCCTGTGTCATGGCCATGCTTACAGTGTCAGTATAGCACTTGTGTCATTTATCCAATGGCATATATTTAGAAAACTGATTATACCTGAAATGTTGCAGTGTGTTTCATTCTTGGCAATCACCATATAATGTATACTCTTTTATTAAAACTATGAATGTATGCCCTTTCCAGCTCTTTGATTTTTCACAATTTTTTCAGAACAAAAATAACAGTGCCATAGCTCTAATGTCAATAATAGTATAGTAGTTCATGTTTCTTTGAAACTTTTCAATAAAGACAGCAGAAATGACATGAACGTGATAGTAGTCTCTGTCCAGTTCTTCTGAGGGAAGAGCTAATAAACTGTATTTGATACAATTTCCTAAGCATAAACAATGATTGGTTTATTTGTGTGTGTGGAGTATGTTTTATGTGTGTATGTATGTGTGGAGTATGTGTGGAGTATGTGTGGAGTAGTGTTTACAAACATACCACAGCACATGTGGAGGTCAGAGGACAATCCAGAGAAGTTATTTATCTCCATCCAACATGGGAATCTTAGTGATTGAACATGATTACTCAGACTTAATGGCAGTCATGCCTTTACAGCGCCATCTTGCCTGTGTAACAATTTTCTAAACCTTTAATGTATAAGAGAAAAGACAGAA
The DNA here is from genome assembly GCA_030674055.1 of Rhabdomys pumilio. Lineage (NCBI taxonomy): Eukaryota > Metazoa > Chordata > Mammalia > Rodentia > Muridae > Rhabdomys > Rhabdomys pumilio. The sequence goes on from JANHMN010000004.1 coordinate 121,183,639, forward strand.
GAGCCTTATTGTATTAGTAGACACAGAAGTACATGACTAGTTTTTCCCATCTTAGTTGTGCAATCTCAAATATATTAGGATTTATGGTGTGTATTCACCAGGCACATTTGTGAGATAAATTAGAATGTTATGGGTTAGCTATGTTCCATTCAAATAGAAATAATAATTGTATATATAAAAAACATTTCTATTCACAAGGAAGTGTTGATTTGGTCTTCCAATATTTTTGTTTCAAAACTATTTAGATTTTAACACTTGTTAAGTGTTAAAATTTGTGCTTTCTTAATCTAATAATTAAGGCATTTTATACTAGAAAAAAATCTTACTTTTACTGTATAATTATCCATATCAGATTATCTGTATGACACAGAACATACAGAAAAATCCCACATTAAAATATGTATATATGTTTTGTAGAGTCTGCAGTCATGTAGTGAATGTGACATAGAAATTTTATATGAGAGAACACAGGGTAGAGACTCTATTCTTGAAGGCTGAAGCGACTTTCATGAGTGAGAAAGAAAAAATAAAGAGTCTGTCAAAGAAACAGTTAGGCTTCCATGTCAATGTCCAGACCTGTTTGTGGAACTTCCTCTAAGTACAAAATACAAAACAATAAAAAAACATAAAACACAAAAACCCCCACAAAATACAAAATATAAAATGCATGCCTTGAACACACATTTTCTAAGTCATAGCCATTGCTGACCTTACAAATTCAGGACTTTATTTATAAGAAGCAAATGTAAACATTAGTCAATAGGTAAAAGGTCCTGTCACGGAATGCAGTCTGTACATAGCTTAAATCCCCAGCTCCCTTTTGTTCTGTGTGTTAGTATCCAGTGCAGTCAAGAAAAGTCCTACTCTGAGACATTGGCAATCCCTATATGGCAATGCAGAGCCAGGTCACTCTTGTACATGGTAAAACAAAAGAGATAGTGCCTCAAAGGTCATATTCTGACTAGATTGTGCCCCCAGTGAATTCTGTCCTAAATGTTTCAGGAACATCTTCTGAAATCTGCATGGCCCTTATCCCTGGGAAACACAACAAATAATGTCTTGGTTTATAAGATACACATGTCAAAAGTTGTCAAGTGTTCTCTTTACAACCAAACAATGAGAAAACTGGTTAAAGATACATTAAATAAACTTCAAATAAACTTCAGCGGTTAGATAACAGGCAGTGCAGGGTTGAGATCTCCAAAAGAACAGAAACTAGGGGGATGCATATAGTCACTGTAGGATAGCCTATAACACTTTGGGGCTGACAGTACAGAAAAGAGGAGCCCAGACTTGGAGCAGAATTTGCAACAAGGTGAGAAAGCAGACATGAGAGTTAAAAGAAAGACTACAACATAGCAGATTTGTGGAACATGAAAGCAAAGGGGAGAGGAAACTTCTCAAATAAAGATTTCCAGAAATCTCTGTAAAGAAACGTTTTTATCTTTCAGTTTATTAATCCAGCCTTTTGGGTGGGAAAACTTGATATTTTAATGTCTTCTATTCTTTCTACCTTACTTTGGGGTTTATAGCAATGCATGTCAACATTTTAGTAGGTGAGTTCTCTTGCTATCACAAATACCTGAGAAAAATAACTTAAGAAAAAGATGACTGAAAGGTTCTGAGGTTTCGATCCAAGGTCAGCTAAATCCATTGTTCTGTACCAGAGTTAAGACAAAATATCATAACACAGGCTCATGCCCAAGGAGGCTGCTCAACTCGTAGTTAGGAAGAGTAGAGAAAAATGGCAAGGGCTTGGTAATTAAATATCCTTCAAATTTATGTTCCCAAGAACTTGCTTCTTCCATCAAAGCCCTACCTTACACAGTCCTACCGCGTCCCAAGCATTTGTTCAAGTTTGGAATCCACCAATGAAATTAATGGTTGTTCGGGTCACAGTCCTCACGTTCTAATTATCTCTGTAAACACTGTCACAGAAATACCTAAAGTGTGTTTTACCTATCTCCTTAGAGTCTATCTCTATAGATTCTCTCTTGTTGACTTCCAAGACTAATCTAATACTATAGCCTGGCATTTAGAACAGTTGTTCTCAACCTGTAAGACCCAATCCCTTTCACAGTAATCACCTATGATCATCAGAAAACACTGATACTTATATTATGATTCATAACAGTAGCAAAATTACAGTTATGAAGTAGCAATGAAAATAATTTTATTGATTGTAATCACTACAAGAGGAACTCTATTGAAGGGTCACAGCATTAGGAAGGCTGACAGCCACTGCATTAGGAGTTAGTAGCTTATCTACATATGTAAGAACTGAACATAGATAAAGTATAAAAGTCAAACAAAGTTTTAGATTATATCCTACTAACTTTAGAATTGTTTTTAAATTCTGAGACTCATGACCATGCAGTATTGAAGTAAATTTATAATTTTTAAATATTTTATATATTATACCTACAATATATAAACAATATATGAATATATATGTATATATACATATTTAAACATATTATTTATAAGTAAATATATTGATATAAATATATAAAAGAGAATGATGTATCAGCTCATAAACTACACTATAGAAATTTTATTTTAATTGATTTTATTTTATTGGATATATGCATGATGTGTGCATGAAGGCATGTATTTCAGTGAAGACACAGTAATATTATTAACAAATGAAGCCACATATTGCAGCTATATATAGGAAATAATTTAATTTAGACCTCAGATCATATACTACAGTTTATTCATAATAGATTATTTCTAGAATGCAAAACTCAAAACTATTAAACTTAAAACTAGGTCTTATTTTTGATCATCCACCAATTTTGTAACTAAGATACAGGCACCTCAAACTAAGAGTAAAATATTATTTGGGTGGGTATCATTCAACTTAAAGCTCTGTTATTCAAAAGATAGTTCAGTTTTTAAAATAACTAAAATAAAGTCACAGATAATAAAGGAAATCAATACTGCAAACTAATAAATAAATTTAACAGCTATAATATGCAATTATATTTCTAAATATTATAAGATATGGAAAATAAAGATGTAAATAATAGTGTATTTTAATAGCTCATAAAACAAAAATGTTATGAAATATTTAAATAAATATATGCAAAAAAAACCACTAAAATCTACAAAATGTCCAGAAGGAACCTTTTAATACACTTAAGTAGCACACAATAATTTATTAGATTACTCAGCATTATGAAGAATTCTTATCTGCCCAAATTAATATATAGAATTGATTCATTCCATTTGAAATGCTAGCAGATAATTCTTTAGAGATTGGCACAAGATTCAAAATATACATGGAATACAATGTAACCAAATAGTTACAAATTTATTCTAGAAATGATAAAGTCAGAGAAATTTATGCTCTGTGATTTTATTAAAAATCTAGACCAATAGACTAGTAGAGTACATTGGAAAGTTTACAAATCAGTTTTCAACAAAAATACCAAAGAAGTTTAAAGAGAAAAATATTGATTTCCAGAAAATGTGCTATGAAAATACTGGGTATTTACTATCTATCTATCTATCTATCTATCTATCTATCTATCTATCTATCAACTATTATCTCGTATATCTATCTATCATTCACTTCTCTGTATGTCTTTCAGTCTATCTGTATCATTATCCATTATGTCTGTCTGTCTATTCGTCTAGATTCGTATCCTGTATATGACAGTGCATTACTCATTGTTCTCATCTCTGTAATGGGATACCTGTCCAGCACAGCCTAGAAAGCATGATGTCTGGTTTGGCTCACTCTGTGGTTGGTAGGAGCTTGCACATAGCTTGTTTGTGGGACATAAAACCATGCCAGAAGGTTTGGTAAGGTAGAGCAGGTTGAGACCCAGAGACTTGATGGGCACACACCTGAGGCTTAGGTGACTCCCAGCTCCCTTCAGACTCCTGACTTGGAACATGTGCCATGCTTCTCACATACTAGAGACACAACCACAGACAAGTAGGCCCAAAACAAAGTTCTCCATGTTAATGAGGAGCCTAGAGGCCTGGAAAGCTTAGCCAGTCAGCTTCCCTCCTCAGACATTCCTCCCCGAAAAAGGCATTTAATCTCAGGCCCACCCTGAGAAATGGGATAGGGTTTTCTTCTAAGAATACACTGGATTTATCCTTGCCCTTCAGAAATGAGGCTCATGTGTGTTTAGCCCAGATATTGTTCCTCCTCCCCAAGTTCAAAATTTCCTCAGTAAAGAATTTGTGTGTGTGTGTGTGTGTGTGTGTGTACGTGTGTGTGTACACCTTCTGTGTGTATGCCTGCAGAGGCTAGGAGAAGACATCAGGTCATCTGAAACTGGAGTTACAAATGGTCATAAGCCAGCTGATAGGGTGCTGGGCTCTGAATTCTAGTCTCTACAGGAGCAACAAACGTTCTTAACTGCTGAGCCATCTTTCTATCCCTAGAGGTTTTTTTTTAATGCAATTTAAAAATAATTAGTAAGTAAATGTTTCTATATTATTGATAGAGAAAGTGAAACATTCAGAAAATGTACATTGACTTATGTGTCTTCTTTATATTGAAAATATTTAAAACACTCATTAACAAGAGTAGATGGTTTGAATTAACAGAAATATCTCTTGGGAAAGGATTAATTCTTAACTAACATACAATAGCCTTAACTCTTAACATTTAAAATTCAGTACAATGATCAGAGTGTCAAAGTTACTTTATGGACATTGAGATTTAGTTCATGAAACAGGTTAGCGGAAGTGTGTGCATTAGGTAAGGCACTAAGAGTCTTGTCAGAGGTGCCTCAATCCTTGGCAAAATATGACTTCTATTCACAGGCTCTTGCACATAAGTTGAAGGTCTCCAGACAAGTGTTACATGTAACAATTGATCACTGCACATGTCATAAAAGTGATAAACACACTTAAAAAAAATTTTTTTTTTTTGGTTTTTCGAGACAGGGTTTCTTTGTGTAGTCCTGGCTGTCCTGGAACTCACTCAGTAGACCAGGCTGGCCTGGAACTCAGAAATCCACCTGCCTCTGCCTCCCAAGTGCTGGAATTAAAGGCGTGCACCACCACCACCCGGCCACACTTAAAAATTCTAAATACAAAAAGACAAGCTGTGTTTGGTGTCCTTCAGCTTTCTAAGACTGCCTTTTGAAGTGTTATCGGCAGAAAAATTTTGTTACATTTCTAAATATTACAATATTTATTAATAATATCTCTTATTGGCATACTAGGTAAATATTTTTAAATTTTAATTATTTTCCATATTTTACAATAAAAAATAATGTAAATATTTAATGTTTACCTTTGGAAACTCCATGTTACATAGCCTTTAGTTTTAAAATGTGTTAATGATAGGTATAAAAAAAGACAAATTTAAAAACAGACAATAAATTATCCATGAAATAATACTATATGTTTTCTGTAATTATGTTATTTTATATCATAAAAATAAATATGAGTTGTGTACATATTACATGAAATCTTCAAGTGCATAATGCAAAATTGGCATATTTTTACTGACTAAGAAATTTGTCTGACCACAATTTAACTAGAAGTATTCACACAACAGAATGTTGTGGGATTTTTCTGTTGTTGTTGTTGTTTTGTTTTGTTTTATTTGTAATTTTGAAATAGGAATTGAATGATGAAATGACTTGAAAACCATGAGTTAAATCTGCAATAAATTTGATGAGTGCAGTCATCTAATAAAAATTACCCAGACTCAGAGCATTTCCAAAAAAACAAGGCCTCTATGGCCAGGACTCGGCCAGGCACACAAAGATACTGCATGAATTCTGCCTGTGAGAACAAACAGAAGTCTAGATTTTCCTCCTGATCTGCCTGGCCCTCTCTTTAAATCTATAAGAGTTTAACTATGGCTCTAATGGACCTATTGGATTGACCTGGCTGGATGAACTCTAGCCTAGCTAGGACAGCTTCTCCAGGAATCTAAAGAAACAGCTGGGGTAGGATGAGACAACCTGTGCTTATCAGGGAGAGGATGTACATTCAAACCAATGTGACACAACATTCCTCTTCAAACAAAAACACAGACAATTCTGAGGATGAATGAATGAATGAATGAATGAGTGAGTATCTGGATAGTTGGTTGGCCTGAAGTTGGTTGGTGTGTGAGTGGAAGGCTGGAGAAAGAGAATATAATGCCTATCTCTGAGGGTGTACCTATGTGCCTTTAGAGAGAGGGCAGAAATAAACCTTGGGTTTCATTCTTTAGTAACCACCATTCAGCACCTTGAAAGCTAGTCAGTGTAGATGAAGTTTCCAGGTACATATCAGCTTGATTTCTCCATATTTTATGGCTCAAATATAGGTAGGCTTCTTCAGGCATAAAATCTTACCACCAAGTTCCTGAGAGTAACCAAGAATATTGGCAATGGCCTATAGTACTTGTGGGTCTATGGGATCTTACTGGCCGACATCTCAAAAATAAACAATTCCTGTTATATTGAGAGTTTTATTTGCTAGCATGTGCTAGGGTAGAAAGATCACACCAATTGTTCCTCTGGTGTCTAATGGTCATCCTGGAAAACATACATATAAGTAACATTAAATGGACCGAGCAGATTATAGTTAGAAATGTATATGTATATCCACATGTATAAATTCAATAGCATTGAACGAAGAGGGGCTATTTGAAGGAGAGTGGGGACAGGTATATAGGAGGGTTTGAAGGGAGAAAAGGGAAAGATGAAATGTTGAAATTATAATGTAATCTTTTGAAAATTCTTTCTCTGTATATATGCATGTGTGTGTGCGTGCGCACATGCATGCACACGCGTGCATATGATTTTTAGGAAGCTTGCATACTTGTAGGCTTTCAAATAGCTTCTTCAAAAGGTTTTTAGGGTTAGATTTCTCTCCCTATATCCCCCCTTTACTCTGACCTCCCATCCGTTATCCATTTAGCCCTTCTTGCTCCAGTATTCTCTTTTAAACCTTTATAATACTGAGTTCTATCTTCCCGCCCTGGGAATCTCCTCATGGTACCTTATTCATCTTGACCTCTGTGGGTACTCTAAATGCAATGCACATATCTTAAGATTCAAATCTAAATGAGCAAAAACATGTGACATTTCTCTTCCTAAGACTGGTTTACCTTACTCTGGATGAATGTTTCTAGCTCCAATTTATCTGGGAATTTTATAATTTGTTTCCTTCACAGCTAAATAATATACCATTGTGTAAATGTATCACATTATCTTTATTTACTGATCAATTGAAGGACTTTAGGCTGTTTCTATTTCTTGGCTATTGTAAATAAGGTAGCAATGAAGATGAAGGAGCAAGAATCTCCATCGTAAGATGTAGACTTCTTTAAGAGTATTCCCAAGAGCGATGTAGCTGAGTAATATGCTGTCTCCTCTATCTGATTCAGGGCATGTGTGTCCATTTTTAAACAAGGAAACACAGTGCTGTGTGTTTAGTTACACTAGTTCTTGACTCAGTACTGGTGACTTCAGGCAGTTGTTTCTGAGCTATACCACCTTTCAAGAGACATATCTCTCAAGAGGCATGCATTTTTTTCCGGAAGGAGTATTTGCCAGCATGTGGGCCTATGGTCTAATTCCAATATTCCTCAGTGAAGCGCATGCACATTCTCTCTAACACTTTTCTGCAGGGAGGAAGCAGACAGCCAGTAGCCAGGATAAGGATTTGGATAATTAGCTTTCTCAGTTCCCTAGAAACCTGACAGTTTGTGTACCATGCCACAAGAATGAAATAGACTTACCCTGGATACTACAGCTCACTGCTTCGAAACTCACTCCATCCTAGCATGTTGGCATCTTGTAAGTGCCCCCAGTGCTGTAGCCCTGGGGATAGAAAATAAAAATTCTTTCTGCAAAGTTTTCATCAGCCACTTCCAACCATTCTTCAGGTAAAGTCCCTGATCTCCCATTTCAGCATGCTCAGCACCCTGTCCTGAGAAGTCTGAGTTTATTAGACATCTATTGTAACTGACATATTGTTGCAGTGGGGGTGAAGAGATGCATTAGACAGATGATCTTAATTGGCTTTCTTCCAAAAGATTTTTTTTTTTTAAGAAGAAGAGACAGCTGAAATTCATTCACATTTACAATGAGTAAAACTCTCTTTCATTATTGAAATGCTTGCTGAAACAGCATCCACTACAGGGTGACAAATCCCGTTATCATGCTTTCTGTAATTGTCTCCCCAAAAGACGTCTATTGAGCACATTGTCTGGGTTTGTGTATGGGACTGACAATCAAGCTCCAGGCAGAGGGTAGAGGGGCATATGCAGTCTGCTCCCAAATGCTTTTGTGTGCGCATGTGTGTGTGTGTGTGTGTGTGTGTGTATGTGTATGTGTGCGTGTGTGTGGGGGGGTTCAGTGGGGGAGAACTGAGACTCTAGAAACATGAGGACACACGATGTGCACTAAGTAAACATCAACGGCATTCTCGTGCTTCTCTCCCTTAGTTTATTATTTCTTTCCTATTTTTTCACTGCAAGCAACAGCAGGTGCTATTCATTTGTCAGGCTGTTGCTGGGAAAATGAGGCGGGGAGATTTTTTTTTTTTTAATTGAGCAGTTAACAGCTGAACTCAACGCGGCTCACAATTGAACTGTGATAGAGGGCAAACAGAAAAGAGTTCGGGGATTATCTGTTAAGAGTCTTGTGGAATGAACTGCTTTCTGAGGGACAGGAAAGGGGCTGCTTGCTTTGGGCCTCATAGCTCTTGTTGGCCGGTGCTGATAGAGAAACTCAAACCACAGCGCCCGCAGTCGAGTTGATGATGGTGGCAGGTATAACAATACTTCCCTCTTCGGGGATGGAGAAGAAATAGGTGAGACCATTGTCTGTAGGAACGAAGGAAGTGGGAGGAGTAGGGGGGGTAGTGGAGAGGGTGAAGGTTGATTCAGTTCTCTTAATATGAGTAGTGATATGTTTAGTTCTTCTCATATGAATTATGTTTTTTAATAAAGCTAAGGAACATGTAAAGAAATTTTTTGAACCTTTTTTGCTTCCAGATGGTAATTTCTGAGTCTGTATCCTTCGTTTCTTCCAAACTCAAACTGACAGGATCTTCTCTCCTGTTAACCCCTTTCCCTGGGCTTTCAGTCTTCATTCACACTATTTAATATTCACCCATAATACATATTTTCTGTACCTCTTTTATATCTTTTGAAACAGTCTTTTGTTTAGTATTTAAACGAAGACATAAGTTTCTCATTTAAACATATGCATGTGTGTGTACTAAGTTATACACAGAGAATTCCATTTACTTATATGTCCAAGACATGCATGTATGTATCCCTCAGTTCTATTGATAGCTCCACACTCTCGCTTAATTTCTTCTCTCAGTCAAGTTGCTTTTGGAAAGCAATCTGACCTTTCTCTACTTTCCCAGACCCCATTCACGCTCCAGTTCCTTTGAACTTTCTGACTAACTCATCCATAGCAACTTTTGGTCATTTATGACTTCTAAAGGCAAAATCCAGTCTCACCAGGTAGCTCCCATGCAAACTGAATGTTCCACAGTATTTCACGATGTGAGTCACTGTTTCGACTACACTTTGTATGTCACTGTCCTTTCCTGGACTGCCCAGCAGAATGTTCCTAGTATTTAGTCATTCCAGAAATGGAAAATTTATTAAAAATAACCAAATAAAGACCCTCAACATCTTTCCTATATTTAGATTCTGTGATTCTATGAAAGCTATTATCATATTGATCATATGATAAATCAGATAAGAAATCCAAGCAGACCTAGTAATACTTAGAATCAAACAGGCTTCTGTGCTGGCTGAGACAACAATTCTCTTAAGCCAGACCCCCTCATCCCCTTTCCTCATTTATTTGGCCTTTTTCTTTTCTCTACACCAAAACTACCTTTGAAAAAGTCTCTTTCTCCATTCACCTATAGCACGATCATATTCTACTTTTTCTCTTTTAATCAGCTACCATATCATCTAATTCCTCACTACCTCTTGGCCTATGTTTGTTCCTATCTTGCTATCTGCTCCCTGAATAACTGAGTTTCTTTCTAACCCTGACATTTTCTCCAAATCACTCACCATATTTCCAGAGCTGTCTTTTCAAATGATGAATTGATCAAATTTCTCCCCCGAGGCCCAGCCCATCTCTCAAGTCCATGTTTTTTTATACTTCTCCTGTTCTCTGTACTCCAATCATTCTGGAAGTCTCTCTTGAAGACTACTGTACTCTAAGCCACTTCTCACACAGTATGCTTTATCTTCTCTAGTGTCCTCTTGGAAAAAAATCTTCCCTCTAAAACCACAGTCAAGAGCTTCCTGGCTAATGGCCCCTTTCCCATAATCAGTAAGAAAGGGTCGTTCTTTACATTGGCAGTGCATCTTTAGGAGTTGTGAGTCACGGGGAGGTATTATTTTTATTGGGCCACAAACTGCTCTTGTTTATCTAATATTCCATAATATCACTGAACATCACAGGGAAAAATCCTCTGTTTCCCCAGAAACACTCTAGTCTTTATAACAGTTAAATGCACAAAGAAGATTTGCAGTAAAGTAATCAACTCTCCAAAAGACTTCAAATGTTTCCAGTTATTGAGGCTGTTCAGGACATCTTGATGATACTGAAATAGAACAAGACATACATCCAGTTTGGCTTGGAAGAGGACAAGGTGAAACAGGAAAGAAAGATGCTTATTATTTCCCACGTATTTCTCCCCTAGGTGAAATACATATGCTTACTCCTTTTCTTTATTCTGTATGGGAGCTTCCTAAAAAGCTGTGCTTGTGGGGAAAGATTGGATGTCAGCATGCATTTATAGACTCTCCAGTGAAGTGCCAGTTACTATGTTGGCCACTTTGAAATGAATAAGTTCTTCAACATATACATCTTCTTTGTCAAATTTTAATTTTGTTTTTATGTATACAGGTGTATGTATGTGCACTATTTGCATGCCTGGTTCTCTCAGAGGAAGAAGAAGGAATTAGATCCCCTATAACTGTAGTGACAGATAGTTGGGAGCCGCCATGTGAGTATTAGAAATCAAACCCAGACACTCTTGGAAAACAGGGCTCTTAGACACTGTTCCATATCTCCAGCCCAACAAATATGTTTCTTAATCCTATTTACCTTAATCCCTATTTTCAAGCATAAGTGAATATCAAGAATTATTAGCTTTTGTTGTTTACATACCATTTGGCAAAAGTAAAATTCAAACCTATGACTTTGTTTCCAAAACTCATGATCTTTCTGTTTTACACAGTAAAAATTTGTGTCAGGTAGTTGCTTTATTTTTTTTTAATGTTTCAAGATACATGAAATTAAAAATCTACCACATTATTGAGCATGCAGTATTTTCTTTCTTTAAGGGTTGTCAGCACCACCATCACTATCCTTACCTTGCTCATCCTACGGAGATAGAAACTACCATCTGAAGCAGAATAAAACTCTTTGGAAGGCCATCCCATTCACAACCAAAACAATTTCTCTTAGGCTGACATTTTAGAAAGCAGATCACACACTTTGAAATCTTCCTCCTTTCTACCTTATGGAGAAGAATCTTCAGAATTGGCCCTGATGCCTTCTGTTGTGACCACTGGCACATACATTTCACCAACAATCCAATAGTGATTGGTGGTGACTGACTTGGAGCACTGGGCACTACATACCCAGGGTCACTGAGAAGTTATCTTATGGCAGGTTACTAGTTTTTGCCATTTTTTTTTAAGCAAGTCATGAACAAGATCTAAATCTCTGCCTTTTGAAAAAGGGACCATAACCTTCAAGTGCAACACTAATGGCTGGTATTTTCTAAACCATTGTTGTTTTCTATAAAATAGTCAGGGTCCCTGTTCCATTAGCTTTATTTCGGAAGATATAAACAAATGACTTGTCACCCAACATAGAGCACTAATGACAGACCAGCAAAACTATTCCATATAAACCTAGATTGGTGAATCAGTGGGTAATTTACAGAAGGCTACACCAGGTGTCTTTCATTTCTGTTATCATTTGGACCATGTTAATTGTTGTGGCTAAGATCTTCAAACTTCCCAGCCATATAGCACCTGGCACTTCATAGCTTGCTCTCTTGCATATCATCCCATTTAATTCTAATAATTACCCTGGAAACTATTTATCATTATCAGCCTTTTACAGACGAGGCTCCAAGTGTTGACCTGCCCCCAGTCATATGTAATCGCTCTCAGAGTTGAGATTCCCACCCTAGATCTGCTGCCTCTGTTATAAGATCATGTTTATAATCATATTCATGACAGCTCATAATATATTTCCTGATGATAAAACTATGTAAATGTCTTCATCTGGTTTCCCTGGAGATCAACTTAACCTCATCTTAATGGTGATAGCAAATAGTTTATACTGAAACAAGATTTTCTTAGCTATTTTATGACTTGACATCCTAAGAGTTTGCCAGAAACTCTTAGGCATCAAGGAAAAGACTAATTGCACTTTGAATCTGCCTAGTGACTGTTTAGGTTTGATAAGGAATGTTAGAGTGCAGAGGATTATGAATCTTTAATCTGATAAACAGCTTGGTAACCAGAAACTGAATCCAAAAAGCTTATCTTGAATTGCACTCTGGCCTGTGATGCGTTGCTCCATATATCTGTGTGTATGCAAATGAAAGTATGTATATGCACATATATTTATATCTATACACATATGTATTTACATATACATAGTAATATATAAATATAGATGCCACTTCCTAAATACCAAAACATGAAATCTGAATGAGGTCTGTTACTATGTGGAGTGTGAGGAGTGTGACTCAGATCGTCTACAGAAATGTTATACATGTTATACACAAGACAAAATTAACATCACTGAGCTCATTAAATAAAAACGGGAGAATGGAATGAACTAAAACTTTCGATTGAAAGTCCCCCAAAGTGTCTGCTTGCTTTCTGCACAGACGTCCTCATTGCTTAGGCTGACAATTTGTGTTAGCTACAGTTGCCTCATTGTGACCAAATACCTGGGCAAAAGCAGCGTAAGAAAGGATGTGTTGATTTGCTTCACAGTTCTCGGGTGTAGTCATGGTGACAGGAGCTTGAGGCAGCTGGTCACACTGCAGCAAGTCAGAAGGTGGAGGCAGGTATCTACTGATGCTCAGCTCCGTTTGTCCTTTGTATTCAGCTATGACTCCCAGTCCATAGTTAGGGTGTGTCTTCCCATCTCTGACAACCCAATCTAGATTATTCCTCACAGGCATGCCCATGAAACTTATCGCATAGGTGATTCTAGACTGTCAAGTCTACAGTCAATGTTAACCACACCAAGGTTCAAGTCACATCTATGAGAATCTGATAATGCTTCAAGACAATTTCTGCACATACTTGCCTTCCTGACTGTTCTCTGCCCTGTCTGCCCTTGGAGTCCACTAAAACTGAAGCTATAAGTTCAATACTAGCTGTCTGTTAGAATAATTATCAGTGAAAATCACATAGGGCAAACAGAACTTTGCTCTTGCCCCCAGCTCCCTCAAAGCTTAAAGGTATGCTTTACTTTTGCATTCTCTTTCTCAGAACAATTCTGGATATAGATATCTCTATACCTTATTTCACAAGATAGGAAATAAGGGAACAGCCTGGCCAAGTCAGCATTTGAAACAACAGTTCTGTTTCACAGTCTATGTTGATTTCCCCCACCACACTGTAGACATAGGTTTCTCATTCCAAGTCCTCCTATATTTGATTCATTTACCAATAATAAGAAAAGAATTAACCCCATTGGTCAGAATGATAATTACTGTCATCACCATGGAAGCAAGTGTGGAGATTCCTTAAAACCCAAAAAATAGAACTTTCATATTCCTCTCCAGTTTTTCACCTGAAAGAATCAAAATTAGCACACCACAGAGATACTTGAATATCCATGTTTATCACAAAACTGTTCATGTTAGCCAAGTTATGAAATCAATCTAGGTGCCCAAGCACAGATGAATGACAAAAGGAAGTGTAATAACATGCCCTGTGGAGTTCATTCATTCACAAAGAGGAGCAAAAATAGAAAGTAAAGCAGACTGAGAAGAACAAATGCTGCCCATTTTCTCTTATCTAGAATCTAGATTTTTAAAAAGAGACATAAGAGTGGAAGATGAACTGTTTGGGAAGGAGGGGAACAGTGAGGTGGCAAGGGAGGTAGAAGAAGCTAATGAGGCATGTGTGAATATGAATGAAGTATACTGCTGCATTAATTATCTAGAGGAATAGAACTGATAGAAAGAAATTATATAATATTTATTAGATCCTTATATAAGATCATAATATAAATATGATATATATATGAGAGAGAGAGAGAGAGAGAGAGAGAGAGAGAGAGAGAGAGGGGTTTACAGGACCCAACAATAGCTGTCTCCTGACTGAAATGTCAAAAATCCAATATTTGTTTATTCCAGGAGGTCAGATGTCTCACTGGGTTTTCCATATATGTTGGAATCTTGAGTAGGCTCTAATACCAATGGAGGACTGCCTCAGCAGCAAGGCAGATGAACTTGCCAGGGAAAGTGAGGGCAAGCAGGCAAAAATCAAAAGCTTACTTCTTCTATATCCTTTTGTATAGGCTGCCACTAGAAGGTGTGGCCCAGATTTAGGGTCTTCACACCTCAACTAATCCAACCAAGAAAACATTCTTCACAAGAATTTGATTACTGATTTTAATTGATGCCAGATGTAGTCAAGTTGACAACCAAGATGAGACCCCACAACTCTATACAACTATGTAAATAGCATGCTGAAACTCATTATTTTGTACAATAATATATGCTAATAAAAACAAAAGAATTTAGACACATGTAGCTTTGTTTCTCCTTATTTTGACTTTATGTAAAGTAAATTTTGGACCAAAGTGATTTTTGCAAAGAAAGTCTTTATTATTTTTCTAAGCTCATACTTTAAGAAACTTTATATGCAGCCATGACTTTTACCAAATGATAGCTGATACCTTCACTAAAACAAATCTTGAGGTGATTTGACAAGTTCCTATTATGTTTCCCTTTATACTTGTGAAGATATGCAACAGGCATCTATTTCTCAATTGTTCCAAAGTATTTCCTAAGATACTGAAAGGGCGTACATTGGCCCCATTTCTGCCTTTGTCTTATGTTTATGCTTCTGGGTTTTGTAATGGGGATTTACAATAAGATCATTCTTTCAACAACATGTGGAGATTTCAGTAGTTAAGATGTGTGCTGGCCCGTCATTCCTGCCAAGATAATCTCGATGAAACATCTTGTGCTCTTCACAGGATGGAGACTCTGAAAACTATTGGTCCTTTAGACTTTTCTTTTTGTGTGTGCCATGCACAAGGCACTTAATATGTATCATGTGTTATTGTTTGAGTTTCAAACAGGCTCCTGTGTTTGAACACTTGGTTCCCACCTGCTGGTGCTTTTGACAGAGTCTGTGGTACCTTTAGGAAGTGGAGCCAGAAGTGGGTCACTAGGGGGTGTGCCTCTGAAGGTTGTGCCTGCTCTGACTTCTTCCAGTATTCCATATGAGACAAGTTAAGCAACCTCTACACTATAGGCTCCAGAGCTCTGAACAAAGCCTGCCAAGCACAGTGCTTTCCCTGCCATGGTGAACTGAACCTCCAGAGACTGTGAGCCTAAACACACCTCTCTGCCTTCAAGCCATTTCTATTGGGGGTTTTGTCACAGCAATGAGGAAAGTCATCACCATGCCAGATAGCACTCAGGTGAGCTGCCCATTAGTTCAATATTCTTAATTCAGCAATTTGTAAACACAAGGTGTTTCATTATCCTCAGCTAAGAAAATCAAAGCAAAAAAACGGCAAGTGAATACACAGATTTAGTAAAACACTAAATCTATTGCAAAATCTTAGAATTAATGCAATCCCATTTTGCAATTCTACAGAAAGTGGTCAATATAGTTTCTCTTGTTAAAAAGGACAAGATTGAGACATATAATGACTAAATACCATCCTTAAGATTACACATTGAGTATGGGCTGATGGCAGAAAAATGGTTCCTGGGATGTGAAAGTAACATCTATATCCAGCTGCTGTTCTGCACTGTCTTTTAGTCACACAGAGATACTAGGAGCACTTAGAACTGCTGATTCAAAAAAAAAAAAAACTGTTTTTGCCTAAAGGCTCATGAAGCCATTTCTATACCAAGTCACTATGCTGAAGATATTAGTTAGAAGCCTCATGGGAAAGTTGGCATCTGTATTAGTAAACACTAAATCCAAGTAATTTGGTATGGTGACCAAGTCATATACCTGGAGGTAGGAAATTACTATACAGGGACATGAATGCCAGTAGGAGGTTATGCTGATGAGAGCCAGTCATCCACCAGGTGCCACAGTATCCAGGAATTGGTACAGGGACCTAATAAGGAGTGAGCATCCCTGACTGGCTGTTGGAGAATGGGCAAATATCCTGCCCATTCTTCCTTATACTTCTCAGTAGAGATTTAGATATGAACAGCCCCGAGCTCTGTTCCAAATACTATGTTCAAACCCTAGGATTTTCTTTGGTTTGAGTTTGAGTGGGAAGAAACTCTAAGACTTCAAGGTTTGTTGTTGTTGCTTCTGTTATTAAGTAAATGTATATTGGTTTGGAATCCAGTCTTTCAATATATAACCAGACAGTGGCCTGTGTTCCATCAATCCATAAGTCAGCAGACATGTTTTACTGCTACATTAAATTACACAGTGCCTTGGAGCAATATACCTGCTGTTTGTAAGCCATCGCCACCTGCCACTAATGCCAATAGCTTACAACTTCTAAATGAACCGTTGTTCAGGAAGAAAAACAAGATGAAAGGAAGGAGGGACTGGTTGTATAAACTCTACTGGACAAAACCAGACAAACATACTTAACTGATACTGTGTGAAAGAGCTGGTGGTTTTGATTCTTTGTATCTGGTCATTGACCTGCTAACTTTACTGTACACAATAAAAAACAAAAGAGAACACAAAATATTTTTCAGTAAATATGATGTTAATTCAGTTCTTCCGGAATGAGACAGATATTTAGCATAAGAAAAAACAAAAACCACCCAGCCAGCCCATCAACCAGCTAACCCACCCACCAACCAAACAAACAAACAAACAAACAAGCAATCAAAAATCAAGCCTCCATACTACATGCTCCAGAGCTCTGAACAGAGCTTGCCAACCATTGTGCTTTCCTGCCATGGTGAACTGAACCTCCGGAGACCATGAGCCTAAACACACCTCTCTGCTTTTAAGCCATTTCTATTGGGAGTCCCCCCTTTGAAGTAAGAAGACAAGATGGTCATACATATGCAACTAACTATGTGTGTCTAAACTTATTATCACCACATCTGTATGATAGATATAAGACAAGGTCACTCTTTGAAGTGCTTATATTCTAATAAGAGAAACAGGCAGTCCAATAATATAAATTCAACTAGCAATACATAATATAAAGCGAAATGAATATAGAGTGATTGACAAAAAGGAAGATGCTATTTTTCAGTTGGTGGGTTGCCTTGGGAAGTCTGTTCTAAGGCAGCATTAGAGCAAAGTTGTGAATGCTAATAGCTGCTCAATGTCCTGGGGGAGGTATCTCCAGGGAGAGAGAACAGCAAGCAGAGAAATCTCAGAGGGAAGACAAGTGTGCGTTCTAGTTTCTAGAGGGACGACTGTATCTAAAGTACAGCGATCATTAGGGAAAGCAGGAGGATATAATAGAAAACAAAACAAACAAATCAAACCAAATGTAGGCGGTAGCAGATTCACATAGGCCCTTGTATGCCAGAAGAAAGATTAGCATTTTAGTCAGAGTTAGATGAGCTTTGAGCAGAAACAGCATGATCTGACTGGCATTTTAAAGTCTCAGGGATGTTTGTCAAAGAGCCCTGAATGAACACCAGGGGAAGGCAGCCATCCAAAAGGATATTTCAGTAGTTCATGTGACAGCTGTTGACTGACAGGATGGTAGCAGGAGTAAGAAGAATATACTTCTTTTCTGACTCTCTTTAAGGTGGAGCTGGCACCAACAATTTCTAGACTAGACTTGGCTACAAGAAAAAGGAAAAAGCATTGGTTCCTAGATTTTGAGCCTGAGCAAATGCTTTCATGGTAGTGCTAATTCGTTCATTTTGTTTTTAGGAAGAATCAACTAAAAGATCAGGAATCCCATTGTGGATTTGAGTAGCTTGAGATGTTCATAAGACATAAGAGGTACTGAGTGAGTCTGATGGAAAAGGCATAGTACAGTCTATGTCTATGACTCCTTAGTGTGATGTTCAAACCCTGGAACTCTGTATACATAGAGTGTAGACTGAGAAGGAACAGGCTCGTTAATTCAGTCCTGAGGAAGTATGTCATCTAATTGCATAGAGCTGTGGCTCTCAAATTTCCTAATGCTGGTGTACACAATCACTTGCCTGATACTGTAACATGTTGGGAGGCAAGCCGTCACAGGGCTGTTTTAAGCTGGCTCTTGGTTCTCCTCATTCTCACACTCTATTGCGCGGACATGGTAGGAACTGCAGCCACTATACAACTCCATTGGGCCTGAAGGTCTCACTTTATAAGCTGTCATCCAGGGGGGATCGTATTACCTTGTGAGAACCCTTGTCATTTTTTTTTCTAAGATTTGTCATTAGTCTTCTCTAAGATTTTTCTTTAGGTTCTGTTCAGTGATCCAATTAAACTTTTTTTTCCCACATTTTTTATCATTATAAAAATGTGGTTTTTGAAAATGCAGAATTTCGTAAAGTAAATGGATCATTCAGATTTCCATAGCACTTTTGACAACCCATTGGATTTCATATACAGGCACAGGAAAATCACAGCAAATGAATGCAAGTGGGGCATATATATGTGTATGTTCTAAATAAAATTTATTTTAGATAATAATTTGTTCTGCTTTTTCACTTAATATTACATTCTGATTATTTCCCATTCCCCATGCCATGAAATGTCTTATATAAATCATGGTGAATCTCTATGATTTTGCTTCATAGAGTTAGAATTTATAATGCACTATTTCCAGCTATAGCAATAGGCATAATTTTATATGAAATATATAGGTGATACATTTTATATGACTTTGTATCCAGCGTTACTGTTGAATTCTTAACCAGTTCTGGAGATCCCTTTAGTTTTTCTGTGTAGGCAATCATATCTTGTATGAATAATCATAATTTTTATTTCTTGCCCTATGGTTCATATAGTAGCTGTCTCACTTTGTCCCACTGTATAGAATGTCTAGTATGGTGTTAGCCCATGGTGTCAATAACTGTTATCATGTTTTCTTTATGTTGTGAGCATGGTTCTTTTTCTTTCTCTAGTCAGTTCGTGTTGTTAAATGCATACACTCATGCACATCTCCGGAATGCATTTGCTTAAGTTACAATTTCTGCATTAGGAATACACAGTCTACCTCTAATTAGCTGTTATCTTATACAAGCTACTTAATAAGTTGAAGCCTCAGTTTACCAAGCTGAGAAGCAGGGTAAGAAATAGCACTCCATTTGTAGGCTATCTTTAGTATCATGAAGATGATATTACAAAGTGGGAATATACAGGAACACTTAGTTTGAACATTGACTGTCTCCAGCATCACAGGTAGAGGCTCTTTATCATTTTTTCTTCTTTGCGTTGTCTACATTTAACATAACAGATCATAAGAAAACTTCTGGTTTCTCAGTTTAGGGACATAATTTATTCTAGAGATGGATTATTTATTCCTTAATAAAAAGACAAGAGAGAAAACCCTCACTTGAAAAGCCACTCACCTGTGCTATTCGTCACATTAGACATTTGACCATGAATTGATGACATACATGCCTTACTGTTTTAGGATTTTCAGCACTTTCCAGGGTCTTCTAAGTAATTAATAATATTTTTATAAAATCACGTAATGGACCTAGAGTCTACTAGCACCACATTGAAATGAGACCCTTCTCTGTTGCCATAGCGCTTCCACGCCTCTTACGTTACATTTTAACATTTCTAACAGCTTCGCTCTCTTGCTTTTTCCTAATGTATTTTGCCAAAGGTTTCACTCATTACTACTGTGGGAAGCGGGCACAGGAATGCCAGCGCTGTATGCAGATCTGAGAATTATTTTGTGGGGTTGGTTCTCCCAATCCTACTGCTTTGTTTTTGAAATTTTAAAAAGCGTTCACTGGCTTCCATTTTCCTTTGATTGACTGCCCGCCCTTGTTTTGCTCCCGTGCTCGAACACTTGGCTTATGGTCTTCATTTTCTTCCACTCCTCGTGTGAAGGTGTTTCAGACTACAATCAGCTTCTGACCGCCAACTCAACATCAGACAGCAGACTTGATACTGGATAGTTTTACTATTTTCTTCTAAAGGTTTTGTTATTTGTCAGTGTGATTCTTCTTTAAATCATACATTATTTATAAATGTGTTTTTTATGTATTTCCAAATATATGGCTTCCCTTAGCTTTTCATGTCCCATTTCAGATTTCTAACATTATTCCATTGCAGTAAAGAAATGTGGTTTTAATGATTTTGATTCTTTGATATTTCTCAAACTTTTCACTTTGGCCTGCGCTCTAGTAATTTTTTGAATAATATTTCTTATGTGCTAGAGATGATATACTCTTAGGATATTAGGGTTATATCACTACTTTCATGTCTATTGCATAAGTCTTGTTAGCTATGCTTTACTTTTTTAACTTTAAAATGTCATCCCAAATGTCGCCCCCTCCTGACCCTCCCCATGCTTTCCTAATATTTTCAATATTTCTAATATTCCAAAACCAGTACAGAATTATTCTGCTTTGAAAGCTGTCTCTGATCCAACAGTGTCCTCATTTCTCCTTAAGCTAAGTTTGGCCTGTGAGAATTTCCTCTAGCTTTACCCTCAACCTTCTCTAATAAATACACTTTGACCTACCCAGCCACTACTTAGCAAGCATCAAGGGTCTCATTTTGATGAACTAGATAATCCTTTAAGAATACCAGTTAGTATAAGAAACAGAAATCCCCCACCGTCTCTACAGAAGAGTGATGTATGTGGTCTAATACTTCCTGGCTTCATCTTGGCAATTGGTATTATTGACTATAACATCCTTTTAGAAGCCTAATTAAATGCAAAGATAAGATATGTTGTATGACAGAGCCATTATACACAACTTCAGGGGTTTGTAAGGCACCAACCCCCAGAGAAGTGCATTAATGCACAAGTAATGCCTGAGTTATCTTATCTAGAAGCCACTGATATTCAGCTGTTTTCTGTAGGGAAAATGTACTTAAACCCTTATCATTTTTTTTTAAAATTTGTGACTTTTTGAGCAGTTACTCTACCATATTTATTTTTCTGTCATCTTGAGTTATTTTCTGTAAGAAAAAATATTACTCAGAGACTTTAGGAGTCACTAAATTTTATCAGTAGCACCTACCCTGGTCTACTCTGCGTGAACATGAGTAGGTCTCGGATGTTGTTTGAAAGGTGCTAAATGAGAAAAAAGCCAAAGGACCCAAGAGACCTTCAAATTTCAGCTCAACAAATCATATAGAAATGTAGTGCTAGTCAGGGAAAGGTAAACAGAACACAGAATCAGGAGGACTAGTGCCAGGAAAAGAATAGTATGATTATTGTAGGGTAAATTATTTCCCCTAAAACGTGCATTCCGGTTCTTATCCAAAGCACTGGGGCTTGTAAACATACATGAAAATAGGGCATCTCTAGAAGTAAGTGAGTTAAGAACTCATAGTGTCTGAGGCGTTAGTTGAATAATGGCCACCCTTTTAAGAGGAGAGAGTTGGGACACAGATACACACCAACAGGGATACATCATAGAAAGATGAATAGGGGCTTGAAGTGATTCATTACAGGGCAAGGAAAGCCAATGGTTTTCAGAAACCACGAGAACCTGCAGCTCCACCATAACTCCTAACCTTCGGAACTGTAAAGGAATAGACTTCTGAGGTTCAAAGCCAGTTTGGGACAACTTGTTACAGAAGCCATAAAAATCAGATGAGGAGGAAAACCAGATTGCACCAATATCTGTGAAGAAAAATGACTGTGAACAGAAGTCTGAGAGCCTCAGGTTCTTGCTGCTCTTTTAGGTAAGGTTTTGAGCTGAGTTTAGACCTGTCAGTGTCAGTTCTGAATCAGAGATTCTAATTATTTTGTAAACACAATCCAAGTGGAGTGGACATCATGAAAGCTCATCCAAATAGACTATAGGTCCCTGGCCTAACTTTCAATGGATAAGCAACCTAGCAACTAAGAAATAATGATATCTGTAGTCTTGGGGTTTGGGAGGTTGAAAGAGGAGGGTGGCAACTTTAGGGCCAGCCTGGGATACATAGTCATAGTCTATTTGAAACAGAGCATATGTAGAACAAAAGTGATGGAAAGTGAGTAAGTTAATTGTAAGTTTCTATACAACTTTATACTTCAAACCAATTACATGAAGTAAAAATAATGGAGTGCTTCATTAGATTTACTTTGATCATACATTTTTATTTCAATCGAGCCAGTATAAAGAGACAGCACACGACTAGTGAGGGCAGAAAAATTTGGCAGATGATCTTGATGTGTCTGAACTTCACACACACACGCACACGCACACGCACACGCACACGCACACGCACACGCACACGCACACCAGCCTTGATTTCAATGCATGTATGTCTTCAAACATAGTTATTGAAAAGTTGTAAATCAAAATAATGTTGATAAAAATGTTGAAACCTATATATGTAGGGTTTGACACACAACCTGGATCAC
>JANHMN010000004.1:121211302-121219287 GCA_030674055.1 Rhabdomys pumilio
TTGTGGAAGGGCTCTTTGTAGCTGGAGGTATTTACCAAGATCACCTGTTTTTTGTTTTATGAAACAAAAGATAGAAAAGGGAAAGACAAGAGAGCCCCACTTTCTGAGCTACATGTACAGCATGCTTTACATGCTCCTCTGTGGACTTTTTGCTACTGTTTAATTGGGATAAAGTGACACATAACTTGGTAGATGTGTGCGGCACCTGAACAACGGCAGCACACCCACAGCTGAGATTTACCTCTACACGTTTTTTGCTGATGCTCTTGGCAGATTCTCTCTGAAGCGTCACTGGCTGTGACACACGTGTCAGCACACATTGCCTGTAAACAAGGAAGGCCCTCTTTGGCGTGGGACTCAGGGAATTGATGCCTCACTTGAGCGCTTTGAGAGGCCAAGATCAAAAGTACTTTTAAGTACATCATATAATTATCATCATTAAGAAGCATGAGGCGAGGAGTCCTGAACTCCCAAATTTTCAAAGCAACAAAAGCAGCACAGCTTTAATGGGACTTTGAAGTCAGATAAATCTCCAGGTATTTTCATTATTGAAACTCACAACTAATTAAGGAAAACCCTATCTGGGCCAATATTTAATTATGTTAGCTTGTCCGCCTGTGTCATCTACTGTGTTTTGAAAGTAGAGGGGTGTCAATTGGATTGTACCAAAAGACTGTACTGGGACCAGCCAACACATTCATTTTTAACAAAGGATGGCATAGTGGAATTTTGTTCTTTTTTTTGTCTAAATAAATAAGCTCTTAGCCTTGATGCTAGTCTTTGTAGTTCACATGGCCCAGAGGTTAGCTAGAAACTTCAACGTAAGTATCACGGTTATTCTATATTAAAAGTTAATCTCTTAAGCATATTTACACAAGAAAATATGGGAGAAATATTACAATTAAATAAGTGCAATATACCCTGACTATATCACCAAAACAGACTCTAACTAGATGACAGACTAAGCCTCTACCTGCAACCCAAACGTCAGACATTACCTAGTTCAAAAGTCCATGATGTATTTTGATTCTAATGAAAATCATAAGCAGCATTAGAAATTAGAAAGTATCTCTTAACATGTTGGTTCCTGATAACCTTCAATACATGGATGATCCGACAGCACAGAGCCCATGTCATATCAGTTCTTCATGAACCCAAGCAACATGAGAGGATCAGCAAGTACAGTGAGCTCACATGTAATCTTTCCCTTCCATGTGGGTCATACAGAATTGACTTATGCTGTAACTTGAAGGAAACTTAAACATATTTTATTCTGTGAGAGTGGTACACACCCGAGGCCACACGTTATATGAATCTATTTTATAAAATGCCCAGAATAGACAAATATGCAGTGACAGACAGAAAATTTGTGGTTACTAGGGACTGAGAGAAAAATGGGGAGTGACTGTTTAATGGATGTGGGCTGCTGGCTTCAGATGTCAAAACAGTTCTAGAACTCGATACTGTTGATGGTTGTGTGACCTTGTATATGTAAGACGTGCCACGATGTTACATACTTTGTGGTGTTTAAAATCATAAGCTTTTTGTTCTGTGTACTTTACCACAATAAAAAAGAGAACCATAAAAAACCTTGTACTCATATGCTAGGATACGAGGGAAAAGGGCTGACAACAGGTGGTACAGTGAGTCTCAGGTGCCCATGCTGGTGTACGTGGGAGAGGCATCAAGGCCTAGTCACTCCAGCATCTATTTATCCAACTTCTAAGGGATCAAAATGTCAGCCACATACTTCTGGTGCACAGCCATGTCCTAAGCTTCCCTTCCAACGGCATGTTCATTGGTATCAGTTTGTGAGTGCCTGCTTTAGCTACCTTTTCTTGTTGGCCTAAATTCCTGTCAGAAACAGCTCAATTGGTGGAGTTTTATCCTGACTCAAGGTTCCCAGGCCAGGAGGTCCCAGTAGTCAGGGCAACACCCAGACGGCTAGAGCATGTGGCTGAGCTCCTCACATGGTGAGATCCGGAAACAGAGGCTAGACTGGAACAAGGCCCGCACCTGCTTGACTCACTTCCATCAGCCTGGATCCGCTTCTATCCCTGGCCCCACCTCCTAAAGTTTCCATAATTTTCCAGAACAGTACCACCAGCTTGAGAGCAGGTGTTCAAACACATGTGCCTGTGGGAGGTGGTCCACATTCAAGGCGTAGCAGTGTCTCCTGCAGTAAAACTACTTTATCACT
This sequence comes from Rhabdomys pumilio, assembly GCA_030674055.1. Lineage (NCBI taxonomy): Eukaryota > Metazoa > Chordata > Mammalia > Rodentia > Muridae > Rhabdomys > Rhabdomys pumilio. Next base: position 121,213,503 of record JANHMN010000004.1, read on the forward strand.
CAGAGATTTGCTGGGCCCCTCACAGAGCATTGCTTGTGCTTAGACCTGCCCCTCCAGGTCAAGTGCCATACAATACTCCAAAGCTGAGCCTAACCTCTTAGCTGAGCCTCCCCCTAACCAAGCTAAGGTCATGTGGCTTCTGCAGAGGAGCTTCTTAAGTATTTAATGTAGAACCAGTCCACATCTCTCCTTTCCCAAATCATCTTTATGACAATAAGGAGTTGTTCATCGAGCACTTCCTATGTGCCTGGTACTGTCCTAGGTGGGTTATACTTGCTTTCTCATCCACTGTTCACAACATCAAAACGTCACCACAAAGCTTTTTGCATGATGACCCAGGAACCATTTCTCTAACTTCTCCAGTTCCCTTCCGTTACCTAGGACAGAAGTCAAGATGCAAAATCAGAGAGATTCCAGTATCAGTATTCCACACAAAGCATCCTTCACCTCTATACATCAAGCACTGTGAGGACTCCTGCAGAAGCCTAAAAGTCTTCCTAGACATCCTTCAAATTTCTTCTGGGGAGGTTAGAGAAACTATATTGGGTTCTCAGCGGGAGATGAGGAAGACGCGAGGATTTATACAGTAGAGTGTGTGTGGCTTTGCATTTGAACATATAGAGCACATTCACACATGTGCTGAGTGTTCGCTCCCACTGCAATGTTAGTGGTGTATTCCCTGTATGGATCTAGAAGGCTTCGCATGTCCTCCTTTGCCAGTGTTCCTTAACGATCTTAATTCAGATGGCATGGCCTCATTAGGAAACTCACATATTCAAAGGCTCCTGCTGCTGTCAGCAGGGTGGGTGTTTAAGAATCTGCATGTATTCTTTCATAAACTAGATGCTGTGATTACATCCTATTCTTCTTGATCTCTTCCCGAGCCTCTCTGATGTACGAAGTGACTTTTCCAAATGGAAAAGTTATTATATCAAACTGCTTATAAGTATTCTTCACTGACTCACTGCCTCTCAGAAATCTCCAGTGAAATGGACTCTTAAGTTTGATTTACCACCCAAACTAGACACGGTTTTGTTCTTTCTTCCCTCTCCCTCCATGTCTGTGATTTGATAATGAACTTTGTTAGCATCTCCACCTACTAGGTACCCACTGGATGACTTCCGTTGCATGGCAGGCTCTGGACCAGGCACTGGGAATATTAAAGGACCCAGAGAGAGGAGTCAGTTTGTAGAGGAGAGACAAGGCATGCTGCCTGAAGATGATGCAGAGGATGCTTGTTTTAGCTACATCCCATTGTTTACCTAAAGAACAGTTGCCTAACATTTTGCGGAAGCCCTTGTTAAGAATACTCAGAGCATGGCAAATAGAATGTAGCATCTAAGGATATATTTATTTCCCCACATTTCACTTTATTATTTATATTTCAATTCCCTAGCATCTTTAAAATCAGATAGACATGGATCTGAATCTTTTTCCTCACCATAGCGATTCTGGGCAAATGGCCAGTTCCTATGACCCTTTTTCTTTATCTGTACCATAGAAGACAAGCAATACCCTCCTCACCAGGTTGTCTTTATTTAATAAAATAGAGTAAGGTACTTACTAAGCACAGGAGCAGATGGGTGTCAGGGCCCCACTAGTGTTATTGTAATGTTAAGATTATTACTCTTCAAAAGAGCAGTTGGGACACAGATTCTATACTTAGCTATGCACAGACTATATCAGGACCTTGTGAAGATAAGTCGCTCTATCCTGACCCTGGATGCTCAGAAATAAATGTATCCACTTTGAATACAGCTAAATAAATAATTCAGATCACTTTAAAAGCTGTTTTTTTTTTAACTATACAAAATGTCTTTCTGAAGCTTCCCACTGTACCTTCTGTTTTAATAACACCATCCAATATACCATAACAAATTTAGGTAAGACTATGATGCCACAAAAGAATCACAAAAAGGACTATTTTAGGGCCACAAATAGTTCTGACTTTTATGAGAAGAATGAGAGAAAAATAAATCAATAATAAAAAAAATAAAACATTCATACAGTGTTGTTTTAGGGTCAGGCTCACTAGAACATTTAATGTGGATTTTAGAAAAAAAGAATGAAAGTCAATGCAGAGAAAGTTTTAACAGAGGGGAAAGAACATCACATGTTTTCAATAATATTGAGTCCATATGTTTTTTTGCAAAGAAGCACATGTCCTGAAAACCCAGGAGGGTCGCCTTGTTTCATTTTGGAAGAGATTCTAGAATTAAAGCCCTCAGGCTAATGAAGCTTGCTTCTTTGCCCCTGGGAAGAACCAGAGTTTAGCTGAGCTTCTGATGCCTTCTTGGCACCAACCAACAAATTTCTTGATGCTAATGAACCCCACCATTTAAGAACAGTTCTCATCCTCGGTTTTAATCTAATGGTCATTTGCAGCGTTCACCCATCCTATGCTGGTGTCATCTAGGACCGCTGTGTGAGAAGCTGCCCTGCCAACAGGAAATGAGGCCCCATTCCCGATTCCCTTGGGGCTCAGTGACTTTTTTTTTTCACCTTGGTGTACCACAGCCCCCTAACTATCCTTTTCATGGAACAGAGAAAACGTGATATTCGTCTCTATCTGCAACAGAAGACTGTGACCCAAAAACAAGAAGATCAGGATGCTACGACTTTAACAGAACTTGTGTGACCGCTCTTTCAACCACAGCGGCTGTGTTGCCTCTTCCACACATACCACAGAAGTTCTGAACACTAGGAAGACATCTCACCGTTGGCTGTCTTCCCAGTGGCCACGCCCCTTTTGAAAGTTACCTGGACCCCATAGCACAATAGAGCAGTTTTTATGGTTCATGGTCTCAGATGCAGTGGAAACTCAAGAATTTAGTTGGGGTTGAGACGGCAAACCTTGCCTGTGGGTCAAATGTTGACAAAGTTACTGACAGGGTTGCCGAGCTTCAGGGAGAATCACCTGAAAGAACAGGAGCCCAGACCTTGGTTGTGTATTATTTCTTGTAGTGGTCATGCGGGCAGTTTTCCTGTCTGCCTTGGGCTTTCCAGGTCCATTTGAAGCAAAGAACATGGTTTTTCAGGCCCCTGCCAGCTGTGTGAATTTTATTAGTCCGCCGTGAGGCAGAATGACATACATAAATAGCTTGATCGGTCCAATTTGGCTGGAACAACCTGGGGTTCCTGTCCCTTTGGTTTTCTGAGCTAATCAAATGTAGGCCACAGCGGTTGTGGAAAGAAAGGCTGACTGCAAGGTGAGAAGCCAGAGGTGTGAGCTGATCCTCTAAGAAGGATGCTATTCAGCTCCTGGGAGGTAGGCGGGCTCCAATTTCACACCTGCTGTGCCCATGCCCAACTGAAGGAAAAAGCCTTCAGCCAAGTCTCAAACCCACTCAGCCCCTGTGGGATTTGAGTTTAGCTCTTTTAAAACAACATTTTGATGAGTTGTGTGTAAATGAATCAGAAACATATGGATTCAATTTCCCTTGAAGTGTACGTGGGTTTAAAAATTAAGGGAGAAAATGTGTGGAGCTTGGGTGTGTGTCAAAAGCAAAATGTTTAAAAAATAAAGCAAGACCTTTTGCATAACAGACTGCCCGCCTCTCTTCTTGAAGTGGAGTGATTACATCAGGATGAGAGGTGAGGTCTGTGATTCTAAAGTCATCAATGTGTACAGTGCTGGTCTTTGAACGGACAGCCTCCTGCCACATCCCAGAACCCCATGAACAATATCCAGTAAATGAAAAGCAGACACCAACCACCAGGGATGCCAGATCACATCTGGGCTGAAAATTAAATCACCAGGCAAACAGAAGAGATTTTCAAACAAGGCACTTACACTCTCTTTTAAAGTTAATTTAATTCTAAATGGAGGGCAGTCTGCAGGTTGATATAAACCAAAGCTAAGAAATCTAAATCAGGATGTGTGCTATCTGAACTCTGACCAAAGTCTGTGCACCTCAGTCAGGGAGATGGTTTCACACCCAAGTGTCTTCAGAGGAGATCCCTGATTTTCAAATGTACTTGTTCGAGGAACATTTATTGAGCACCTACTGGATACCAGGAGCTGTTTTCAGAGTCAGAAACATAAAACTACATGAGACATGATTCCTCCTTCCAAGCGGTGTCCGGGTTCTCATAACTGGTGGCCTAGGTTTGAGGATGGAATATGCCATGAAGGTAACCAAGGAGGTTACCTCTAGGTTACCTCTACCTTGGCAGAGGGCGAAAAAGGGCTTCAGGATTTACTAGGCTCTCATTGGTGATGGCTATGAGAACAACTTCACATATAGCAGCTGACAATAACAGATGAATCATTTCATCAAGCCAATTTGGAAAGGCACAAATGTTACACGGTGTCCCAAGGGAATCACGTTCCTGAATAGAGTGAACACTGAGAAACTATGAGAAACTTTATTGGAGTACCAAGGGAGTGTGGTACCCAGGTTCTCATAGAAGGAGCTGACTGGCTAACTTGGCAACATCTGAGGCTGGAATGGATTTTGAATCTGTTACACAGGGACTTAGCTAGAGAGGAGAGGGTCAGGAAATCAGGCCATCCAGTCTCAGCGGATGTCAAGGTCCCACATCAGATCAAGCCTAGATTTCAAACCTATGCAAGAGCAAGAATGGAAGTGAGTGAGGGAGGGATCTCTAGCTGGGTGGGTAGACAGAGGCACTGTGCATCCCAAATGGAGAGAGGGTGAAGCAAAAACACAGGCTAAGGGTGTAGAGCGGTAGAAAATTCACTCAGTGTGTTCAGAAAAGATGAGGATTTCTTTCTATGGATGTGTAGAAAACAAAGCATAATCTGTAAAGTTCAAAACATTTAAACATGAAAAGCAATGAGACCAAAGTAGACATGAACTTGGAGCCCAGAGTCCAACAGAAATGCACATGAGTCACAATTTCAGGCTCAAGCCTTCTAATGGCCATACTGAATAAGAAAGTTGAAATGAATCAATGAGATTAATTTTAATGCTGTATTTTATTTGACCCAATATAACTAAACAATCATCATTTTAATACATAACAACAACCATACTTTAGTGAGATGCTCATATTTTCTTTTCACTCTAGCTCTTTGAAATCGATATGAGTTGTTACAGTCATGGCATGCCTCAGTTTTGGCTGGTCCACATTCTAAGTGCTGGATACCCACATTAGTTGGTGGCTACCATATTAGACAGTACAGATTTAGAACATTTTGTGTTGGCTAAACTTGAGTCAAATGTTAAGTGTGTGTGTGTGTGTGTGTGTGTGTGTGTGTGTGTGTGTGTGTGCATGTGTGTTCAAACAAAAAGCTCTCATGACTACATATAATGTAGATGAGGGATGAAACGTGCAGGCATTACTCCTAGATGCCAGCACACTGGCTGTGACTGCATACAGCAAATTTGAAGGATGGGAATTTGCTGTGCCTTTCCTGGGTTTCTTAGGCATTTGATTTGAATAAAACAAATCTTGAGTTTCCATTAAAACTGAACTTTAAACACTGCCATTGGGTACTACTAGAAATACAAATAAAAGAAAACTATTGAGCTTAGTTTATATGAGAAGCATCCACCAATCTTATTTCTTAGATCCTCTATATGATAGCTGTGACCTGATCACCCTACGAAATCACAACCCATGCACAGAGAGATGAGAGAATGGGAATCTGCTCACAAAGCATATATTTGATAAATTCATGTTGGAAGAAAAACAACATCCTATCTAATTTAACCTAACAATTCTTAAATGAAAAACTAATACTCTCTCTCTTTCTCTCTTTCTCCCCCCATTGTGTGTGTGTGTGTGTGTGTGTGTGTGTGTGTGTGTGTGTGTGTGT
>JANHMN010000004.1:121220521-121240994 GCA_030674055.1 Rhabdomys pumilio
ACACACACACACACACACACACACACACACACACACACACACACACACACCACACATTTGCTTGTAAGATTATATCCCGCTTCTCCATTCAGATTTGATTTTACATTGAGTGAAACAGAATTTCATACATCTAGTTCTCAAGGCTGCTAGATGGTACAGTCTTCATTCAAATACTGGTCCAGTTGCATCAGCACATGGAGGTGATTAGCTGTGAAACAAGGCATTAGTCCCTGGCCTCACATACTAAGTGAAAGATTCTCCCATTATAGGAACCACAGCCTCTGGAAGTCCCTTTTGTGAAATGACAAGCCAGCTGGTTTAGACTTCTGACATGATGCTTAACTCATGTATTTTAAGTACAATTGAGTTTCATCTCCTGAACCAGATGTACTGGTGGCTGAAAAATCACTCTGTAAAGTCAGAGGGAAAATAACAGTAGCAGCTCTGTAAATGAAGGGTAAGTAGCAGTGCTATAGCAATTTTTGGTTTTAATGCTTTCAGCCAACACAAGGAGACTGTAATTTGGAAGTTGGGATGGAGATATTAGGGAAACATCTTGATACCTCACTAGATATGCTGCAGAGATGAAGGCCCAGATTGGGTAATTTCACACACACCTATGTGGAAGGAGAAAGCAACCTGAGTTTTTAATGGCTTTATAAAGATGTGGGTGACATTAGTGGTTTATTAGACACACTTGTAAGGTCTCCTCATCCGCGCTGTTAAGATTGTGGATACCTCTCCTATTAAACTCTCCTATTAAACCTCTCCTAACTTGATACCTCTCCTATTAAACAGGCTTCTTCCACCTTGGACAGTCTGTTCCTAACTGCTGGGGACACTTGACAAACTTCTGGTGTCCAAAACGTTAAGAAGCACCTTTGTGCTTTGCGAAAAGGCTGTCACCGAGTCAGTGACCCACCTAGCAGACTGATTTGATCACTTTGTCAAACTTACTGGGTATGAAAACAAAGTGTACTCTGAGAAGTAAATAAAGACCCAGAACCAGTCTGCAGCCTGCCTGCTAAGGAAGCCCTTGATCGCTTCTTCCTTGAAAATCAGGGCTTCCTCCAAAAGGAATAAACTACCCTCCCAGACAGAGAGTGAGGTAACCAGGTATTTACATTTAGACAAGATAGAATCCCTTCCAGCCACCGAGAAAAATGCACAGCTGTCAAGAGTCAAATAAAGGCTTTCAGAAATCTTTCTCAAGAGTCAAGGATGCCATTTGAAGTAGAAAGTAGTGAGCAATTTCCAGTAACATCATAGGAATTTCAAAAATGAATTCTGTTTGAAAGATACAACCTGACCATGCCCCTTCAAAACGAGGTACCTAGGGCACAGAGTGCACATTGTCAGAATAGTATTATGCATTTTAACAGACTACATGTTTTTATGCCTATATATATATATATATATTCTCTTTTCTTGTTAGAATAAAAGATGGAGACAATGAGATTTCACTATGAAAGGAATTCTTAGTATTTTCTACATACCCAGGTAAACATTCTTTTATCAAGTCAAATAATTTCAGAATTGTTTTTTATTTCAAAATTACATTTTGAAAGAGCCTTGTTCTTTTTACAGATAAAAGTTCACTTCTTTTTCTTATACCTTTATGTGTTTGCTTATGAGGACATGCATGATGTACATTTACAAATAAGAGGACAAATTGCAAGACTGACTGCCCTTTCTCTACCACGGCTTATTGGATCTCATCAGTGTCGACAATGAGACCCTTTGCATGATAAGGCATCTCACTGGCTCCAGGTTCACTCATTTTCAACTTCAATGCACTAGAATCCTCAGCCACTGTGTGCCCCAGAATCGGGGTCTTTCTGGTATCCTCTGAAACACTATGGAGCAAGGAGTAAAGAGCATTTCTTAACCACACAGTAAGTGGGAAGTTGAAGGGTAAACATTCTGAGCTCAGAGTGAACCTGCTCCAATTTTCTTGGCCTCATGCCTAAGTCCTCAGAAGGGCTATACAAGAAGACACAGGAAATTTATTAAACAGGTAAAGATGAATACAGCAACCCATCTGTAAATACAGTATTCAGTCAATTACAATTGTTTATCCATCCCCTGGCACTGAGGCATTGGTTACATCCGTGAAGGATACAGAAATTCTTGCCTGATTAGAGCTTACAATACATGAGGAGTGGGAGTAAGGGAGACAAAATAAATATAATTATATTCACGTGGTTAGTATGAAGATAAAGGCTACGAGGAAAATAAATGAATTATAGAGTATGAGATGAAGGTGGTTCAACAGGGTGGAAGCTTGCCAGGCCAGGTCTCCTTGAGAAAATGACGCTTGAATAATACATGAAAAGAAATGGACATCTGAACTCAGAGTCTTCCAGGAAGATGGAACAAGTGTGATGTCCCTAAAGAAGGACTGTGCATAGGATGTCCACAGAACAGTGGAGTACTATCGTAAAGGAAAGTAGAGGCATTTAGAATGAAACGGTAAACATGGGCCAGTAGAACACATTGCCTTTAGTTGATTAGAAGCCAAGCTGAGTGACATAGGACAAGATAATTGTGATTGTACTTGTTACTTGAGTGGGTTATCTGGTCATTGCCTCGGAAATAACCACAGAACTGAGGTAGATGTAGATGCTTATAGTTTCATCCAGGAATGACATGGTAGCTTGACAAGAGGAAAGGGCAAGGTTTAAATAGAGATACCTAGAGTAAAGAGGTGTTTGCTCCATGTCAGGATGGACCCAATGGATCATCATGTGGGTCTTCATCTGCTGTGCTCTGAGAGCAAAGTCCAAAGTGATCTTGGTGCCTCTCCATCTTCATTTTGCACATGAAAGACCAGATGGGGACAGTTGGACACAGTTGTCTCCAAAACAATGGAGAAAGCTGAACATGCAGGATGTGATGATGGTGTGGAGGGGGCGATGAAAACGAGAAGTACATACTAATAGGATGTATGAGTCCATGCTAATAGTATGACCTTGGAAGCTGGCAGAAGGACATCACTCTCAAGGTGCATGTAGGAAGAGTAAACATAGAGAAGGAACAACAGAAGCTCAGTTTTGGATATATGATATTTAAGATGTTTATTCAATATCTGTGCTAAGATGTATATATGTCTGAAGTTCAGGTGTTATAGATTTACAAGGGCAAGCAAGAGTCACAAGGACATGTCCTTCTAGAGCATGAATCTAGTGTGGGTATTGACAAATAGACATTATCAGACAGGTAGAAGACGATAATCTGAGAATACTATAAAATTTTAAGGGAAACATCCAAGCCAAGCTGGAGATTCTCATAGATACTGAGCACTTAACAAATGTTTGAGGAGGGTGTGAACACCACACTTGTTGATTCGCTTATTTATGTACTTGCTAATTTTACTGGTTTTGTACAGATTTTTTTTCTAACACCCAGCAAGAAATCCAAGTACTTGAAGTAAAGGATACTTCGGCGTAGGAGACATTTAAGCGAACACTTCTAAGGAAGAACAAAGTTAGCAAGAACCGAGTGGGATCAGGAGGCATATGTATCACCTCATGTCACACTTCAAGGTGACAAGAAATGTGTGAAGAAGCTCAGCATGAAATTGTTGGAGCCACTGACAAAGGATAGATTCAGAAAAGTCCACAGGTTGTTTCCACAGCATGACATCATGACTGAAGATCTAGGACAACTGAGGTGATTGAGTGTGGGGTGTGTTTGTTTATGTACATGCATTTGTGTATGGAGACCATAGGGCAATATTAGATGTCATTCTCACTTTCTACTTTATTTTTAAGACAAGGTCTCTCACTGAACCTGGGGTTCACCAATGTAGCTGTACTATCTGGCATTGACCAACAAGCTCTAGGTATCCTCTGGCCTCTGCCTCCTCATACAAGGATTACCAGTATAGCTAGCAGCAGTCTCCATTTTTTAAAACATGGGTGAGACAAATTGAATTCAATTCCTCATACGTGATCAAGAAGCAGTCTATTTGTCTATTTACTAACTGAGAGATCTTCCCAACCCTGGGGGAGGAGAGTGCATGTGCTCGTGTGTATGTCTGTGTGTGTGTGTGTGTGTGTGTGTGTGTGTGTGTGTGTGTGTGTGTTTGAGCACAGTAAATCACTAGTGCCCTTGGCATAACTGAGCTTAGGTATCATCAGACATGGAAGTCATGGCAACATAAAATAATAAAAGGAAGAGAAAGAAGTCAAAGCATAGAAACCATGTGGTTGGCAAGAGAAACCTCCTGAACACCCTAGGATTTTCAGAGAATTCTTAAAGATCTGAAGCTACAATCTTCCAGAAGTGTGTTATAGCAAAACTGGGCTGGAGAAATGATTCAGTAGATAAAGTGTTTCTTACAAGCATGAGAACCTGAGTCCAGATCCCCCAGCCATCAAGTAAGAGCTGGGTATAGCAACACATGTTTTGTACCCCAGCATCGGGAGGTAGAGACATGCAGATCATGGAGGCTCAATGGCCAGCCACTCTAGCCAAAACTGTGATCTTTGAGTTCAGTAGCCAACTCCATTTCAAACAGTAAGGGGAAGAAGCAATTGGAAAAATACATCTGGATGCAACCTCTAGTCTCCATACCCGTTCCTACAGGCAAGCACAATTATAGAAGTGTGAACTACGGAGGAGACAGATTTTTTTATTTATGTAAATAGTACTTCTTCACTTTTCAAAACTCTCTCTCTTTTGAATCAATTGCTTCATTTTTTTTCATGTAGGTCAACTGAAGAGTTGCAGAATTACCTCACCCCACAGAGCGTTAACCAAGACAGAAGATCACAATCCTTGGTAACCAACTGAGCTCCTTTGGAACAAGTTTTAATGTAAATAAAGGCAGAAAGAAGAAGAAAGGGCAAGAGGAGGGAAGGGGCAGAGATAAAAACTTATCTGGAGAATGAACTATTTGGATCTCCTGGAAGAAGACAGTCATAATCCAGAGGCTATGATGAACTCTGACAGTAAACTTCTACTTGTATAGCATAGAACCGACTCCAGCGTATTCTTGTATTAGTGCTTTATTAGTTCTTTGAGTGTTTCTTATAATACGGTTTAGTAAGATGCCCCTTTCCCATCCAGTTTTGCATATGTCTGAAGAGTCTTTCAAGATCAATTTGTACTACCCAAACATTCTTATATGGAAGAGCACGTCTTTCATTGGAGCATGATCGACTCATCAGAGAATAATGTCTCCCTCTTTCCCATCAGCTAACAGTTACCAATCACCCCACAGCTAGGTGACTTCAGTTTATTCTTCAAAACACTATTACACTTGCCTATAGGAGAGCTGTTGATGTAGCTTTCCGAGTGTAACATTTTATTTTACACTGAGGGTTGGTGGCAGAGAGATGGCTCAGCCAGTAATTAAGAGCACTCACAGTTCTTGCAGACAACTCAGGTTCAGTGTTTAGCTTTTGTATTTACAAACAACTACAATTTTAGTTCCAGGGGTCAGATCCCCTTTTTCTAGCTTCTATGAGTTCAGGCCTACTTTCTGCTCTGAGCTTTCTCAGGGTCCATACAAACCTGCTTGGAGAACCTTATATCATATTATATTATATTATATTATATTATATTATATTATATTATATTCCTCATTCATCAAAATACTACTTTTCATAACCCTCAAACAGTTCAATATTACATGAATACATTTTAAATGTATTCACAGATAAAATTTTATCAAAATAAAATCTTGTTAATTCTACTAATAAGAACTTTGCATGTGCTCAGATTTAAATGGTCATGAATGCATCCCAAAATATATTTATAGTTTATCACAAACAATTATTTAACAGGATCTGCCACTCACCAGTATGTACTATTTCTACATGAATAAAACATGAAACAACCCATTAGAAAGAATTACTTTCCTAGGTGAAATCACAGCTAGATTAGTAGGGCTTCCTAAGAACTCTATTCACAGGTCTACACAATCAAGAAAAAGCCTGTGGATAAAAATGAATCAGAGACATATACTAAAGAATGAGAGTAGTTTAAAATACAGAAGCTTAATACAAATTCATTAATTGACCTCTGACTTCCATCGTATGTGTATGTGTGTTTGTATGTGTATGTGTGCATTTGTGTGGGTGTTTGTGTATAAATGTGTTTGTGTATGAGAGAGAGAGAGAGAGAAAGAGAGAGAGAGAGAGATGAATAAAATTCAGTGGTTTGCTGTTCCTCATGTAGGTTACCACATGGGAGAGTTGTACTTTATAACATTTACCAGAGAGGAGAGAAATAAGGCTCAAGTACCCTCCACAAATATTCATTATTTACAACAGTACTTCTGACAAAACAAAATACCTATGTATCATCTCTCCCCTTTGGGAAAAAGCCAATTTGCACAAATATTTAAAAATTCATATAATGGAAAATGCATTCTAGTCTTGAGTGCTTCCTCATGCAGAAATATAACCTCCCATATGTTATTCTATGATAGCATATCACTGGACTATAATTACAGTGTGTTCAAAACACACTTAGTAGACTCTGCATTAAAAAGAGTTGCTCACTTCAGTGTTACAGCATTGAAGGAATTTCAGGCTAGACTCAGATTCAACACCTACGTTTCCAGTAAGGCCAACTCCATCCACCCATCCTCAGCACAGCCTTGTTAAGTTGGAGCAACGTGGACTCAAAGACAGACAGGAAAGGGTCCAGACAGCTCTTACAATAGCTCAAGCAGCATGTGCCAATCCACACAACTCTGAGCATCAGTGTTAAACCAGAAATTATGCTGTCACTCACAGCACTGTTGTGAAACCCTCCAGTCTCCTCAGTAATTCTTATTCTTACCAAGCCATTTCTCCCCCACACTACCATCTATGCCTCTTTCCTAATGTCCCCTCAAGCTTAGCCTGGCTTCCTGAGAAGAAGCCACAGGCTGAGAGATTTTCACTCTAAAGGACCCAAAAGCTCTGAAACTGACAGTATATATAAAGTTCTTTATTTGTTTCTCTTTCTTTTTTTTCATAGCACATAAAGCACTATTTTGATTTTTTTTTCTAGCATCCATACCAATCTGCCTCTTTCTCCTTACAAACCAACAATTACATTTGCCATTTTTTCTTAAGTCATCTACATTCATACTCCACCAGAGCAAAGCCAGTTCATACACACGCAAGAAAAAAACTGATAGTGAAAATTAGATGTGGCCTATGTTTTCCCTCCCCCTCATCAATAGGTACTCAAAGGCAAAGCTCCCTGTCCTAATGTTTGCAGAATGACATCCATCACACAGGTAATTACTCATCCATCTTAATGCTTCCTTTTAACTTTGCCCTTAAGAAGCCTGTGATCTCCCAAGCCAAAGGCCTCAGTAAAATCAATAAAACCCCGTCCTATCAGGCCACCCGCCAGATCATTTTCCACCTCTTAACAAGGCAGTGGTTATTAAATGCCTTGTTTGAAAACCCAAGTGGGGTCATCAGACTTTCATGATGAAAATAGCCCATCAATCGCCCATGTACTATCTTTTCAGTGTCTTTGGTATGAGTGATAAAGTAGGTAATGGCCTACAGGTTTTCAATATCTGAGCATGCTCTCCTTTTTCCCACTGAGGCTGCATCATAGCAAAGGGAGCTCTATGGCTGGAGGCAGCTTGTTAAGAGTGAAAAGGGGTTTCACTACGTTATTTCCGCCAATGCATAAGTGATGTTGCTGGCTCTGGCTTTGAAAACAGACCTCTAAGGTGCCAGTTCCATTTTATTTTTTAGTTTTTATTTATTTTTTGTCATTATCTCACCTAATCAATGGCCAAATTTTGATATCATATATTGTAAAATGATTTGTATCAGTCTTTTCTAGGGAGTGGGTAGTTACCCTAAATTTATCAGATAGATCGGAGATAGAGGCTCAAACAAACAAAAAAGGTATGCGTTAGGATTGCACTCTTCTTCAATGACAAACTCACACAAAGCTACATGAAAAATATATGATTTTTGTATATATCTGTGAAAATAATTCTATCATTCAATGTCTTTTGGAATTCTATTTACTCCATAGTAGTATCTTGACACTGTCAGATATCTACATAAATAATAAGAACAATCCATCATTTGACAAATGGAAGCTCTGCCTTCCTTTCTATGTGTGCTTTGTTTGATTTGGCTTTTGAACTATAGGAAAGGCTTGTAGGGTCAAACATCTTCTACTTAAAATCTCTTCTTCACACTAATGATAAAATTAAAAGGGAGAGTATTTAAAACCCTTCACTACAGTATTCTAAATTTCCAGAATTAATTAACAAATTTAAACTTCAGTCTATCACACTTTCCAGTAAGAGATGAAGATCTGGAACTCTGCCAATTGAAAATATCTGATAAAGCACTACTCCTGTTCTCTATGGGCCAACAGATCGAGAAGAGGCTTGGATTCTGGGGAGGAACCTCATTCTTGAAGTATTTTCTCATTGATTAAAGGGAGATCAAATAAGCCGGCCCTGACTTGATGATAAATAATTTTTAACTCTGATACTCTGAATTAGTTAAACCTCAAGGAGTGGTTATCATAATTTATTAGATTATTTGATTACCTCAAACCTTTGATATCGAGAATGTAAGGGAATGAGGAAGAAAGGCTGTTCAAATCTCACTGGTACCTCAGATACAGACCCTAGCATCCAGGCCAAGCAGAGCAGACGATGCCGGAGATTCAATGGATACACAGACATGCTTGGAGTCTGCTGCTTACTCTTGCCTTTTATGTAACTAAAACTACATAGAAAGTGGCTAGGAGAAGAAATCAAACAAGTCATCTTTATCCATCCTACGTGCTTTTTGATATGATCTATGTAACTGAAAATAGGAGGAAAACAATTGTGGGAAGGTACTGTGAATGGGGAGTGTTTTACTTATGAATTTACGACTGCTTTATACAAAACATTTTCGATGTTTTCCCATTTGTCTGGTGAAGTGATCACCAGATGTGACGACACACGAGGTGGAGAGCTCCAGTTCACATAGGCAGATGTGTCATCTCTCAAATCCCTACTGTCTCACACACTTGATGCGAGAGCTTAGAGAAGCCAGCTAATGCCCTCTGCCTCAGTTTTACTTACATCACATAATCAATAGAAGGACGAATAAGGTTAAGGTCAGAAATGTTAGGACAAGTAGTAAGATTTATAGAGCACACACTTCGGGCAAGAAGATTGTTTTCTAGGTTCAGCTAGTCAGTCTCTAAGAACTGTTGTAATTTTCACAATTTCATCTGTAAAGGAATTATGGCATAGAAAAGCTAAGTGACTTACCTGAGGTCACTTGCCTAAATCAGTAAGAGTTTGGTTCATATACTAACTGCTAGGATGATATTGATAAAGTTATTACCTATGCCACCTCCTCAAGGGCCATCCAACTCTTTCATCCCTTATCCCATGAGCCTTTGCACCAGTCCATCTCTGCCTGCCAGGAGGTTCTTTATCCATTAAGTCATTTGTCTTCCTTGTTCAGTTCTTTTAATTGTTCACATCCTAGTCCAGAAGTCATTTCCTAGGAACGTCTTCCCCAAATTGAATTGTAAATCAAATTCTTCAACACAAGATCCCAAAACACAAGTGTTTCTTAAGTCAAGGTTCTCTACAATGCTTTGTGTTCTCTGAGAGATTACATACGTAGCAATGACCTCCACCTACAGATTCGTGACACAGACACCATGCCAGTGCTTATTTAGACTTTTACTTTAGTGTGAAGGAAGACATGGTCTTTTCCAACGAATTGTGAATTTGTGAGTATACTTTGGGTCTAATCTAACTACTCCATTTGCAGCTGAAAAATGAAGGTTCTGTAAGGTAAATTAAGTTTAGGCTTGGGAGAGGGGACACTCCTGGAAGAATATGAAGGTGACCCTAGGATATAGTGAGACTCCTAGCACCTGGGAATATGGAGCCTAGAGAGGCAACCTTTTATAGCCAGGCAGGATTTCCAGTGGAGAGAGGGAGACATCAATTTACCTACAAAAGTTTTGACCCAAAATTTTTCCTGCCTATAAGAAGTGCTGAGTCAGAGATAGAGCAGAGACTGAGGGAATGGCCAACCAGTGACTGGCCCAACTTGAGACTCACTCCATGGGAGAGAGCCAATCCTGACACTCTTAATAATACTCTGCTATGCTTGCAGACAGGAACCTAGCACAACTGTCATCTGAAAGGCTTCATCCATAGCTGGTGGAAACAGATGCAGAGACCTTCAATCAAGTATTAGGCAGAGTTCAGTGAGTTTTGAGGAAGATCTGGGAGAAAGATTGAGGGTCCTGGAGGGGTCAAAGACATCACGAGAGGACCTACAGAATCAACTAACCTGAGCCCATAGGGGCTCACAGAAACTGAGCCACCAGCTGGGATGCCTTGTCTGGCCTCAGAGAGAAAGGTTGATATAGTTCCAATGAGACTTGATATACCAGTGAGGGTGGGTGGAGTGGTACCCTTTCTCTGAGGAAAAGGGGTGTGGGGAATGGAAGAAGAGTGGGACTGGGATAAGAGGAGGGAGGGTTGCTATGATCACGATGTAAAGTGAATAGATAGATAGATAGATAGATAGATAGATAGATAGATAGATGATAGATAGATAGATAGATAGATAGATAGATAGATAGATAGATAGAAAAAGTTGCTAAAAGTTTCCCAGTTGTTCTGCTAAGTCAAATTTAAGGTTTTGAGCTCCACAATACTTTTACCATCAAACCGATATATTATCTTTTTAACTGAATATAAAGACATAACAAGATTAACGACTCCTCTGAACACTTTACAGCCTGGTCCCCAGAATGTGAGATATCATGTCGTTATGCAGAAAAGTAGGCTTTACTGAGATGATATGCAAAGATTTGAGGTGGAGTATTTGCCCCTGGGCCATCAAAGGAAGGAGGACTTGTGTAATCATGCACTCTTCACAAGAGGCAAACAGGAAGGACTGCCAATGTCAGAGGAGTTGCCACTAAGAAACAGAGGTCAGAGTAATATAATTGATAGATAGGGTCAAAGAGGCCAGGAACATGGGAAACTCTCAGAAGACAGAAGGTACAAGGGATGGATTCTTCCTACAGGAGTGGAAGGAATGTGATTTTCTTAATTTTAGCTACATAGGACTTTCCACCACCAGACCTTGAAGGTACTAAATTCATGCTATATACATTTGCTGAGAGCAGCAATAGATGATAACAAAGGTGTTAAAGAAACTCACATCCATGGGTAAAGTTGGCTATGGGATGACGAAATAATAAAGCAGCACAGGCATCATAATGTGAGTTTGAGTTTACTAGTTATATTGCATGCATAAAGGATTCTCTGACTACAATCATGCAGTCACTCACTTAAATGAGATCTGTTCTTTAAT
The DNA here is from genome assembly GCA_030674055.1 of Rhabdomys pumilio. Classification (NCBI taxonomy): domain Eukaryota; kingdom Metazoa; phylum Chordata; class Mammalia; order Rodentia; family Muridae; genus Rhabdomys; species Rhabdomys pumilio. The sequence continues at coordinate 121,231,852 of JANHMN010000004.1, forward strand.
TACTGCCTCCAAATAACTCACATTCAAGGGCATATAAATGTATGACTAATCTCATTAAAAACCATACTAACATGAAGCTCACCCACCACCTTCTAGCCACGTGACATTGGGCTGCACACTTGCCACTTGCCTTCTCTGTCTATATTCCACTCTGAAAGTAATCCAAAGCATACTAGAGCCAATCCCCTGCTGCAGTCAAGTCTGAGAGACTGCTACTTTTCAGTTAAGAATGCTCGCTATATTCTAACTTGCCCAACCAAGTGTACCCAAAGATTCTTCTTAAACCCCACCACACCCACCTCTCTATAGATCCATCACAGTATCTAGAGCTCAGGAACAATGCGGTGAGAGGATGGAGCTGCCATATTGTGCACAAGTTCAGAATCATCATAAATGAGGTCCCAGCTCTGCTCTCAGTCTGCCTCTGGCATTGGGTAAAGTTCCAGAAAAGTTCAGAGCCCCTCATTAATAAATTGGCTTCCTTAATTTGTGTGATAATTAAAAATAACCCACAAAATAAATCATCTTAAAGCATGATTCTTAAAGCCACATTTTATCAATATATTTTCTACCTCAGAGATTATGTTCAGCATTAGTCACTTTAAAGGCTCAGAGAAGATGAAACAAGACATAAGGGAAGTGCGGAGGCGGGGGTCGTGCAAATAGAGCCTTTGTCTTCCACCACTGGAGACCTGTATCAACACAAAGATTTAGAACAAACAAAATTAGAGATGCTACTGGCATTGCCACGTGCCTGATGACAGATAATTCTGCTAATATACTCACTGGAACTTGAAAATTGAAAAATCCATTCCCTGTATATTGTAATGGTTCAAGTAATGAAAGTTTTATATTGATATTGATAATGACATACTTGGAACAAGAAAGATGCAGAGACTGAAAGTGTATTGCATTTAAAAAAAAAAAAATCACACCAGGCATTAGATTCTGGAACACACAGTTCCTGTCTTAAGCAGTGTTTTGGTTGTTCATCTCTATTAAGTTATATTTAGGGAAAAGGGATACATAGATATAGAATATTAGTAAAATGAAAGAAACAAAATATTCTTGATCCCAAAGAAACATACACCAATATGCTTTGTGTGTTTTTATATCCACCCATCAGTGTTATTATTGCATATTTACAGCTCAATGTGCATTGCAGAACTGACTTGTTGCTGACTCTTAAGAGGACTGTCAAAGAAACCTGTTCTATGTCTGTCTAGTTCATTAGGTGTTACTGTGGATTAGGTGTTCTCCCAAGCACATCACTGAGATTCTGGTCCACTAAGAAGGACCACTCTGCCAGACCAGTTGTCATTATCTCCACAGAGTAGACAAAACAGCCTTCATTACCAGGTTCTTATATTTCTTATTCATCTTGTTACTCTAATAATAATTTTAAAAATACCTGGAAAAAGCAACCTCACGACACTTTTATTTGTCTCACAGTTTGAGGATATAGTTCACTGTCATATTGAAAGTCAACATTAAGCATCACAATTCCATATACACTCACTGTATTCCAGGCTTGAAGCGGGGCAGCCAATAGTTTCTGCGGCGGAAAAACTAAATGGAAAAACAAGTGAGGAATTAATGGAGTTTGAGGACTCTGGCGAGAAAGTTGCTGGTGTCTGCTTACAGGAGGTGGTGGGGAGTGAAGGTGACTGCAGTGAGCACGGAGCACAACCCGGGAACAATACAAAGATGGCTTTTTGAATTCCTCACTCGCTGCATCGGACCACTGGCGTTCCCCACCATGTCAGACGTGGCAGTGACCACCAGTTCCGAGATCACCACCAAGGACTTGAAGGAGCAGAAGGAAGTTGTGGAGGAGGCACAGAATGGAAGAGATGCACTTGCCAATGGGAATGCTCAAAATGAGGAAAATGGGGAGCAGGAGGCTGACAATGAGGTAGATGAAGAGGAAGAAGGTGGGGAGGAAGAGGAGGAGGAGGAAGAAGGTAACAGTGAGAAAGAGGATGGAGACTGAAGATGAGGAAGCTGAGGCTCCTATGTCCTCAGTAGCTGAGGACGATGAGGACGATGATGTTGACACCAAGAAGCAGAAGACTGAGGGGGATGACTAGACAGCAAAAGGAAAAGCTAACCTTTCTCACCGAGACCTATTCACCCTCCACCTCCCGTCTCAGAATTTAAATGTGGTCACCTTCGAGTAGAGAAGCAGACCCAGCCCACAGCGGGCAGTGCCACCCACAGATGACATGCGCTCTCCACCACCCCAGCAAAAACACAACATGAATTGGCAACATGGGAGGAAAAAAGAACCAGAACTTCCCAGGCCCTGCTTTTTTTCTTAAAAATACTTTAAAAGGAAATTGTTTGTATTTTTTATTTACATTTTATATTTTTGTACATATTGTTAGGGGTCAGCCATTTTTAATGATAACGGGTGACCAAACCAGCCTTCAGAGCGTTTTCTGTCCTACTTCAGACTTTACTTGTGGTGTGACCATGTTCATTATAACCTCAAAGGAGAGAAAAAAAAACCTTGTTAAAAAAAAAAAAGCAAAAACAACAACAACAACAACAAAAACTCAATCTTATTCCAAGCATTCCAGTAACTTTTTTGTGTGTATGTACCTAGCTGTACTATAAATAGTTGGTTTGTATGAGATGGTTAAAAAGGCCAAAGGCCAAAGATAAAAGATTTTTTTCCTTTTTTTTTTTTTTTTTTTGTCTATGAAGTTGCTGTTTATTTATTTATTTATTGGCCTGTTTGATGCATGTGTGAAACAATGTCCAACAATAAATCGGAATTTTATTTTGCTGAGTTGTTCTAACAAAAAAAAAATAGAAAAACAAAGTAAGAGTGGAAACTAGAGTCTTGGCTTCAAGGGTTTATAGAAATAGAAGAAGAACAGGTCTGGGAAAGTTACCAACCTAGAAAATGCCCCAAATTACTGTGTCTCCTACTATTATGGCACATACACAGATCTTTATCCATCAAGTCAGAGCTGAATGTTTGAACACAGTGAGATAAGGCAATGGTATGTCACGTCTGAGGCTAGTTCATAAAGGTATTGCTGATTCAATCTTGGTTCTTCATGTCACTCATTTTGAAGAAAACCAGCCACCATCCTAGGGACTCTCAACAGTTTCTGGAATAAGCCACCCAGAGAGCAACAGAAACATTCAGTTTGGACTGGCATCAAGTTGCTATGTAAATAAGCCACCTCCGAAGTTGATCTTCCTGCACAAACCAGGCCTTCAGAGGACTACACTTTTAGCCAACATCCTCAAGCAACTGAATGGGAGATCCTAATAGAAAACTAATTTGTTAAGATATTTCTGAATTGGGAACTAGAGAGTTAACTCCATAGTTAAGAACACTTGCGGCTCTTTCAGAGAACTCACATTTAACCTTCTTGTTCAGTGACCCACAACTCAATAGCTTGTAACACCAGTTCCATGGAATCTGATGCTCTCTCCTGGCCTCCACAGGTGCCTAAGCACACACCTGTACATGTGCAACTGCACAGCCACACACACACACACACACACACACACACACACACACACACATGCAAACACACCCACTCTTGAAAAGGGGCTAAACTAATTCTCTAGCCCATAGAAACTGGGCAGAAGAGAAAGTCGCTATTGTTCAGTGTTTATTTCTTTAAGTCTGTTTAGTAGAGCTGCATTAGAGAGCACTGTATAACTACATACTCACATGGATGGCATGAGTTATCTGTATGGCCTAAGAGGCAACCTCACATAGGCATTAGAAGAATTAGTAGAGTTAGGCAGATCTGAGTTTGAATCCTACATAAGTAATTTTCCAAGTTATGTTTCTTTTCTAAATCTCAGTTTCCTCCTCTGAAGAATACATAATGAAAGTTATTGCCTGTTGCCTTGCTCAGGGTCACACATCATAGGAATGTATAACATGGGATCCATGCGCAGATCCTAAAATCCTGAGTGACAGAATATATGTACACCTGCTTGTGGTGAGTGTGTGTGGGTGTGTATGTGTACACCCATGCTTGAGGGAAAAAAACCCACTTGTATTAAACACTGACTATATGGGTTGCTTGGTGAGAAGGGCATTTCACATGCTCTAATCTGTCTGTAAATAAAATACCTTCCTTGATATCAGTTTAGATCACACCATTGGAAAGCTCCTTGTTGGAGGCTGGGAAAGTGGTTCAGTGGTAGAGGGCTCATCTACCACAGGCTGTATAAGACCCTAGGTTCAAATTCATACAAAATCAGAATTTTAAAATAATAAAATCTCCCTGCTTTCAGAGGAATTGGTCCAAGTTGAGTTATTGTGTGATAAAATCTACAGAATTATGTTCAGTTTTATTATAGCAAATTATTTTTCGTAGAAAAGTTGAAAAATATCTAATTAATTGGAAGCCAATGAAAACAGTGTGCCATAAGTAAGCAGTGAGCTGTCCCTTTTTTATTTCAGGAAAGGGTTACCATATATGGGGTGGGGGAGTAGAGAAACTGAGGCATAGAGCATGATTTTGCTTGTGGGAAGCAGGATGCATGTATGTGCCTATTTCCTGGCCAGTTCCTCCCCTCTTCTACTATAATCGAGGCTCTATTATGACTGACAAGAGCACAAGAAAAAAATTAATTTTTGTATTTATTCAGCCAGGACACTGTAATGAAGATCTAAAAACATCACAGAGGCACAAGTGTTTTCTAAAAGCATCCAAACTCTCCTGATTTGGACCATTTCATTGTACAGATACATCCTCTCTTGCCTCTCTGCTCTCCTGCAGTTCTGAGTAATCATGTGGACCTTGGCTATTATCATCCCACAGTCTCGCTCTCCATTTTTGCCAATTCCAATTTGTTCTGAGACCTGCAATAAATGAAATAAATAATAAATGAAAAGGCCAGAGGCAATAGTACCATCACCCTGCAGACCCAGGGGAGAACCCAGAGGTTACAGGGCATCACTGCAGAGAAGATGGAAAACCATGTCTCACGGGCCCAATTATTTACTGTAGTTGCTCAGACGAGATGATGCACGGCTGTGACAAGGCTGTTCTGGAAACAGTAGCCAATTGATATAGATTTAAATCTTTTACAAAAGAGAAAAATCTTGGATCCACAGAGTCTAACTTAAAAAAGAAAAGAAATTAAATTGCTTCTCTGTATACTGTACTTTACCCATAATATTTGGTATTTAGTAGTTATTAGATTTTCTTACATATTTAACTAGTAGTTAAAAAACTAAGACTATAAATTTTTGATTTTCAGATTCATTAACGGCATGCCAAGTTATTTTAGTGACATCACAGGTATAACACCAAACTTTAAAGGCCAGCTTTCAGATCTGGTACATCATACAATGTATTCAGTTGGTCATGACCACGACAAAGAAGCATGCATGGCTAAACTCATGAAATTGGAATTAAAATTTGGTTACTTCAAAACAACACATACTGAAATGAAAAAAATTTAAATGTCAAAGGGCAGTGTTGGTTCCATTGCATAATGAAAAATAAATGAATAAAATGAGATATGTGTAGTGTGAACTAACATTGCTGGTTCCATGGATATGTGTTGAAAGAAAATTCATTAATTCCTGGGAGAATCTACCAGATGGGCTTCCCAGGCTTAAGATATAAACAAATAGGCTTTAGTTGGTAGATAAAGACTAGAGAATCAGCTTTCTGACTGACAAAGGCAGTTAAAAGCAAGGATTTTTTTTTGTAGTGTTTTAAGAAAAATTGTATCAGCTCAATTAAATAAAAGTGAGTGTTTATGATACATATATCCATGTTACTATTCATAAATATATAGCCTCTACTATATATCATGTACCTTATAAAACACAATCCAAAGTCAAATTACAAAGAGTAACATTAAGTAAATGTAGTAAGACATTTCTTAATATTCCTTCCAATATATCACCACTGGTGACAATAACGTTATCAAGATTTAGAAACAAGGATAAAGTTTATAGAACTAGAACTGGATCCCAGTGTTGTGACATACACAACTATAATGCTAGAACTCTGAAGAATGAGGCAGGAGGATCAAGAGTCTGAGACCAGTCTGGACTACATAGCAAGACCATCTCTCAAAAGATAGAAAGAGTGGAGGGGGGAATTCGAGAGTGGGGAGGTGGGAGTGAGGGGGAAGGTGGGGGGGCACATTCTCATAGCAGCATGAGGAGGGGGGATGGGATAGGAGGTCCCTGGGTGGTGGGGAGAATGGGGGTAAGGGGATAAAACTGAAATGTAAATATATCCAATAAAAATAAATTTAAAAAAAGAAAGAGAGAAGAGAAAGAAAGGAAACAAAAGGGGATGGAGAGAGGAGAGGAGAAGAGAGACAGAGAGACAGAAAGACAAGAGACAGACAGAGACAGAGAGAAAGAGAGAGAAAAAGAGAAAAAGAGGGAGAGATGGATCACTGAGAACTGTAGACACTTTATCCTCCCCTGCCCAGTACTTGATGCTCAAGAAAACACAGAACGGATATTAAAGATATTTGTATAATAGTTCCCAGACTCCCAACAATTTCTGACTGTTTCTGTAATTGTCAAAGAATGTCCTGTTCACACAAAGGATAACTGTTCTCCATCACTCCACTGCTTTTTGAACTCAGCAAGACATCAAGATTGTCTGACAGTCTGTCCCTTTGTGGGGCAGTGATGCTCAGAAGAGGAATAGCCTGGGATGAGTAACTGTTTACAACTCTTATTAATTTTGGAGTGTGATGCTTTTATTTATTTGCAAAGTTTTCATAACAAAATTTTATAAAATTAAGAAATGCAAATATCTTCATTCTTAGGGTTTCTACTATGGCTGGTATTGGAATGCTTTATCTTGTGCATACTAGGAAGATGGATGATTGACAGTCACCAAACTAAGAGGCAAATATACCTAGTTGCAGATTCCATAGTAATCCATGAACCAGTCCCAGTTCTTGGCACCCAGTCTTCTGAAGAATGCACAACAGAGGAAGGTGATTGGGAAAAAGTATCTCTAAACCATACTTGATAGAAAGGCAAAGAGAGGAGACTTAGTAAGGTATCCTACTGCTATATCAAGATTGGCAGATATATCTCAGGAAGCACCATTTAGGGTAATTCTTAGCCACCAACATGATGCTAAGCATTAATGATACAATGCTTAGGTCCAACTCCTATTACTCCATATTTGATGGAACCAAATGCTGTTCAGAAAGCACAGTGGGTGGGGAGTCAGTGAACAGCCATGGGATAGATGGAAAAAAATAAAACTAAGGCAAGGCAGAGAGTGCACTGTGGGCTTTGGGAAGGAGTCAAGATTTGGGACTTGACAGAGCAAGGCGATTATTGATGCAATTAAAGTCCACATGGGTCCAGACCAAGAAGGATGCTGTATTGCTATTATGAAGTAGGTACACTTGATTAAACCCAGGAGCCACTAAAAGTATTTTAAACAGGGTAACTAAGTAGAATGGTCTGGGCTTAAGGAAACTAATCTCATAGCAATGAGCAATAGATTGGAGGCATGGGGATTTAAATGTAAGAAAACCAGTTCAATAATTATAGGCTCAATAATTTACTAATTTTGATACCTTATTAAAGCATTTAAAAGACCTCAGGCAGTGAGAGACCTAGTGATAGGTTTAAAAGGAAATTCTCAGGTGTAAGTGCACATAGTGATACATGGCTACCTAGTCAGAGATTAATGCATTTTCACAGCCCCGTCAAGCCATCATAAATCAGCACCTTCATGACAAAATTTTGACATGCACTCTCAAGCCTAATTCCCAACTCCTTCTTTGCATCTCATCCATTATGACCAAAGAGAGAAGTCATGGGCATTTTTCAGCCACCAAATTTAATTTCGCACATAGAGAAAGATCATTTTTATATTACTTGTGTTTTTAAAAAGAAACAGAAATCTAGGCATCTGTTTTTGTCCAGAAAGAGAAGAGAATGCTAAATGTAAATGTTTTATGTCCTGCCCCACCTTCTTAACTACACTCATTGCTGTCTATTAAATGTCTACTTTTCTTATGAGAGTCTAAAGTTCTTGTGGACAAAACCTAGCTCTGTCTTGCTTACTATGTGGCGGCTGCTTCTGAAATACTCCTGACTGAATAAATTCAGCTCCATGAAAATGTCACATTTATTCATATATATATGAATAAATATATATATATATATTCATAAATAATCAGTGAGATCAGCCATTTAAGAACCACACCCTTCTGCCAAACAAATATAGGTCTTCTAGAACTAAGCCTGTCGAACATTCATACAGACATGATCCCCTCATGTTACATACATGAACTCTTGGTCAGACCCAGGTCCAGCCTTGGCTATTCCGTTCATGTGCTATATGAGTAGCCTCCTCTGAGAACTAAATAATCTGCCTATTTTCATGATCCATTTTACTTCATAATTTCTAGACTGTGATTGGACACCACCTATTCTTTCTATGAAGAGAATACCCTAACTTGTGAATTCTGAACATAGTTCTTTAATTACCCAAAAAGCATGTGTTACATGATTCTGAGGATAGATAGAAGATTGATAAGGAATGTAACCATTGACAGATAAGGATTTCCTTAATTTAACAGATAATAGCTGTACTAGTGTGAACCAGCTACTAAGGTAAGTAGCCTCACATTTCCAGGGCTTTGTATGACACAAGTTGAAGCCTCACTCACTTCTGTGAAACCCAGTCCAGATGTCTTTGATTAAACAGTTTTCCCAAGGACCTCTTCTCAATGCTGCCCCAGCAACTCAAGCTCCACCATCTCCCGAGTTCGACTTCAACAGGGTACCTCCACATCCCATGGAGGGGAAATGAGAGAATAAATGATCAAGCAGAGGAGATTTTTGTGGGCCAATAGCAGACATCAAGGGCAGCAGAAAATAGGAAGAAAACACAGAAGGAAATAAGGCAGGTTGGGAAAACAGAGTTTTTGCCATAGAATGTTGGCCAAGTCTCTTGTTTTCTCCTGTTTATTTCATTAGTCTGTATTTCCTTCCCTCCTGTAGTTAATCCTAAAACAGCATACACAAAGGAGCAACATATTTTAGTAGGAAGCTAATATTATTGCTTTGTGTTAACTATGCTGGATAGAATTATAGATAGATAGATAGATAGATAGATAGATAGATAGATAGATAGATAGATAGATAGATAGAT
>JANHMN010000004.1:121254151-121289146 GCA_030674055.1 Rhabdomys pumilio
GAGAGAGAGAGAGAGAGAGAGAGAGAGAGAGAGAGAGAGAGAGAGAGCTCTATCCTTACTCATTGTTTCTGAGTCAGGAAAACGTACTGACATGTCAATATCTTTCATGACTGAAGAACCTGTACAATGTAAATCAAAATAAGAAACCCACAGGTTGTTTGAATCTCTAGCCAACACTCAATTTAAAAATATCTAATTATGGGATCCTGACACTATTTCTAAATGAAAGTCTTTTAATTTTTGAGATTCCTGACTCTGGGGAAGTCTGCCTTCTGATTTCCAGCATTTCAGCTGGTCAGGGTCACATCTCCATCACCCTTCCCCGGCTTTTCTAGTTTAACTAATTCTCATGAATGTACCAGACACCTGCCCCTGACCAGAAATGGGCAGAGCAGAGCGGCACACCTTCCCCCAGGCTTCCCACCTCACCATTGGCTGCAGTGACAACTGCCAGGCTTCCTGGGTGACAGGGCACTGACCCAGCTTCCTGCTAGAGCTACTGCCGGAGAACTAATTACAGTGTGGAAATGCCCGATCTAGGTCAGTGTGTTCCTCAAGCATTGTTTACATTTGATTTTAGGCACATCCGACGGCAGAATTGACATTTACAGCGCGCTACCCCATTCATTTGCAAGGTTTTATGCTATTTTATTTTCAGGTTGGGAATGTTTGAAGAGGCATTTATCGTGAAAGCCATGGCCTTTGCGCCTAAAGCCTCTCACCACAAGTACAATAACAAAAACTGCTAATTAAAAGAGGGGAAACAATCAAGAAGCAAAGACAAAGGGGCACCCCTTCCTTGTCTGAGAAGAAGAGCAGCTTCCCAGACTGGCCTGGAAGGAAGCCAGTGCCACCTATGCAGGTGCAGCCACTTAATTCCACTCTCTTCGGAACGGAGAGGTGGGAAAGGCACAATTCTCTTTTAATAATTTGAAAATGGGCTTGCTCTTCGTCAATAACAACAATGAATCCAGAGTACTGTGCTTTCATCCATTCAAACTCCTTCTTACAGTCACAGAATCCTCTGCGTGTCTTGACAGCATTCCGGAACAACTTTCCTGCTCGGTAGCTTGGTGGTCTAGGCTTGCAGAAGTGGTGTAGTGCTCCCTACCCCAAACACACACACAAACACACACACACAGAGATAGAGATAGAGATAGAGATGATAGAGATAGAGATAGAGATAGAGATAGAGATAGAGATAGAGATAGAGAGAGAGAGAGAGAGAGAGAGAGAGAGAGAGAGAGAGAGAGAGATTGAGACCTTAGTATATTGCCTGCCTTTTGTGTCAAAGAAAAGAAAACACTTGTCTCTGCTCAATCCCGGCAGCAGTTCCTTGGGAAGCTTTCTGTGATCTTCATCCCACAGAATCCAAAGAGCCCACACCTAGGTCTCTCTGGAGCTAGTGCACACAGCCTGCTTAGCAACTTGTTCTGCATGGATGGCTATGAACGTGCCTACTTTTCCATTAGATTTCCAGCCCCACCCCCTACCCTACACTCCGTTTCCTCCCTTGAAGTCTCTCACACCTAGACTGATATAATAAATGTTTGTTAAATGGAAATACACATGGAAATTCAGAAGCTCAAGAATGTTTTTGAAAGTTCAATTTCTTGGCTAATTGGACATAAAATTAGAAAAGTGGCTGAATGACAAATATTAAACTTTGGAGCCTCTTCAAAATGTATAATAATATGGGGAGCAGCAGGAGTCTTTATTCTCTCCCTCTGAAAATATAATTATAGAGCAAGAAATGTCTCCAAGAAGCGTTTGCCTCACTCTCCTCTGCCTCCGGGCAGATTATAGTGAATTATCTCAGGCAGATGAAAATTTATTCTTTCCTATTTCAAAAGTGAGATTATAATTCTTCTATGCTAGTATCAAAAGGGCCTCGTCTAGGAACTCCACCCCAGCTTCTTCTCTAAAGCACATACAATTTAACTTGAGATACAGTCAGCTGGATCATATTCCTTTTGTCATAATTATATAAATTTGATATATAAAGAGATAACACAATATATAATAGATCTATAAAATATATGAATTCATATTTATGTGAATATGTATATAGAGATAATTGATCACATTTGTATTTAACTTCAATTTTTTTTCTTTTTGTGTGTGCATGTGTGTGCACATGTGCTTATGTGCACTTATGTGTGTATGAGCATGTATCTGTGAGAATGTGTGTGTGTTTGTATTGCATGCCCTAGTATGTGGCTCTATAAGCATATATGTACATAAGCACACATGTACATGAGCATACATACAGGTGGAGGCCATAGGAGGATGCTAGGTGACCTTCTAGTGACATCTCCATTGCCTTTCCTTGACACAGGATCTTTCATTGAACCTGAAGCTCACTGTTGGCCAGACTAGCTAGCCAGGAAGCTCCTAGAATCTGCCTATCTCCTCTCCACCACACTGAAGTCAGAGGCATTTGCAACTTTGTACTAGGGACTTGTATTCAGCTCCTCCTCCATGAAGAACAGGAGCTCTTACCCATTAGGTCATTTTCTTAGACTTTTATATTTGAATTTTTATGATGATCGGCATAGGGGTTTTTTTTGTTGTTATTGGTGGTGGTTAATTTTTTAACCCAAAGTACTAACTCTTAGGAATTTTAGCTCAATGATAAAGTACTTGCCTAACATGATGAACAAAACCCTGGGTTGCATCCCCAGAACAGCAAAACAAACAGACCCAAATCAAGATGTCAGCAGGACCAGGCTTCCTCGGAATGCAGGAATAGACATGGGAGACCCTATAGTCAGAAAAATCCCCAAGAACAGAGTGAGTCTGTAGCAGAAATTAATTAAGGATCAGAGACCCCAGACAACTTCACTTGGTCTCAACAGTGCTGTCTTCCCTGGACAGCATTCTTCTGGTACTTCAAATGACAAGAGTGGCTCTGTAGAAGCTTATTCCCAGCTCCCCAGGAAAGATCAAAAAGAAGATGAATTTATCTGACTGAGCTTGCCATCACAGCCCTGTCCCTGGTGTCAAAGGTAACTGGAGCCAATAGTCAGTGGGGGTACCTTCAGCTTTCTTCTCTTTGACATCCACCAAATATCAAACCAGTGTTTTGTCTCAACCTTTCTTGATAGCCAAGGGTTCTAATGAGCTTGTAAGTGCTGCTGGTTTTGGCTTACAGTTCAAAGGACAACTCTGCCAGGCCTGGGCCACTTTGCTGTTTGAGGGAGAGACTGGTGGTAACAGTTGTCTGTAAAAACAGTCGCCAGGTGTGCTGTAAACATGCGTGTCTGAGAGTTTCCTGGTGGAGCCCTCATAATTTGGGTTTTATTGAGCATTTTATTATTTCTAACTAAGAGTAGCCTTGTGTTTCGGGCTGTATGTAGAGGTAGTGTTGAACTGCATAAAGCCAGGTCACTTCCCCTGAAGTTGATGGCCACATTCCTACCTGGCAGCACCAGGAATCCTCTCCAGAGAAGAATGGAAGCTTTTATTCAGTCCCCTCTGGAGAGGGTTGGCCAGGGTTTCCTTCCCACTCCTTGCCCCATCACGAGGGCTTTTAAGTTATTAAGAAATCATTCAGTATGTGCATTATTCAGCTGGGCCCCGTCATTCTCCTGTTGATAAGCGTCACTGTAGGAGTGTTAGAAGCCTCTTAGGATAGGAGAGAGAAGATTGGGAATCTTGGAACAACCTCTGAAAAAGAATATCAAGAACAACACAAAGACTACCTCCTCTTTTCCCATCTACTGGCTGTACTGTGTCTACAGAAGCCCCCTCAGTCCTAGGACCTAGGGAGAGATGAGTGCCACTTTCATCATATGTATGCAATAGCAGCTTGGACCAGTCTCCAGCCTGTTCCCTGCTCTATGAACAATCCAGGAGGGAACTCAAAAGTGAAGTCCCCTCAATCCTAGGATCTAGGGATCTAGACCCAGTCTCCATCCTGTTCTACCAACAATCCACTAGGGGAGTCAAAGTTATATCCAGCCACCTAGAAGCAATTCACAGTTAGTAAAATGTGAGAAAACTTATGTGTAATTTCCCAAGATTGCTGTGGTGTAGCATAATTAGAAAATTAGAGACTTGCTCTATATAAATCTAGAGACCAGGCCAATCTAGAGACCAGAAGACTAAACTCAAGATGTCTACAGGAGCAGACTCTGTCTGAGGGTGGTATGAAGAATCTACCCCAGGCTTCTGTCTTAGTTGCCTTTGATTCATAGGTAGCACATCCTTCTCGTATCGCTTCTCATTGTCACACTTTACAGCATGCCCATATTTCTCTTTTTATGAATAAACCAGTATTCTTAGGTTAAGACTCATACAAATGATCCAGTTTTAACTTGATTATCCCAGAAAGCCCTTCCCACAAAAAAAGTCACATGGGGTTCTGACTTCAACACGTAAGAGTCCCAAATGAACCAAATTCATAATCTCATGTAACATCCTGATCACTGAATAGTTGCAAAAATGCTTCAAAACTGAAACAAGCTCTGGAATGCCTTTTCAAAAGGAGCCTAGCAGGGTGGTGAAATAACAAGCAAGAATCCAGTCCGGCAAGTCACAGCAATGCTGGCTGCTGGTGTCACATCCCTGACCTCAGCATCTTCGTGGCTTGCATATTCATAAGGTTGATGTGAAGATAAAGTATGAAAAATATAATATATTAGGGATAAAGATCAGCCACATAGCTGTCTAGGTTCACTATGATGTCTCAATGGTTTTCCTCCCACAAAGAGAAGAGAGATGGAGAGAGAGAGAGAGAGAGAGAGAGAGAGAGAGAGAGAGAGAGAACAGACAAGGTTGAAAACAGTACCTGTTTTTCAAGTTTATCCTTGGGTATATCCCAAGTTCAAAGCCATCTTGGGCTATATAAAATACTGTCTTAAAAGGAAAGAGAGAAATATGGAAGAGAGAGTCTCTCAGGTCACAGTCCATCATCATCATCATCATCATCATCATCATCATCATCATCATCATCATCATCATATAAATGCCTTCTAAAACCCTAAAGAGCTATGGCAGCATGCCCCAGCTCCCTCAAAGGCAGAGCAGAAATAAGAAAAGAGAAGTTAGAAGTTTATTTTCCAGCTAAATCTGTTCTTTCCACACTGCTTCTGAGTTTTCAAGAAGGGATCTTTTTCTCCTCCTCATGAGGAGTAAAGAAGAGAAAGAAGGAGATAGGCAGAAACCACCATCACTGGCTGATCAATGGGTAGTGGGGGCATACAAAGCGATTACAAACTATTACAATGAATTTGAGAAATTGCTAATGGATCAGATTCTGGACATGCCCTGAAAACAGTCCTGTACTCATCACGAAGCTGTGCCCAGAGAAATAGCCACTACCTAATAACCCTATTTGAATTCTGTCACTCATAGAAGTATACAAAGTGACTTGTTTAAGAAATTGCAATGAGGTAGGAGGTGGGCCACACAGAAAACAGTCATTGACTTCTACCTGAGGAGGAAAAAACATTCTAGACCTTTTATTGCAGAAAGTGACAATAATGAGATGCTACACCCAGACTTCATAATTCAGTCACTGAGCATTTTATATTGCCATCAAAGACCAGTGACATGTTCCCAGCCAGTAAAAAGTCACCAAAGCCTTGAGTAGCATAAGAATGACTTTATAAATGCAGCCATTTTCTTTCCATTTATACAGTGACCCAGTGTATCCCCATTTCCTTGTACAATTTCAATTTATACTTTCCTTCAACAGTAACATATGTAGTGACTCTTTTTACTCAAAACACGGCCCAGTTTGATCAACAAGCTATTTGGCCTATTTTATTGATGTGAACCTTGGGAAATCTACAAGGATTCAGCATTATAGTTGTTTTATTTTTGGAAATGTCATCTGGAACAGCCCTTGGGATTTTTAGTTCCTTTTATACTAAACATGAGAAGGTTTTCCTTTGTGTGCATGATGTTAGGTGTATACAAACAGGGAACTTCCTTCTTAGAAAATGCATTAGCTTTGGGCTGGCATGTGACCCAGTAGTTTGCCTGCTAGTTTTTGTTTGTTTGTTTGTTTGGTTGGTTAGGGTTTTTTTGGGGGGGGGTTGTTTTGTTTTGTTTGTATTTCAGTTATTGGATTTTGTTTTGTTTTGTTTTGTTTGTATTTCAGTTTTTGGGTTTTGTTTTCTTTTGTTTTGGATTTTGGGTTTGATTCCAAAGTAATCCAAATAAATAAGCTTTTATTGAGCAGTTGAGAAATATTTATGGAGAGTTCAGCAGTTTAATATCTAGTATGGACAATAGTCTGAAAAGTGCTTTGAAAGCTTTCATTCAACAGGAGAATGCGTCCTTCCTATATTCACTTTTACAAGCCTTTTGAATGTGGAAATAGATAAAAAGTCTTTAAATGGGTATATAAAAAAAAGACTCATCTTCCAACTGAGCATTTAGAGACCTGAGTTCTCTGCCCAGCTACTAATTAGCAACAGAACACTAAGGAGACCAGTTCTCTCACTGGATCCAGTCTCCTCATCCATAAAATGAGCATACCAGATGAGCTGACCTCTGAGGCTCCTCTCAGCTCTAAAATGCTATGATCTGGTGAACCATCTCTTCTCAATTGATTAAAATGAGCGTTAAGAGATCTCCTAAAGTAAACACACCAGGCACGATTCCAACTTGTTCTCTTTTCCCATTTTTCTTTTCATTCAATTTTCCATCTCTAAGCATGGAGGGATGCAAAGTAAGTATTCCCAAATTGTCATTTAGAAACCACACCTGAAATCTCCATGAGAATGGCTCCCACCCTCTGCCTTCTGTGCTCTGAAAGTTTGCAAGGACACAATCTATGTGGACGGCTGACTTGCCTTTAAACATGTATAGATACAGCCGTCTACTTTACTGCTTTATAAGTTTGTTAACAATTGTAATTTGGAAGGATAGAAAAGCAAAAGAGGATTGATGGAAAATGAATGGTAGTACCCTATCACCAACCAACGGATATGTCAGCCAACCTGTTTAATGGTCCCAAGGAACCAGTCCCTTTGTGAATACTCAGTCTCTCGGCATCAAATGACCTCATTTGTTGGCTCAATGGTTTAAAAGAAGCATTCTATTTCCCATGGTTGTGCTTCATGTGTTCTAATCCATAGGGATTACTGTGGCAGAATGCCTCAATCCACTATAGCTTTCTGGCACAAGTCATTTTCAGCAGAGCAAAACAAAGTCAATGTATGACCAAGAAAGATATTAAAATCTCAGTTATAAAGTAGGAGCAAGATTCAAGCTATCCCAGTGACTTTGTTATCTTTTTTTAAAAAGCCATTACCTTTTTTTAAAATGTCATTTAAAAACATCATAAAAACTGTGACTTGGACTTTGGTAGAATCAGGAAGGAATTTGTGTTCTGATGTGATACACAACTGAGAGCCATCCTAGCAGGGAAGGAAGGATGGGAGATAGAAAATAGCAATTAAGATTAAACAATGATCTCAACATGGAAATTTTAAGTAAAGAAGAAAAAGTGAGTGGCAGAATTGAAAATCAATAAGCTTTGCAAGAAGCGAATATGGGAATGGTTATGGGTATGGGAAGGGGCAGAGCCAATCCTCACTTTCTGTGAAAGGGCAAAACGGTCCAAGCCCAACACTGGTTGGAAGAGGCTTCCCTGTGCACTCCAAATTTAGAACGTAGGACTCTCTTGAAATCACTGTGATATGCCTTCTATGAGTCAGCAGAACTGGCTACAAAATTTAAGAGGGACAGGCCAAATGGATATTTGAGGCTCTTTACTCAATAATACAAAAAGAAAAAAAAAAAGAAAGAAAGAAAATCCACATGCTAAAGTAAAGGGTAACACCAAAGGTGTTCAGGTCATCCATCACATACCCTCAAGGCTTACTGGTAGCTACTGGATTTCCACTCATGTTTCCCTCCATCTTTTACAAAATTGTACAATAATGCAAGATGTTCAGAACGTGGACAGGACTTTACACGAGAACTTTACATGAGAACACTTATGTCTCAGAAATATTTCACAGCCAGTTAATCAGCTAGACTGAGGTCACAGCTTCTATCAAGTTATATACTATACAACTCTCACAAGTCAGTCAAATAATAACATAACTGGACTCATAGTTCTGCAACAAGTCCAACTTTAGTCTGTAAACATGCTAAAACATACGTGATCTGTGTTATAGTTGCTTTACATAGTTCCTCCTCCCAATAAGAAGCAGTTAAATGAACAAAGTGAATAGCATGGCATTCATTACACTATAATCCACCACAGTCATTTATCTTTTACATTTTCTAAAGCTACATACTTGATTTTCTCTATGGAATTTTTGTTTCTGGGTGTTTTCAATTATACTTCTGATTTATCATACCTTGGCAATACTGGCTCTTGCATAAAGAGAGAAATGTTTCATTCAAATATATTTTGCCGTCACTGAGAAGTCACACACATACACAATCACATAAACATCTGCAAGTGCATAAACACAGCTCTTTTCCTCAAAGTTCTTTACGTATAATAGGATCAACAGGAAACAAACAAAAAGCATAGTGGTATAGACTAGATCCAGCATGGCATCAAAGAAATAAATCAGAATCAGGCCTTTGCGGGAAAGGTTCCTAAAAACAACTGACTTTTTTGAAGGTGAGTGAAGGGTATTTAGATGAACACTTGTGGGAGAAAATTTCAGAAACAGGAATGATACTGGCTGTGGTGATTTAAATACACTTGGCCCAGGAAGCAGCACTATTAGGAGGTGTGACCTTGTTGAGGAGGTGTGGCTTTGTTGAAGGAAGTGTGTCACTGTGAGGGTGAGCTTGAGACTCTCCTCCTAGCTACCTAAAGATGGTCTTCTCCTAACTTCCTTTGGATGAAGACTGTAGAACTCTCAGCTCCTCCAGTACCACATCTGCCTGGACACTGCTGTGCTTCCCCCCTTGATGATAATGGACTTAACCTCATAACCTGTAAGCCAGTCCCAATTAAACGTTGTTCTTGTATGGGTTCTTGGTTATGGTGTCTCTTCACAGCAATGGAAACCCTAACTAAGACACTGGCAAAGGTCTAAAAGTGAAGAACATCGAGGTATGGAGGGAAGACTCATGCAAAGAATGGCAGAAAATATGGATGAAAACAAGAGCAGATCCTTAAAGGATGTTTGGTACAAAGTTCAAGTCTCTGGCTTTCACCTGAAAGCTTTGAGGAACCACTCTGATAGCTAAATGGCAGTCCTATGACCGAGGTATAGTTCTCAGTCAGTAAACACTTCAAATGAGACACCCTAGGCTCTATAGCTGAAAGCTGGTCCTGTTCATTCTCAGTATCAAGGTTCCTGAAAACAAGAAGACTCGTGATTCATAGGATCCTTATAAAAATCTATTTTATACCCAAATGTCCATTGGTAGGTAACTTCTGACTCTACAACACCAGTCAGAAAAACCTGGCCACATAGCCATAGGCATTCCATCTGCCTTGAACAATTCGTCAAACACTTTCAGATCTCAAATGGAGGACCTAGGCCCTTTGAAGCAAGAGTAGGCTGTATGCGTGTTAGTGATCTAAGTCCTGACGATTTAACATGCTTGCTCTTTCTTGATTCTAACCTCTTTCTACTTTGCTGTCACTCAAGGCATTTTTTCTGACCAACTGCTCCAGCTCCCAAGCTGATTTCCCACCATAGTTTTCCTCTGTCCAAAGTGATCCTATACTCATCTGCCCAAATATATGCAGCATATACAAAGCATGAATCTAGGCTGGGGTCATTGTTCAGTAGTAAAGTACTTGTTAGCCTATGGAAAGCTTTGGATTCAATTCCCACCACTTTATAGCATTAAATTAAATATAAAAAGCACAGAGTTCTTAGTTGGTTAGTGTGGTTCATATCTGTAACTTTACCAAGTGAGGAGACTGAAGCAAGACTGTCACAAGTTCAAGATAAAAAGCTCAGATCTGATTGGTTCCAACTTCGGCTTAAGGACCTCACTACCTTTACCTGATGATGTCCAAATTCACTGGCCTGTATGCAGAGCCAGTCAAAATCAGCCCAGATCTACACATCTCATCTGTTATCTGTCCCCACACCCACTTCCCTCTCTGCATGTTTCTTACTAAGAACCACTGCTATTTCCTGCTCACACTTCACAAACCTCACCCACACTCCTCTCTCATCTGTACCCTTTCCTAGCAATTACATCGTCATGTACTTTCTGGTTGACTCTGATTAATAAGATTCATGACCTCCTCTAGCAAACTACCCTTTGTTCCTCAAGAGCGATAGATGTGCCCTCTCTATGCTCCCCAAACTGTTCTTCACAGAAGTTGTTTTAATCCCACCATCATTATCATATATGTGTTTATGTCCCCAGCTATATTGCCTTGTTTGAAGATTCTATCATGCCTTACTTACTACCGGAAGTTAAATGGGCATCTGTACCTATGTATACTGAAGCCATCAAAGTTTGGGTTCCACGATGAAACAAAGGAAATTAGGGAAGGCAGAGAGAAATAAAATGGTAGTCATAATAGGCTACAGAAGTAGAAGACATCTTAATTACTAAATATATCCCACAGGCATCGTGGAGAAACAAAACATAATGATCCTTACTCTCCCTAGGATCCTCTAGGGAATGGGATTTTAAAACAATGCTCTTAAAAGCATTAGGACCTCTGCAATTCCCCAGGAGAAGGTACACCATGTGAGAAAGTTTTATTAAGACTGGATTGACCAGAGGTCAGCAGCCTAATGCTTTTGCCTTCCATCCCTAAGTTGGTAGAAGACAAGCATCTATTCTGAGATGGTAAGAAAGTCTCACTTGAGGTGGTAAGAAAGCTAGAGGGGTAAAGCCTCCTTCCACCCACCTTCTCCCTTTCTGGACTATAGCTCAGGACTAATTTGAAGACGAGAAACGATTCCAATGACTTGTAAATTGCAATCCACATCACAGTCCCAAGCAGTACTACATGGGCACAGTTAGAAGTCAATTAAGGGAGACCCAGGATTAAGACATCATGGAGACTGAATTATTTCACAGCAGCAGGAAAGAGTCGTTTCTTCAGGTTTGTGGTCTTTAGAGTAGAAGTTTCAGAGAGCAAAGAAAACTGAAGGTAAATGTGAGCAGATGCTTTTTACAAGACCAAGAAATTAAAAAGAAATCTAAATAAAATATATAAGCAGCTCCTCAATATCCCTTAATTAATAAACTGATTTTTTATATATTTCCAATAGAAGCTTAAGGCCTGTAGATTCTTTGGGAACAGCTGAAAATACCAAAATGTAGAATAAACCACCACATCCTGCAGTTCTCACCATATGTTTTATTGACTCTCCCTGTTTATGGGATAAAATAGGTGAAATAAAAGTAAAAGTTTAATTACCAGAAATAAAGTGTCAGCAGAGGAGTTCACAGTTAGTTTCTGTACTTGGAGTCATGTAGCATGTTGCTGTGGCATGGCTGTAGGTTTTTCATGGTGCAATAAAATAATTTCCACAGTAAAAAAAAAAAAAGAAAGAAAGAAAAAAAGCATTAGTATGCAGGTGTTCTACAATTTTCTCAGGGAGTTTTCAGGAGTTGGCACACATTTGATAAATGCACTCTCAGGCCCCCAGTCCCCGTGCAGAAGCATGTGCCCTCACACAGAAGAGGCCTTCACACACCTGCATCCATCAAGCCTAAGCTTAATGGGAGGCGCGGGGATTGACGGGACAGGCACCTTTCCCTCCTCAGGTGACTGTGAGAAGTATTAATGAGGTCTCCTGCATAGAAAAGCAGTATTGTCATTTACTGACTTTGCCCACCCATGCTTGTGGTAACCATTACTTTAAAGAGTCCTGTATAATTCTTCTAAACAAGCACAAAGCTAATGGGCCACCTTCCAAATTATTATAAAATTAAAAATTACAGCGTGGCCTTTTAAACAACCCTGCTGCAGCTATAGTACGAAGACATCAAGGCAGTTGGTCCACAGATATTTGCTGCACACTGTTATTCTGAACTCTCTCCCTGGGTTTGAAAAATGAAGCAGATGGAAATCTGTATCTTGGACCTCTCCCTGGACCCTCCAGGCCAGTAGACTCCTTCAGCAGAGATCTTGTGTGAATCACTCATGCTTGAAGCAGATTGCCACACAGCTGCCTGTGCCATGGGGACAGGAGCTCTCTGCACAGATCTGCAGACACCTGCTATTTCCGAGGGCCAGAGAAGTAGTTCTCTGAACTCTAGGCACTCTTAATGTAGGCAGCGTTCATTGTATATGCCATGTAACAATTTCAAAAAGTCATCACATTCCTAACAGAAATGTTAGCAGTGTGGTTGACTTCTCTGTGTCTGGTTAAGCCAGCCTTCACTAGATAGAGTTTTATCTGAAAAATCAGTTCTGAGATGCTCAATGCTCAAACTCACAGCATCTCTGGAAGGGCCTCTTCTAGAGTTGGCAAGAGAGAGCCAGTGGGGGGAGGAGGCAAGAAGCTCTTTTCCCTAGGTGTTTGACCAGACCTTGGGAAGGAGATAGAAGATAGTCTTTGGAAATGCCCATCTTGTTACCATTATAGCCCCAGGCTTGTACACAACCTGAATGTCTCTGGAGTTCTCAGTGAATGAGCTGGGTCTTGTTGAAACTCACAGACATGCTTTACAGTCCACTGGACCGTACCTTGTTTGAACAGACTGTGGGCAGTCTTGCTAGGGGAAATAAATAAGGAGTGAAGTGAGGTTAAGGTACCCTATCTGAGACAAATCTAAAGGAACGGAACAGTGAGATTCACAACAGCTATTGTGCCAATAGCTGCACAAATCATAAGAGTTCCAAGCCAGAACACTTAGCAGTGATACCAAACGCAAAGGGAAGTTCTTTGCAAACAAAACATGAAGCCAGAGGTCAGGAGCCAGGAGGAAATAGTAGTAGAGATGTGTCAGAAAGAAAGCAAAATGAGTCCCAGAAACTGCCCTGGCTCTCTCTGCTTCCTTGGATTGTTTTGGTGACTTGTTTTCGGTGGCCAGTGATGGGTGAGGGTATTGGCCAATTTCCAATTAACAACCTGCACTGCCCAGCCCCAGAAAGGTTTGGATCTTACTTTATCTGCTTTGTTGTTCATTTTCTTTTTATTTTTTTTTTAAATTTTCCTTTCTCAGTGCTAGACAGTTCTTGATATTGATTGAGAACTGGACAGTTGAAAACCAAACCTCTTGCTTATTGAAAATATCAGAGGAGACAGGTGTTGAAAGCAGCAGGGAGCAAGAGCCTATGGCCTGTCTATAGTAACACAAGCCCTTTCTTCTGACAGTCTTTTACTCTTCAAAGGGAGGAACATGAAACAATACTGTGCCCAGTCTTGTGCTAAGTGTTAGAGTCACAAAAGTTGAAAAATACTGTCATTGCACTTAACAATTTTACAGTCGCAGTGGAACAATAAAAGACCTGTTTATAAAACATCTGCTCTTATAGGTGTTCCTCGTTTCTGATTTCCAGCTGTCTCTTTATTAGGGTTCCATGGGTTTGACACCTTAGATTGAGCTCAGCCGAGTCACCCTCTCTCTGCCTCACTTCCCAGGGATGAGCTCCTTGTTGTATATAGAGCCCCATCTCCAAGAGCCAAGAAGTCTCTGGTGGTTGGATCTTTAGTAAACAAAGCCAGATCATCCAGAGTGGGCTCTTTCCAAGATAACACGGGCAGAGATGGCAGAGTTCTGATGACACGCTCCCAGTCTGATTTCACTTCTGCTGCAATCTGTTGATCAAATCATTCTTCAACTACAATGCAGAGGTGAAAAGCCAACCCCATCTCTTTGTAGAACAAGCTACAGACTGTAAGGGGTCATCTTTGATTGACCTAACCCCATCACCTTATAGAAGAAGCAACAGACAGCAAGGGGTCATATCTAATCGACCTTGGCTTCCCAGTCATCATCACTGCATAATTCAGATGAGTTTCTCCTTCCAGGACTTCCTCAAATCCAATTATGTGATCAAACAGAAAGTACCTGCAGAAAGTACTAGAACTCATAAGCAAACACAATGGACGTCCCTCCTCCTCTATTCCCAACATACAACTGGGAGCCAGAAGCAGGATATTGCACACTCAATCAAAAGGGGAAATGGGGAAGTATTAAGTTATTCATACAAAGCAATTCAGAAAAGCAGTTATGTCTATGTGGCCTGAAGAAATAACCCTCCCTTACAGATAAATAGCTTATCTCATTTGTCTTCCTATGCAAAAAAATTGAGAGACTCAAAGGCATGTTTAAATTTGGAATTGTCTTAGTCTCTTTTAATGGTAGATAATATAATTCTTTCCTTAATTTTGGGAGTTTTCTTAAGTATAAGGCTACAGTTTACTTCAGTCAACAAAGATACCTACAATTGTTTTTGCTATCATCTCCTCTTGTACAGAGGAAGTATTTCAGGATGTTGTGTGTTAATGCCTTTACAATCTGTAGAAATCACTCAGGCTCTGGTAGTTTAGAAGCTTGTTGATAAAGAGTTATGTTTAGAGATATAGAAAGTTCCATTGCATTGGAAGCTGAGAACGATGGCTGCATACATGGGTTCCTCTTGCCAGCACTCCATGGGGGAGCTCCCATATTGATTGGGGTGATTGATTCTATCAGAAGAAATTGTTTAATTAATGAAGAGGTGTTTTTTTATTCCTTCCATCAATCCATTATGACAGTACCTGGGTGTTATAAAATTTAATTAATTACTCAATTCTATAATCAGTCATTATGTTTCACAAGTTTCCAGGGCTCTCTAGTCTCACAGAATGTCCTGGACTTCAGATTCTGTATCTGAAGATATCTACAAGTATCAGGTTCCAACTTACCTAC
This sequence comes from Rhabdomys pumilio, assembly GCA_030674055.1. Taxonomy (NCBI): domain Eukaryota; kingdom Metazoa; phylum Chordata; class Mammalia; order Rodentia; family Muridae; genus Rhabdomys; species Rhabdomys pumilio. Next base: position 121,268,924 of record JANHMN010000004.1, read on the forward strand.
ATTCAGTCCCAATTCGACAACAAAATCACAGTTTCCCGTACATTCCTTGTGGTGTTTTGAATGGGATGTCTCCCATTTGAATTCTAAGGCCACAGTTGGTAGTTGTTTGGGAAGGATAAGGACATGTGGTCTTATGGAGGAAGCAAGTCACTGGGTGTCAGCTTCGAAGCATCAAAAGATTCAAGCCATTTCAAGTTCGCTATCTCTGCTCCCTAATTTGAGTTTGAGATGTGAACCCCAGTCCTTAGCTTCTAGCTCTCCCTAGTCACTGTGTCAGTCACTTGCTCCCATGATGGTGACAGATCCTTTTCTCTCTGGAACTGTAAGCCCTAAATAAACCCTTTCTTTACTAAGTTATCTCGGTATTGGTGCTTCATCCCAGCAATGGAAACATGATTGATACATCCCCTTCAGATCAGATTATTGCTATGACGACTCTAACTTGACAAAATGTTACACTTAAATCATGGTTTATTGCAAAAAAAATTTTTAAAAAATGGCTATGTAAAGACACACATGGATGAGGCTCGAAGGGTTTCAAGAATAGTAACCTCAGTCCTGTGGCATTGCTGTACATTGCCATGCTGTCATGATTGTGTCCACCAGCCCAGAAGTTCCCTGAACCCTGTCATTTGGTGGAACTTACAGAGGTCCATTATGCAGATGTTGTTGATTAAATCACCAGTCACAGGTAATAACGCTGGGCAATGAGGATGAAGGTTCAGACCTGTAATCTTGTGAATGATTTGCCTGACAGTTATCTCCCATGCTGAAACCATCTAGGTTACTGCCAAGAGTCACCCAGTTAGAATAAAAAATGTTCCCAGTGAATAGAAATTCAAGGATATTATGAGGTTTGCAATTCAAAACTAAAGATTAAACAAAATCATTTTTTGTCATTATCTCAATCTATACAAAGTGGAGAATGCAGCCTTTTAAAGCTTCTATTCTCTGAAAAAAAAAAAGTAACTAGAACCATACCTGTTAATACACTCCTATAATCTCAGCACTTGGGAGGTAGAGGCAGGGTGCACAACAAAGCCCTGTCTCAAATAAAACAAATAACAAAAGCAGTAAACTGACATCGACCTGGCATCAGCTAACTGCTTGCAGTACAGAACTTTCAGGAAGGAAAATTCGTTCTTCCTATCACCGCTAACCAAGGAATCGTGATGGGCTAAGGGGCTTGCTTGTACAGGGGAATAAATAGCCTAATATTACAAAAAAAATATTAATGAAGACTAGCCATGACCATGTGACCACTGCAGAAAAGGCTGCTATACTGATTGTATTTCTTCTTTAATGATATCGTGTTCTCCTCTCTGATTACCCTACTATTCATCAGAAGTTGTGTTTGAGGTGGTTATTATTTTATGTCAATATGTACATCATAGGATATCAAACAATGAACATCTTCCAGTGGGCAACTTGACACACAAGATCTCTTGAATCTTCTTTTGGAGAATGAACTGAATGATTTCAATTCTATTGGGTGAGACAGAAGCCAGAGCACTCTCCTTACTTTGTTAACAGGATAACTTACCAAGGTATGGCCTAGTTAGAGTGTTCTATCTCCAGTATATTGAAGTTGGGTCCTCTTTTAATCCCCTCCCTTGTGTGGCTATACCTATAATGAAGGATAGATATAGCCAAGGAGGAAATGAAAAGCCAAAATTCATAACACTTTGTACAGTTGGGTGAAGTGAAGAACTTAGCAGAAGAGAAGGGAGCTCAAGGATGTCCTGGTTGTGTAGACCTTGTTGTCTGTGACAGAGAGCAATCCTAGTCATAGCAGCCCCAGGCCCCGTACTTGAGACTGAGTAAAAGAACAGCAGAGGTGGCACCCACACAGAGACAACAGCTTCTTAGGGTTTTCTGTGCACACCTTTCATGACCCCATTTGGTACAAGATGTCCAAGGTTCTCAGATTGACCACTCCCCCCTGTGCTAGAGGCAAGCATTTAGTGCTTTTTCTCCAAATCTTGGCTCTTCTGAGATTTCACACCCCAGTTTCTCCAGTTCACAAGGTTCATATCTGTAGTAAGCCCCATTCCTTACTTTGCCATCTTGGCTCTTGTTTCCTGGCTGAGCTAAAACTGAATCAAGAATTTAAACATGACAGAACATGCCCCTAACTCTGTGTTTTTAACCAAGGGCCAATCTCTGATATGGTCAGGCTTTGCCTGGGACCAGGCAGTATATCTTTCCGATAGATAGTATAAGATTTTCAGTGCCAGGCTTGTAAAAATAAAGTCACAGTTTGGCCTTAATCAGTCCTATTTGTCAACAGTTTTGGAAGCCGAGTGACAGAGAACAATATTCATTGTGGGGCTTCCTTGAACCCCAAAGAGGCTTACTCACAAAGATCAGCATTAATAGTCTCCTGCCTGTTCCTGATAGTTAAGAAAGAGGACAGAAGAACAGAGAAATGAGAAGTCAGGCAGAGAAAGACGACATGTTCAAAGAAAGGACCCTGCGGAGAAAAGAGTCTGAGAAACAGAGCTAAGCTTGCCAGGAGAAGCAAAATAATGAGGGCTGGGGGAGGGGGCTTTGATGAAGGGCCGGGAAGACCAAATTTAAGTTTTTAATAATAGTTACTTTAATTTTGCTCCAATTATTCCTCTTCCTTCTAATATTAAGTTTTATTATCAGCTTCACTTCCAATTTAATAAAATATGCAATCATCCCTTTTATAGATCTCTTTAGTGCTAATACATGCTTCTTACTATCTAAATCAGAGAGAGGGCCCATCAGCAGGAATAATGAGTCCAGGCTCTTGCTGGGGTCGCTCCCAGCTCTCTTCTTTTATTTAGCTATACTTGGGATATATTGGTCATCATTTACAACATGTATAAGTCTTTTTCTATATTATAAAGATTATTTGGGGGCATGTTACTAAAAAAGACAAGTGATCTGGGATCTGGAAATGCTTATCCTGGTGCAGTGTCTGTCAGGAATTTTACCAGTGAATTTTGTCTCCCCATGTTTAAGTTTAGCTGTGTGTTATGAATCACACTGTTGGAAAAGCACACCAATGTTTCCCTTCGGTCTCTTTTCTCTCCCTGCCTCCACTCACTCTCCCTACATTTCAAATTCATTTTTGTTTCTGTTCCAGGCCTAATGAGACTATGATCAATGGCTCTCAAGCTGACCCTGCCTCCCAGTCTTCAATCATACCTTCTCTGTCTAATCCACTACAGTCCTCTCTTTGTCAACTGATGGATTTATTTAGTTAAGACAACTAAAAATACAATCTCACCTCAATTCCACAAACAGACCTCTGGCTTGTTTTTCTTTATTTTATAAAATCCGGCCAACTGCAGATACTATACTCTGTGGTCACAGGGCCTGTTCCTAGACTAATGATATTTTCTTCCTTTGTGAGGAAATTTTAAAATATATCTTTTCTCTTTCTTTCTTCTTCTTCTTTTTTTTTAAATTTTTCACCTTGATGGTTTTCTAAGACTGAGGTTCCAGGGTCCAATCTCAACAGCCCTACCCCACGACTGTTTTCATCATGAGTTATATGCCCACAGCCTCTTCTTCTCATTATCTGGGGCACACTGTCCCATCAGCATCACCAAAGGGAAGGTCAAAGAGGCTGCAGTCCTGCCCACAGCTGAGCCTGATGACCAAGGACCAGGAGGGTTCTCTAACGCCCCTTCAGGCTGCCCTTCTGGTTCCTGCAGTTGTACCAATGCCATGTTCAATGGTTCCTTAGTGGACATAGCCATGTTATTGGATGATATGAATGAAATGAATTCACATATTCCGTAACACTTATCATTCCCAAACTTCCCTAGAGGTTACTAGGACCTTTGATGCCACCAAGACACAATATGGAAGCAAGCCTTCATGACTTGGAGGTATCTCTATACTTTAACAAACTGGAACTACAAAGGCTCATGGCATATGCAGAGGAAGGTGAGCGAAGTGTTCTCTCTGTTTCTCTCTGTCTCAGTCTCTGTCTCTTTCTCCCTCCCATCCTTCTTCCTTCCCTCCTTTCCTTCTTCTCTCTTCCTCTTCTACCTCCTCCTTCTCTCTCTTTCTCTCTTTTTTCTCTCCTTCTGTCTCTCTCTTTCTGTTTCTCTCTCTGTTTCTGTTTTGCTATCTCTCTGTCTGTTTGTCTCTCTCTCCCTTAATTTTGATCTGATATTTTCAATATCACATGTCCTTAAGATGGAGGTGTCCATTTTAACCTGACTTTTACCTAAGTAGAGTTAAGGAAACACATTGCAATTTCTCCGAGTCTTTATTTCCTTGCCTAATACCTCTTCTTTGTTTTTACACAAATGTGCCTACAAGATCCATCACCAGGATGATCTCAGGTACCCTGGGACATCTCTGTTCTCAGGTAACTGTTTCAAGTGTAATTTCTAAAGGTAGTCCGCAATTCACACCGAGAAAATGGACCTTTTATCTTACTAATCCAATTTAAATCATAGTCTCCAATGTAACAGATCTCAATGAAATTTCTCCTCTCTTTCTGTCATTTGTGTGCTCACTACTTTAATAATCATTCAGATTTGCAGAAGGAAAAATCAAGTAAAACATGATTGAATTTTGATGCCACTTGGGAAATATAGACAGAGATGTGAGACTATTAAGCTGTTATGAAAGACACAAAGAAAGTAATTGTGTAGTATACGATATCTTATCTGAAGTTTCCTGGACAAGGTTTACAAAACAGTTTCAGATCGTACCATGCAGTTTTCATAGGAATGGGATGTCTTTCATCTGAAGATGCAGATGTCTTCAGGACAAAATGTTAGAGACATACTCATATTGTAGCTGCCTCTATATTGAGACAGAAAGACCATCAGAAAGAAATGACAAGAAAGTCACACAAGGAACAATAGGGAGAATGGGGTCCGTTCTCCATTAAACAACTTCTATTATAATGTAGTGTGTGTGTGTGTGTGTGTGTGTGTGTGTGTGTGTGTGTAGCCAAAGAAGGAAGTTATCACAGCCTGTCTTTTTAAATCACCTATACTCGTGGAATACTTGACATCTGCCTAAATGCTCCCTCACACGCCTTACATTTATTCCAGCAAGGCAATCACAAATTTCATTCACTTTGCAAATGAGGTGGAGAGTGGGGACATCCTTTACCAAGGTTGACACAGCTAGTTAGTGACAGGGTTGGCCCTGAACTCAAGATTGTTGTTCCATAACACGAAGCCATATATCAATCCATACTGGCCATGAGCTTTCAGGCATTCCTGGAATCCATGAAAATTGTATGTTTGACTGAAATTCCACTGATTAATTATGTTCTGTGTTCATGCCAAAGAATGCCATATTCAATTTATGAAAGTGGAGGTTTAAATAAAATTGTGTCCAAAGTGTCACATGCAAGGCCTCAGAGTTCTCACACTCCTCCTTCAAAGAGCTGAGGGGGGTTAGCAGCCTCATTCTAAACCTTCCAACATGCCTGAGAAAGGCCCAGTGGGCAGTTTCAATTATGCCTGATTTATAAATAGAAAAACAGATTCACAGATGGTAAGAAGTGAAACCGAGTAAGGGGTTTTCCCAGATCCATTGGCAGATCGCTGCTTGCCAGGCCCACACAATGTCTAGGTGCCACACTTTCTGAAAAAGTTGCTCTAAAGGGCTGGTGAGCACTAGACTCTACTGTGTCATCTGCAGCACACACACACTCTGAATGACAGCAGGCAGGAGTTGAGCACAGGGCTGTGTTGAGAGTAAACAACATACACTGGAACTGCTTGGTTCTAAGATGCTGGCACGCACAGTGGGCTCAGGAAATGGTAAGAAAACATCAGTCTCTGCAGTAAGAGAAAGAAGGTGGTTGGTTCAGACTCAATAAATATTGGGGAAGGGAAAATAACTAAGAAAGCTGGGAAACAGAAGTCTCTGCAAGTAGAAGCTTTGGCTCATTGTCCTTTCTTCTTGTCCGTTGGATTCAAACTACACACAGTGGGCTAGCGTCTGTAATATGGTAAGTGTGGTCGCGTGCACATCGTTAGAGAACGTATTTTAGCTACAACGTATTTTTCTCTCTTTGTGTGTTATGTACGTGTGTGTGCATGCACGTGTGTATATGTGTGTGCATGCAAGCATGTGTGCAAGTGTGTGGGGGGATGTGTATGATCTCAGTGTACATTACATACATGTGAAGAAGTCAGAGGTAGACATTAGGTTCTTCTATTTCTCTTCACCTTACTTTCAAGCCAGAGTTTCTCTTATTTAAACTGCCTCTTGTTATTTCTGTTATGTAGGCTGGCTATCAAGATCCTATGGTCTTCCAGTCTCCTTTCTCCCAGAGCTGGAGTTACAAGTGTATACAACTTCACTCAACCTTTACATGGGTCCCAGCGAGCCACATTTGGGTCCTCTTCCTTGTGCATTAAACAGTTTACCTATGGAGTGTCTCCCAGACCCCACAAGATTTGTTAGCACTTTCCTTTCTATATGTCTATTGCAACTGCCTTGTGATTATTTGCTTGAGTAGCCAATAGCTCCCTCAACTTACCCAAGGAATGTTATGTAAACATATCCTATTACAATTCACTTCAGCCTAAGTGTGAAAGAATAAGCTTTGTTTTTTTATAGTAACTAGGCATATTTGGCTAAATGACAATAGTTCCTAGATACTTCTCAAAAAGTGTGAAATCCCTTTCTTTTCAAATTCTTTTCTTGATTTTCTCTAAAATTGAAAGCTGTCTATTTTCTACCTGCGCCTTATAGTCTGGTGCACTGTAATATATGGACAGTGTGTATGATGAAGATTCTGACAACTTTGGTTAGCACATAGAAGTAAAGACGTTGGAAATACTCATGCTATTCAGTGGTTATTTGGCTTTCAATGGTTAAAGAATCTACACTTCACTTCTGACAGAACCTCCTGGCACGAAGGATGCCTTGAAGTGGCTGCATATCTTCTGCCTTGTCAAATTCAGTTGCTCTATGCAATATGATATTACACACTATGTCTACACTAAAAGGTAATGGACCAAAAATGCTTGATTGCATAAAAGGAGGGTCTGCTTAATATGGAAATATTGAATTGCCACTCTCCTTGACTAGGTAATACATACAACTATGTTTTAACATTTAGTACCGTTATTTAATGTGTGAAAGTAAATAAATAAAATGGGCTAAGAGAAGCAATACTGTAATATTATTCAATCTGTAATTCATGGTGCATTTAAAAATAATAATTTTGTACAGAGCATTCAGAAACATTTGATCTTTAAAATGCACACTTTTGCTTATTCTAGTGTTTGTTGATTTGAAGGCTTTGAGGTCAGCCCAGTAAATATTCAGTTTGCTTGGCACAAACTGTGCAGGAATCTAATAGAAAGCAATATTGTTGAAAATGGATATCAATTGAAAACAGAGAGCAGTGTCAACTATTCCCCACTGGGAACAGACAACAATAAAACCAGTCAAGCATTACACAGCCGAGCCTGCCAAATGTCATTAGAGTAGAGAAAAAAGGAAAGGAACATGGTAGGAAAAGAGGCACTTGGCTTTATTTCTTTTTCCTCCGATTTAAAAAGATACACACACACACACACACACACACACACACACACACACAAAAGAGGTAGGAGGAAGAGTTTTGCAGAATAAGAATAATAAAATGAGAATTGTCCAAGGCAGCCACACTGTTCCCTTAGGGCTGGCATGTTTTGCTTTGCTTCCAAAAGTAATTGTCTTAAGAAATTTTTACAAATATTTGTATTTCTTCGTCTGATTAACACCCCACCTCATAATTCTTTGGATCGGCTACATCTCTGATCACAAAGTTCCCAGTTTTAAACCAGCACTGCAATGTCTGGTACCATCCATGATCACATTTGTATCATTGCTTAGTTAATTGATCTGAGTACCTGGTCTTTGCAAATTCTTCATTGTTATTGCCAAGCATCAGGGAAGAGACTCTCAGAAAAAGCAGACCGCAGAAAGCCCTATGGCAAAGAGAGACACTCGCAGCAGCTCTGAAACCTGTCAGCTGATGGGATGTAGTAAAAGAATGGCTAGGGAAAGGGACCAGGGAAGAAATTGACATCCCTTCCTCACCTAAGTTCAGATTTGAAACCCAGTGGTGTGACCACCCCCTAAACTTCTACTGTATTTGTGGCATTTTCATTGATGACTTGTAAATTTTCAAACAAAGAAAAATTGTTTCCTACAGACAATGGTCAGGCTACTGAACAGCCAGCCAAGAGCTCCCCCTAGTGAGGTTGTATTCATATTAACATGAGTTTTCAGCCACACTTTTTCGTGTACATGCGAAAGAGTACACATGCACGTACACACACACACACACACACACACACACACACACACACACAGCTTAGTCTTGACTCACTATTCCAAAGTATTATTTATTGATATTCTTTGAGAAGAACATTTTTTAAAAATCCCCCAAACCCTTCTGATTATTTTTTTCTGCACCATGCTGTTAAATCTATACCAAAGCTGTACAGTCAGAGAGAACTCCCTCTGAAGGAAACATTGTCATAGTGATCAAATAATTTTGAAATAGTAATAATCACATATTGGCTCCCAATCTGCATCCTAAAGTAGATGCTATCAATGCGGAACTTCCTCAGGGGCGGCATATTACTATATAATTAACATAATAACTTTGTTGTGTAAACAAAATAAAAGACAGACTTGAATACAAGAAATATATCTTGCACTGCATTTTTGTCTCCAGCTCTTATAGGAAACCCTCCCATCCTTGGCCAACCCATTCTTTCTGTTACATCAAGGCTGTGCTCAAACACCCAGGGATAGGTGCCAGCAGCTCTCTGTGTCAGTGGATCTCATGTGTGAGCACACACATGTCCATGTATTTTATTGCAGAGAGATATACAGAATGCTCAACCTCCCCATATTTAACAGAACTAATTTGCTGTAATATTTAGCATTGCATCTCCCTAATCAACCCTAATTCCCTCAAATTCATTTTGGCTTTCTCCAAAAAGATATTTTATTGGTTTTTATGATCCTTAATAGGACTCAAAAGGGAAAGTAGGTGTTATTTAGAGGGAAGGAAGTGGCAAGTGTAAAAATCAGATGGAGAGATGAAATGTAATGTCTTCCTTAAAATTCTTTGAGAGTCATATCAACATTTTTAGTAAAATACAAATGAGTGTAGTTTTTAATTAACAGCTGCTTATGTTAAGTACAGAGTGCCCCCTTGCTCCTGCTAATATATTTTTTTCTTAAACCACAGATCCGCATGACCAGTGATAATAGCTATGAGATGGTAAAGGTACCTTAGAATTTGGTTCGTGTGCTGCTACACAGTCACACATGATTTTTGAAGCTGGCAGACAGCAAAATGGCTCAGACAGGTGATGGTCAAAACATGTTGTTCGTATCACTGCGATGCTCTGAGTAAAACTTATATGCATATAAACTCTGAGTTCTCTCGGACCCCTTTTTTATGAATGCTATTGCTTTCTCCCCTCGGGGGCTACTAACAATGTCAGTCTCTGCAGCTCTTTGGAGGGACAACCTGCCATGGAAATACACACAATACAATGTGATTTTTCTCACACTATTTCACAAAGAATGTGTTTTACAAATTGGTTTAACATACTCAAATATTTGTCTTTTCCAGGATTCTAAACTTCTACAAAACAACAGCAATGACAAAAGACCAGGTAAGGGATAGGGAAGAGAGTGGAGACGAAGTACTTAGCAGGAGAGGTGGGGCTGTCATTAATTTACTACCTACCATCGCCAGAGTTAGGGCTTACACTTCACTTCTGTAAAACTCACACCTGTGTCGGGCTTATTCACATGCAGGCTGTGAGTGCATGATTCAGCCTTCGAAACTGGCTTTCCTTCCTTACAAAAAGGAAAATTATAATGCTCAACACCTCCCTGAATCAAAATGAAGCAACCATAGAAAGGACTGAATTTAGACCTATTATGTTAATTAAAATTCTGTCAGCATCTCTGAGAGTGTAATTTGGCCCAATGTGTTAAAAAAAAAAAAAAAACAACAAAACATCATGAAAATTAGCTAATGAATATTGTGCAGTCACTTCCCTAACATAAAATAACTCAACCATTTAAATTGCACGAATTCCAAAATGGCCTAATTTACAATACGTTGTTTGCTGGTTTGTTGTAGGAGAGCTTAACCTAATAACGTGGTGAGATTGCATCCTTTTTAAGTCCTAATTCTTTATAAATTAACAAGAGACTGAATATTCATCTGAGTTTGGCTATTACCTCTCTACATATTAAACTCTGATGATCTTTACTGCTGCTCAACAGCATCCATCAGAGTTTGGTCTTGTCAGTTCACACTAGCTTCAGAATGGGGAGGCTCAGGCTCTTCTTGACAATTACAGCTGATACAGAGATTTCCCACATTGTCCTTGGATTTTCAGTTTCCTTCCCTACATTATGACCAAAATCTCTCCTTCCCTAGGACCTTATAGGATGGTTATGAACATTAGCATTAGTGTGTGCATCAAGTGGTTTAAATAACTGAAAGTGCTTAATAAATTCATGGATAATTACTTTTAAAGCATTTTTTTAAAATTGTGTGTGTGTGTGTGTGTGTGTGTTAAAGTCGCATCTTCTTCTATTTTTCTCACTTATTTGTTGAGCCAGGGTCTCCCACTGAGCCTAGAGCTCATCATGTCTACTACAGTGGCTAGCCAGTGGGCCCTTGAGATGTCTCCAGCACTGCACTGGAGTTATAGGTGTGCATTGTTACACCTTGCTTTTAAGTAGGTGCTGGGGGGTCTGAACTCTGCTGCCCATGCTTGTACATATTTAGCCACTAAGCCATCTCACCAGCCACTGAATGTAATGTTTTAATCAGCTAATAACCTGTACATTAACTTTATACCTATTTTCAAACTGATACATGGGTGTTTCTCTTTTTGTCCGGGAAAACATTAAGTGTTAGAGGTTATTAAAAAGACATTTATTTTAGAATAAAAATATATCCTTGGTCTCATTAGAATTTTGATTTCTAATTCAATTCCAAGACCTTTTCGAGACAGGATTATCACCAAGTGTAATAAGAAAATAGTCACATATGTAACTTCTTAGTTTGGGTTCTTCCAGACTTACGAGTGTCATCCAGGGTTTATTGTCCCAGAGCCACGAGAGAGAGAGAGAGAAAGAGAGAGAGAGAGAGAGAGAGAGAGAGAGAGAGAGAGAGAGTCTGCTTGTTTTCAAATTCATCATAACCAAGATGGAAGAAACAACCAGTCCAATATGTGATGATTTTTCTTTTGTTTTGTTCCATTATTTATTTGTTTTGAGACAATATCTTACTCTGTAGCTCAAACTAGCATGGAATTTGTGCCAATCCTCTTGTGTCAGCCTCCACAATTCTGAGACTGCAGACACGAGCCACGATACTTAGTTCAGGTGTATTCCTTTGTAAAAGGCAAAACCATCTGTATAAGAACATAATGTGATTATAAAAATGAACTACAAAGACACAATGTAAACGAAGTTCAAATGCACAATACCAAATGCAGAAAGCCAGGCTCAAAGGCTGCATACACTGTTATGTGCACCATCCTCCGAAACAGGTAAATCTATACAACCATAACACAGAGGACAAAGGGTAGTTCCCTGGAGCTGGAGAAGGGAAGCAGAAGAATGGATGCAGGGCAAGAAGACGATGAGCAGGGGCAAGAGCCATGCTCTGCTTGGTGATGGTGGTAGCTATCACCAAGTGAATGAACTTTTCAGAGCTTACTCTCAAAGGGGAGAGGTACTGTGTGCAAATTGCAGTTCAGTCTTTTGGATTCACATTTTTCTTAAAGAATGAGAGACCAACATGCACTTGTGATCCTGCTCAGGTTATGAGTCTCCACTTAGCATCAAATTATTATTAGAGACTTAATCTGAATATAGCTAAACTTAAAATAAGGTTTGACGTAAGTATTTACATGCGTGATTAATTTCCAGAAGGTACAAAAGGTGTATTCATCTAATAACAGTAATAGGAATTTTATTTTATTGCATCCCATATGGTACCCCCCCAAAAATGTGAGGTCTTAACATAGTCCCACAGATCTTGCCTCCTTTCCACTTGCCTTATCCCTGAGAGGGCTATTTATCAGTTTGTTTTATAGATGTTGCCCTCAGGAATTGAGCATGTCCCCTTATCTTAGGCCAGTCAAAATCCTCAATTGGACACAAAAGGACCTCACTTGAGCTCTGAGTAAAATACATGCCCAGAAATATCTGATCAAGGTCCCAAAGAAGAGAAAATAAAATGAATGAATCAAAAATAGCTACTAGAATCCTGCCAAGAATTGCAACCCATACGCTGCCCAGATAACGTGCTCTAAAACGTTCCTGCCAAAGCCTTGCTTTCTGAAGATCAGGCTTCAGCCTTGGCAATTTGATATTCTTACTAATAGAATTGTTAGATTTAAAGAGTGCACTATGGACAGCAGCTTCCTAGGACATCCAAGGAGACAGGAGCTCAGGAGTGAGAGGACAGTCCTGCAGTGGGCAGAGGTGGGGGCAAAATGCTACCTTTCCCCAAGCCCTGTTTCAGCCCCTCTGCTGTAAGGCTGCATAAAACAAAGCCCAACTAATCAATCCCTGGAAAGACAATTACCCGCAGGTGTCTCACAGTCATTCAGACTGGTTCCCTGTTCTTTGCTCCTCATTGCCATTAGTCTAATCTGTGACAATCAGATCACAATCCTGCCAGACTTTTTACCTCATTAGTTTTCTATTGTCTGTTCAGAGGCAGCCTGAGCATCTCCCTCTTCAGGCTGGCTCTTGTCTGCCTTTCATTTTTGTCCCTTCCACCTCTTCATTCTTACAGATAAGCAGTGCTTTTAATTTAATAATTCAACTACATCTGGAGCCAAATTTTTTTAAAAAAAAATTTCACTGAAAATTTTATTTTGAAAACTGACGATTCTGAGACAGACATATATGAAATGCCTGAATAGCCTAGATTTGCTCTCCAAATGTACAGTAAGTTTTTGTAGATGAGAAGCTAAATCAAATCTGCTGTGCCGCTTTCCTGTTGGGCTAAATTATAACAATGTTGCTTGCTTAGTAGACACTCCTGTGTGTGTTTAACACTGCGAGAGAAGCCTTTCCCAGCATAGTCTTATTCGAATTTGGAATGTCACCGGATTGGACCAGACAAGGAACACTAACAGGAAGGGGAATGTATCTTCTGAAAAGCCTTTCATTTGGGCATAGAAAGACTGTGATTTTTACTTCTCCAGAGCTGAATACATACTAGATAAAATATTAAAATTCCTGGTCAACCAATTACAGCAAACCTGTCTGTCTCTTTTATAGTTTAACTAGTATATTCCTCAAGGAAATTCACACACATTTCCACTTCTGAAATGGCCCGGGGTCACTCATTATAGTCCTCAGAAGTTGAGGCCAAAAAAGGAAATTGTTAACAGTTTTTCAGCAAAACTGTACTTCAATGTTAGCTATGTTATTAACATCTCAAAAAACAAATCTAACTGATATTTATAGAATGTCATAAACTGCTCTATTCATTGTTCGTTATTTATTTCCTCACTGAACATAAGTAGAAATTATCTGATGTATCTGATCATCTGGTGTCTTGACTAAATAAGTTTTACTTCCTTTGGGGAAAATAGTAATAATAACCTTTGATTGTAAAGAACACCATAGTCTACATTGTCATTCCTGATTCAGCCCATGCCAAGAACATGGGACAATTTACATATGCTCTAATCAAATATTTGGGGGCTGGGGATTCTCACTGCATATCTCTAGATCAGGATTATGTGACATGCCTTGGATTCCAGCCAAACTTAAGGCTCTTCGTTTTTTTTAAAAGTGTAACCACCCACGGAAAGGGGAGGGGGGGGGAAGCAAACCGTTCCCTCCTTGACATTCGTTAGTTTAGGATCAGCAGAATCTCCCTGCTGCTCAGATTGAAATGTAAAAGCTGCAAGGGTGAAGCCGAAATATCTTCCACTAAGCAATTCGTTGCTGCTTGCTTGTGATTTTTTTTCTCTTCAAAAATTACATACACAAAGCAGTTTTGGACTCTGTAATCAGATATTTTGCCTCATAGTACTATGTGATTTGCCTCTCTCTCTCTCTCTCTCTCTCTCTCTCTCTCTCTCTCTCTCTCTCTCTCTCTCTCTCTCTCCCTATCCCAATTTTTACTAATAAGCAAGCCGAACTCCGAGTGATTAGCAACCATGGGGTCAAAGCCCTCGCCTTTTGTCATTCAGTACTAGAGCCTCAGTGGACACAAGTAAACAAATGCTGTTTGCTTGGAAATCTCGGCAGGGGGTGAGCAAGGAGCAGGAGTGGATCAAAGGAAAGTAGAAGAGAGTCTTGATTTCAGCTCTGAAATGTTGCTTTATAGTAGTCTCAAAGTTTGCAGGATAAGGAAACGCCCACAACTTAGTATCTCTCTGTGAAAACCTGACAATGGCATTGCCATTTTAGGATCGCCCTAGTTCGAGTCCTGCTAGTAAAAAAATTATTCAGGAAAATAAGGGGGAGAGAAAGAAAGATATCAGGTTTGTAAAATTCATGAACAAGCAACAACAGACTTTCTAAGTGAGTCTATCTGTGCAAAATGTCCGCTTAAAAAAATATGCTGCACACTTTTCGCCGCTGCCTCTTTGGAACCAAGGCTTTCCCTTCACCGTGTATTATTATTTATAAGGGCATTCAATGATTAAGACCTGCATTTTGAGTGTAGTGAAATACATCCCTTCTGCATACTATGACAATGTTTCTCAGTTCATAAAATCTAATATGATAAATCCATGTTCTCAAATTTTTCATACGTGTTAATACGTATTCTCAAGGGTTGCCAGAGCATCGCCACTTTTTCCTTGGAGCTCAGACCTACCTTGTTCCAAAGCTAGTGTCACCAACAACTTCTCATATTGTAGTTCACATATACGTGTACCATTATAAAACTCTAATGCCATCATGGCTCCCTCCTCCTCTCCATGTACTCACATAACACCAAACCGTAAAAGAGGCAGTTGAGAGAAGTAGATTCAAGGATGCTAACGTTGCTACTACTTCCCTCAGAATACGTAGAAGGGGACCACACAGTGACACCCACTTAAATTAAGGTATGAATACAATCCTACATTTCTATTAGTCTTGGCAATTAGAAAGTTGGAGGTGGAGGTGCTAGAAAGATGACTTAGTGGGTAAGAATACTTGCTGTTCTCACAAACGACCCAATTCATAACATCCTACAACTCCAGTTCTAGGGACTCAGTGTTCTCTTCTGGCCTCTGTGGGTACCAGGCATGCCTGTGGTCTACATATGTGGTCTACATACATACATACAGGCAAACACTCATATGCATAAAATAAAATAGATAAATCTTTAAAAGAAAACCTTTTGGCCATTCTTTTCACATATTGACTGGAAGATCTTAAATCTCATCCCTTACATGACACTAAGAAGAAGACACACTACAGGTTTAAAAAAAAAAAAAGAGGCCACAGAACCACTTCCTTTGTTCTGTTCATTTTTGATTATATTATTAACACTCACTTCGACCCATGGATTCTTGACAAAAATAATTCAAACTAGTTGTTCACTGCATCAGGATAAGCTGAGATAAACTTAGTACTACTGTGACTTGAGGTTTCAGTTCAGTGGCAGAGCCCAAGTAAATAAACTGAGATACCAGACATCAGTACATTCTACATACAAACAGCAAAGTGCCAAAACACACTGCTGTTAATATGGCACTGGCAAGTTCTGAGCACTGTTGCTCTCTCTCTCATTCTATCCCATAAATCACGAGAACTCATGCTTACTATACGACCACATGATTTGTGGATCAAGGGAAAATTCTGGCATCAATCTCCTTGACAAACATTGGTGAAGCTATATCATCTTAGTTTTCATATTAATAAAAATTCCACATAAGAGATAAAAGTTGTAATATTCTCTTGCAGCATCTCAGCAGAGCATTTGTAGTTCTCTGTATACATACCATCTGAGGGATACCATAGTCAATATTATACAGGGAAACAAAACCCGCAAGCTATTAACCAATAAGAGGTACATCTCACCATGTAACATTTTAATCAATGACGGAGATACATACATACAATACATACAATGGAGAGCCCATAAAATTATGTTGTTCAGGGACTTTGTGATGTTATTATGTTCACGCCATGATAAAACTGGCTAATGCAACTATCACTAAGTAATATGTGATTATAGAAGAAAAGAGAGAGAATGATTATAAGGAACTAGGTCATGAGGTTGAGAGTAGCAAATCTAGACCTGTAGGGCAAGTTAGCAGGCTGGGGGTTAAGGTCACAGTCAATGTTTCTGTCTTGAGCCTGAGGCCTTGAAACCCAGGCAGAATTTCTGTGTCACAATCTTTAGGCAGAATTCTTCCTCTGGGAAACCGTCATCACTTCCTTTAAGGTTTCAACTCACATTATGGAGGGTAGTCTGCTTATTTGAAGTCAACTGATTGAAAGCGTTAGCTCTGTCTTTAAAATATGTTTACAGCACCACCTAGACTCGGGTCTAATCAAACAACTACTTGATATAGTCTAATCAAATTGAGACGCAAAATTAACCATCAAGATTGTACTCACTTTGCTATTGGAACAGGAATGTCGCCACAGAGAGACAAAGCAACAGACAGCACTCCTGTCCTTCTTCCCTGTTTCACCCTAAAGAACTCATGTGAGGGAAAGGAGACCTAGAAAAATGACAGCCCTTCATTCTGCTCTAGACCCCTGCTGGGAACACTTCTATGCCCTGAGAGAAGAGAGCCTTTTTAATCAAATCAAAGACTGGAGCTCAGAAATCAGCATGACAATTTTAATTACTAAAATGAAACTGTGTTAATCCCTAAAGGGGACAAGAAACTTGTGGCACAGACAAAAATATCAACGAGACAAATAAAGAATAGAAAAGGAGACACAGAGGAATGGTAGCCACATTAGGAAAAACAAGATCATAGGGAGACGTCATGTTTTGAGACTTCAGAGACATCTGTGCACTTTGTTTACATGTACAAAAAAGCCAAGAATGAAGACATCAACATTACAGAGAAATTTGATTGGACTATCAGAGGAGGCATGGATGTGGTGTCATTGTGCATTAGAACACAACGCTTCTAAGACTGTGGAGACTAGTTTGTCAAGGGCTATGACTAAGTAGGTATTGCTAAAGGACAGGGTCATCGCACATCTGGAGAACAAACTTCAATGTTACACACACACTGGTTTGGAACAGGGCTACACTATGAATGTGTTACTTAACTGTTTCTTTACTGTTTCTTTTCACCAATAATAAAATGAAAATAATGCCAACTTATTCTGTAGAACTGCTCTTAGAGATTGTGAAACACAAGTGGATGATAGATAATAGATAAATAGGTGATGATAGATAGATAGATAGATAGATAGATAGATAGATAGATAGATAGATGATACATAGAGAGGTGGACCCACCATACACTGTCCCTGTCATACTCCTCATTATCAGATGATGGAAGTTGCTTCTTCTTCCACTGGTGAACTTTTGACTTCACTGATGAAGAAATGGAATAATCCTGTGTAACTCCCATATTATAGAAGAGAGCCTCTGAAGTCATTGCCACAGTAACTCCAAGTCTGGGCCTTCTCTACACTTTGGAAGTAAGAAACATTAATGGCTTAACTAGAGTCAGCATCTTCTTAAAGTTCCAGCAGCAGCAGTACTGTTGTATTTCCACTCCCCTCACCGGGGCCTCCATCTCTGGAAACTGTGTTTACAATATGAAAGCTGTGTAGATAATAAGTTTAAGTGGCGATGAATAAAAGAAACTAAGGCCATAATCAATAAGTATATTCTTGACTTTTTTGATTCACAGAATTCAAAATGCCTGGATGTACATCACTACTGACATCAAATTCCATGGACGGGAAATTATAATCAAATTTACAAAGAAAGGAGTTAAATATGGCCATTGAAGGGAAGAAGGGAAGGAAGGCAGGCAAGAAAGCAGATGTGACTATAAAGAGATTTCTCAGCTGAAGGAAGACTCTCAAAGATATTGATCAAAATGTGTCAGTCACCACATATGAAGGAGAGGCGTATACCAGAAGGATCTGTGTCTGCTCGGCTAAGTCCAGACAGCTGAATCTCAAGGGGTGTGCCAAGGACAACAAAAGTTTGATGCATTTCGAGCAAGGAGATGGAAAGAACCATGAAGGAATGGGCTGATTAATTAATTGCAGTAAATGGTATAACGTTAAACTCTTGAGAGGACGATGAAGATAAAGCAGAAATGTTCATACCCATTGTGCTCAGTTCTTCCTTTCTCACCAAGAAAAATAATATTCATATTCCAAAATGTGTAGATTATGGTATATAAACAAAAAGATGAAGAGAATCTATAGGCGTTTTTTAAGTCTCCAGTCACAGATACACTTCTTCCTCATTAATTTGCTGATGGGATTAAAAATCACTGCAAACAATCCAGGGAAATTCAAAACAAGGAGGTAAAAATCCACTCAGAAAATTTGTTTTCTCCAAATTTCCAAATAAATGTGTTTAGAACCATCCCATCTCGGCAGGAGCACCAAATGCTCAAGGGTGAGCTAGCCAAATGGCAGGAAGTGTGGACATAACAAATTATTAGAAAAAATAAATCAGCTTATCCTGACCCATATCAAAAGGCCCATGTCTAAAGTCCTGCTAAAGATGAAGACTGAGAGGCTGCACAGAATGGAGAAATAAGATTCCAACTGGATACATTCTGGTAGTGGAAAGGCCCTTGGCTGTTCTTAGAAGTAGGATTCTTCTTTCACATGGACCTGGATAGTCATATGCTTAAAGAGCTGACTGGTGAGAGTCAGGACAGGCATGCCTGTTCACAGGACACTATGACACTGGGCATCTAGCTTTAGACTGCAGAAGAGTTTACTAATTGTGCAGACATGCTTAGATATGTTTTTATAGCACACCATGCAGTGATACTGAGGGAAAAACTCTAAATGGAGACATCTGAGAAATGACCAGAGCAAGAAAAATAGCAATGAAACAGACAACAAGACCAGCAGGGCTTCAGCAGGTGTGCTGTCCAGGATTCTGCTTGATCTACATCTGTGACTATAAAATCTGCACAGAAAGATTCTAGGCAGGGTTGCTAAAATCACATTTTCCTAACCTCCTCCTTAGCCCTAGATTCATAAAATGAGTATAGAGAGAAGAGCAGCAAAGCCTTTTAAACAACTGGAGGAAAGGTGACCAGGTGACCTTTTTTTCTAAATCATGTCCCCTGCACAGGTGTTCAGCACACAGACTTGCCCTCCTCAACTCCAGTCTACACTTAACTCACCAGAGAGGGGTTTCCCTGACACTCTTTGTTGATCTGAGTTGTTCTTCAAGTTTAATAAGCAGATCTTGTGAAAAGAGTATGTTTCTAGCAAACTTTATACAAGGAGACCCTGCTGCCATTCCCAGTCCCAAGTTACACTTAGCACAATGGTGACTTTGCTATTTATAGTCCTGCCTTTCAACGTGTCCTTTGGGTGCTCCACGCTACACCCTGAACTAAATGCATAGCTACATCTAGTCGGTGAATACAAACTTTATTAAATCAAGTAAAAGAGAAGTGAACTCCTAGGTTTCAGGCTGGGAATGAAGAGTAAATGAAGAGCCCCACCTGACCCCTTGTCAACCAGACACAGAAACACATCAATCACTGTAAAGCCACAACCTTTCCTCTCTAGTTCATCCCCAATATCACACAGTCATATAAAAACAACAAGAATCATTTACAACCTTATAAGGTCCCACAGTCTTACAAATTGAAACACTAAAAGTTCAAGTTCATCCTTTTTTAAAAAGTACAAAGTCTCTTTTAAATTCCGAAGTTTCTCAACTATGGGCTTCTAAAAAATTAAAAATATGTTAAGTACTTTCTTATAGCAAGAGAGAAGAACCAGGACATAGTCACAGTCAGATCAAAGCAAAACCAACCTCTAAAACTGTAAAATAACTGAATGCCAGGATCTCCCTGGCTCCGCCCCCTGCAGCACACACATCCTGTCTTCTAACTTTGGCCGACTCCATTCTGTTACTGCTGCTGTTCCTGGTGTTTGTCTCAGGTATTGGCATCTCCAAAATGCTCGGCTTTTTGCTTCTCTGGCGGTAGGGCTGCACTTTCACCAATGGCCTCTCCTGGCCCTTTATATATATATATATATATATATATATATATATATATATATATATAT